>PPHJ01000094.1:0-362521 GCA_002991585.1 Ilyonectria mors-panacis | reverse complement strand
CTCATCGAAGACCCATTGACGGCTTGTTTTACTAGCTGCAGCCACAACAGCCCCGCCGTAGGGGTCGAGTCTTCCCAAAGCAGGGCGGATATGAGCACACGGCAGATAGGTGCCTAATTGCAGGCAGCTGATCATATCGTAGCGGGGACACATGGGTATCAGACCTTCTGTAGCACTTGATCAACAGACAAATGTACGTAGAGGTGAGCAACTATAAAAAGCCAAGAAGGCATTTTTTCGGCTTGGCGGCTTACTTCTAGGAAGAAGATGCATTAGAAATCGTGGTAGGGCAGTGGAGGGGAGAAAACCGTCGTCTCAGCAGACCAAAGAGGTGGAAATGATAGGCTGTAGATGCTGTGTGGCTGCAGCCGGTGTGAAATGCCTAGTGCGCGGCAACAATCAGCCTGGGCTCGCCCTTCTTGACTAGCTGGACTGGAGTGTGGTGGTCACGGGTCTTCTAACATAATATTAATACCTGCGTCAAGGGCTGAGAAATGGTAGCTGAATCCAGTTAGACTGGTAACGCCTCCTGCTCTCCAGCTAGCCGAAAAGCAGAAATTGTCACACTGTCACCTTTGTGTCTTCTTGGCAGTTGTCCAGGTAGGTACGTAAATAATATGCATCTGTTCCTCGGCAGGCACTGTTAGAGCGGCGCCACCTCAGCCCATTGAGCCCTAATAATTTTAGTGTAAGGGGCTAACTGCTAACAATCGTTCAGGTTAAGGTCTGTGAAGTGGTCAGAGCTTAATATAACTTCTACAGCTACTATTCTCATAGAGTATAGAAATTGATATACTCTTTTATATGAATCTAAAGAACCCAGTGTTGTTTAGATTATACAAATATTTTAATATTATTTCAACCATGTTTATTAAAAATCATTTGCAAGGCAAACGCCTTATCTACAGCCTTAGACCGTGAGACTGGCTGACTGGTGTCGTCAGTGGCTGGTATAAATACGAGTGCCGCGTGGGGTTCGGAGCTTGGCGCCCGCTGGTCAGCTGGACACCGGGTTCAATAATGCCCCATAGCGGTGAAAACACTGACTCAGTACACAATCTCGTTACCTAAGAATGTGGGGCCTCATGCAGGAAACTGCATTTCTTTCGCTGCGGCTCTTGCAAATACTATGAGTTTCGTGACCATTACCGCTATTACGACAGTGAAATTTACTCTACCAGGGGGGTCTGGTCGTTTCACGAAAAGGGCTTTGAGCTGTAGAGAAACGACGAGACCCCCCGAGTAGTTTATTGTGTAACTATGAAGGTGTACGGAGGCTTTTGGCCTGAAACTATGTTTTCAGGTTCCTGGCATAACAACGGGAAGCCAGCCTGCCCCGCCGGTCCCATCGCGTAAAGTTGCCAATCGACTAAATACAATCTGTGAACGTTGCACATATGAGGCACGAGGCAAAGGGCTGCTATATTTATAGCCTCTTTTCTGCAGATTGGTAATGCACTAACTTTCAGCTGTGGCTTGAATTACATGACCTGAGCTTTAGTTATTGTTTCATTGCTGCCTGATGGTTGTTGATTGGCGATGTGAACAGGCTCGCCGCAAATGCTGCTGCCAAGACAAACGCCATGAATAGAAACTTGCAGATGGGGTATCCACTGTGCGTGAGCCATGCTGCCTACCGGTACTCAAGTGGGTATTATGCCACTCAGTTACAGAAATTCCACAGGTGCCTCCAGAGATTGAACTGCGCCAGTGAATAGCGCTTCGTAGTTAAATGTTTTAGACAGATTCAAAACTCAGAGTATCATTTATTTACCTCTAGATCGAAAATAGTATCATACTGGCCCAGTTACTTAGTACAAGGTGTATGAATGCTAAGAGAAGGCGTCGTTATCTCACAGAGAGAGCTTGAACGGCTGGATTAGTGCCATATTTTCTTTTTCAGATGCATAAGCCTGATTGCGAACTGCACTGCCACCAAAGACCTGCGGAGTTTTTCACAGTATGCACTATGTAACATGGAAATCCGCATAGGTGCTGTGCGAAATATTTAAGGATCGGGGGATCCGGCGTTGAGCAGCATGTTGCTCCGTTTTTGAATCTTTACAACCATCAACCGACCCACTATCTTTCAGCACTTTCTTTTCAATTACAAGACCATTCCCACCTGGGGTAAGCTAAAAATATAAAAAGCTACCTTGCTTGATATATGTTCTCGGTTAAAAAATTTCCTCCTACTGGTCCAGTCAGTGCTAAAAGCACTAAAGGCTATGATCCTCCGCGCTCTCCGCGGTGTCGGCTTCTCGACACTCGTCTGTATCTTTTCCAAGGGCCAAGAGGAGCGAAAACAATTGATCACCCACTCTCGCAAAATAGCATTCGCTTGTTGCTGTGTTCACATTCTACCAGCCATCGTTTCTGGCACCATTTTGTTTTTCAACTTCCAACGCCGCTTCATAGGCTCTCAGCTAGAGGGCCAACAGAACAAGGACTCGGTAAAGCTTTCCGTTCTCCAGGTCTGCGCAAAAGCTCAGGTACTCCCCTCCTCTCCCCCGATATGCACAAGGCAAATTCTGCTGGACTCGCTACGGCGTACTGAACAAGAAAATAGGAACTGGCAATACTAGCCAGCACCACAACAATCATCATGCACCTGATTCGTAACGAGCTTGTGTATGGCAATGGTTTGCCGTTTGGTCTTTTAACGTCTGGCTTTTCGTACTCCCAAGTCAGGTCAGTGGTCCCCACCCAGAATGCCGCAACGCCAGTAGTGGCTTAGGATGTACGCATGGCATGAAGACATATGTTAACGGCTGCTTGTAGTTGGTTCTGGTCACCTGGCTTCCTGAGCGGCGTTTGCGCTTGGTCCAAGCTGGAAACCAAACGTGACATGGCCATGCGTATTGTCTTGGTTGTGGTGCTGGTATTATGTGGATTCATCGCCGCGCTCGCTGGTCCCGCCTCGGCTATTCTCATGATCCCCAGGGTCGTTGATTGGCCTGTGGGAGGCGTGATGTATTGGATAAACGGTAAATAAGATGCCAACGACATACTACCTGTACCAGGGCAGAGAGATTGACGCCGTGTCGCAGGGTACGCATGATCAACTCTGGCCTCAGCGTTTGACAGCAGATTCGATTCTCGGCTATGGCTGTGATAGCCAAAACGCTCGGGTGTACGACCCACGATGCCCCTCTGCAGGATTTCCTTCTCTTTATCAGCACTTTTCCAACTGGAGAGGTGCAGATAGCAAAAGCGAGGGCATGCAGTTTCAGCTTGCGGACCTCAACCTCAGAAAAAACATGGTCACTACAATAGGCAGCTCCATCACGGATTCCTGGGCCTGGACTACACACGGGCCGACGGCTTCGGCACAGAACGTTGCTGCAGATATTCACAATCACTACCAGCAGATACTACTTGATGATGGCCAACTGCCGGCTCCGTTAAGAAAAACCATTTCGTGGGCTAGCTCGAAGTCTTTCACCGTGTCCTCCAAAGTGCCCGCGGTGAGGGTCCAGTGCACCACGGGAATCACCGGCTTCACCCTTGGTCAGCCTCTCAACATCTCGTTTGTCAAACAACCGGTATACTCTCATATCAACAACCCGGGAAAGCCTGTGCTGAGCGAGGATTTCGATGTGACCGAGGCGGTGACCTCCAAATTCGAGGACGTTGCCAGGGTTCACACCCTTACCACGCTCAGTGTCCTCGACATTTTCGCCCAGCCGTTTGTTCTTCCCAAAAGCTTTGGTTCTAATTCGATTGGCTTGATTGTGCTCACCCTGGATGATGCGCGGAATCTGTCGGGCAATGCCAGGGCTTGTAGTATTGATGCGCGATGGGTAAATGGAACATCGTCGATATTGGACAGAAAGATGTCGTCCAAGTATGGCTATACGGCAGATCAGGGTCCAGTTGTCGTCGATGTCATGATCGGAAAGGGCCAGGAATTCGGCAGCGGCACTGGTTTCATACAACCAAAAGACGACGGGACGTGGCAATCCATCAAGATAGATCCCAGTTGGTTTGCCCTGTTAGCACCACAGGTTAACGCCAGCATCCTCACCGACCCTCTGCATCAACCCACGACCCTTCCTACTCGAACGACTCTCGAATCCCTGCTCACTCTCTTCCGTCCCACCACTGACATACCAGGAATCTTGAACCTGCCGGGCGCGCCACCCCCAGGAGACGAAACCTGACAGGACTACCTTGGAGAGTATTATCGCGAGCTACGTCGCCGACGGTATCTCACGTTCCGGTAGCCAGATAAATATCAACTATGCAAATCTCATGAGACCCATATGGTACCACGAGAACGGGATCAGCGACTCGCAACGCAAAGCCATGGTGCGCTATGGCAACCCGCAAAATAGCTTCAACATGACCGACGCCGCCCTCGCAGAGGGTAATGCGACGAAAATGATAATGCGCACGACGGTCAGGGGATACGCCATGGGACTCGATGGCTGGTTCGAAGTCTTGTCGGCTACTGTGCTGCTGCTGCACGCCCTTTTGGCTATCTTGCACACGTTCTGGGTCTGCCGTAGCGGGGACACAAGCGAGGCTTGGGACAGCATCAACGAGCTCGTTTCCCTTGCCCTGACCTCAACTGTACCCCAGGGCAATGAATTAGCTAATACTTGTGCGGGCATCAGAAAGCTGAGCACAATGAAGCATCTTGCTTGGGTGGAAGCTTTGCCAAGTGGAGCAATAGTGGCCAATCAAGGGGGGGAGCAACTCCAGCTTCGAGTAACAAGAGATTCCAGGCAACATTTCAACACTAACAGGGCTGAGACGGGCACTGATTACGGAACAGCATAGGCTTGTGGCCATGAACAACCGCGCCGATAGAACCAAGGCCTGGCTATTGTGGATCGTTCGCTGGACGTCGGCTAGGGCAGACATTGTATGGTGGTCAGTGGCGTTTGAATTGGGTGATGAAAGACGAAGTCGGGTCTTTGAAATCTGGAGTTGACTAGGGCTAGGTCTTGATGTCTTTATTTTGAATGTAATTAGCTAACCTAAGCAGAAGGTCTGGAGGCCGCAAGCGTTTTACTATGCAGAAAGCCCTTCTTTATGTTTGATGATATACTTACAAGCTACATGTCTACGTGTTGCTGCTAGAGCAGCATACAAATAGTGATAAGCTGGTATTGGCAGTACTACGGTCATGGGAATAGGAAACAAGATATGAATTGCTTTAATAATCTAGTTTAGGCAGCATAGCTTTTGCTACATGGCCCGCAAGACACCTGGTTTTGTTTGACTGATAATTGGAATTCTATCCTCGAAAATGGAAGTCTCTTTCTTGGCCGATTTAGATGCACACAACGTAGTCTGGTCGTCTGACTCTGTGTCAAATTTCTTGTCTTCAAGTCTTACCATCTGTTGGCACATTCCGCTTCCCCTGTCGAGCTTGTCCAGTGATAATCGGATTCTCTCTATTGCAGATATGATAAATAGACAGGATAAAAGAATAAAGACCTTATCTCTAAGATTACAAACTATACGTATACTTACAGTCTAGAAATAAAAATAACCTTTAAATAGAACATACATCAATTTAAGTATTTGTGTACTCTGCTTCTTATTTTAATACTTCTCAATATAGAAGGTTCAAGTTTTTGAGGTTTTCAAAGTGGTATGTTTCAGTGTAAAATAGCTAACACAATCCGCCCTCATTTCTCTTCCCAGCTGGGCGGGCATACATAGTTGAGGTATTACGCCGACCATTGTTCCGAAACCACCCTTCTGTTTCGACGAGTGTTGCCTTGACTGAGATTTGACAATTTGAAAATATCCTCCGTCTCCATTTTCTCAACTAGGCTTACATCCCCTCTCTCCGACCATGTCTCATAGTTGCCCGGCCCAGTTCAGCCCTCTTCGGCCCAATACGTCTACCAAGCTCGGACAAATAACCATGTCAGCAGTGCTTAGATGTTTCGACCCTGATTCAACCGATTGGTCATGATCATCTTAGTCTTTGCCACACATGTCGAGGCAATGTGCATGTTGTGGGCGAAATCCTCCCAAAGATGCACCGAGGGCGCAACGCCTGTTCTCGCTCTCGTGACAATAGTAGAGACACCACATGCAAGTTTATGGTCTTTATAGAGTCTCCACTGGAATAAATGATAGTCTGATCCTCTACTGGCAGGGACTTTTACGGAATCTCACCAACATCAGACGTATCCATTTGACCCGGGACGACAGCTCGGTAGCAATTTCTCAACAAGGCTTAATGAGGATAGGCAACAAGAAATCCTCATTAAATTTACTACTATCATTCTGGAAGAAGTGTACAAAGAAGATAAACAGTCATATCCTACGCGCAGGATGCTCGGAAAGAACTGGATGATAGAACCGGGCCTACGAAACCGCTGGATATTTACGGTTGTCGAAGTACTTTCTGCGGTTCCTTAGCAAAATAATGTGGGGTCGCTGCGTCTTCAAAACCGAAAATAATCACTTCGGCCTGTGCCCTGGTGCCGCTCAAGTGGGAGATATCGTGGCCGTTTTTGCGAGCGCTAGCACTCTGTTTATACTCAGGCCAGTAATTCTCGCAGGAGAAACGCACACTGAGCCCAACGAACCATACTTTCTCGTGGGCGACTTTTATGTCGACGGTATCATGAATAGCGAATCAATTGAAGAGTGGCATTAGAAATCGTCCTTCCTTAACGTCCTTTACATAATAATGAGGTCCCCTGATATAACCCAGTTCGTGTTTCTCCCTCATTCTGTCTTTATATCGACAACCTCTACTTCGGCCCGCAGGTGGAAATCCTGCTAGTGGCGGAGACAACGAAAGATTTCTACTTCGTCAGTATTGTGACAGCTGTGCTTAGTCTGAATGGGAGGTCTAGGGTCGGCGCGGTTTGTAGAGGTTCAGGTCTTAGCTAATTATATCTAAACTTGGATAGTTTAATGCTATACTTAATTTTAATCAAGACTTTAAATTCAAGGTATTTATAAATATTTCTAATAATTCCTTCAGTTTAATATCCCCTGACCTGAGTAACATTCTCAAGCTATCTCAATACTGCCCGTAAGTGGAAGCTTCCTACTGCTTGAACCAATATACAACTTGTAGGTTCCTTTTCTCAAACGCCACTCCTGGGCCTTGACGTCCCAGATACTAAGGTCTCTTCGCGTTAGAGGGAACTTGGCCAGTCTAGATTGGCCCGGAACGAGGGGTCCGACCTGCTGGAAGCCGCGTAGCTGTCGCAAAGGAGTGTCACCTCCCGGAATGTGGACGTAGAGCTGCGCAGCCTCGGCGCCGTCTACCTCGCCGGTGTTCTTGACCGTGGCCTTGACCAAAGCAACAACGTCCCATAGCTCAGGGTGGCCGCCCTGGACGATCTCAATTCTAGGGTTGGGGAGCTCTTCGGTGCTGACATCAGTCCTGACAGCCGCCTCAAGGTTTGAGAACTCGAAAGTGGTGTACGAAAGGCCAAAGCCGAATTCATACAGAGGCTCAATCTTATTGGCGTCAAAATATCGGTAGTCGATGTAAACGCCCTCAGTAAAGTTGTCCTCGGGGAAGTAGTCAAAGGAAACACTGGAGTTGAGAAGGTGGCCATAGTCCTCCTCCTTCTTGGCAACGGTGAACGGAAGCTTGCCGGAGGGGCTAACGTCGCCGAATAAGACATCGGCGAGGCTGTTTCCTGATTCCTGGCCAGGAAGACCGGCGTAAATGACGGCAGTGACGTTGGGGTGGTCAATCCAAGCATCAACCGTGCGAACGCCTAGACAAGGTTGGTGTCAGCTTCGGATTCGCAGTCATCTTTACCGACGTCGCTCAGTTGGGTAAGAATATGCATGCACTTACCAGTGTGGTGGATGGTGACAATAGTATTCGAGCAATTGGCGGCAACATTTTTCACAAGATTGTCGCTGAACTCGTCAGTCAGACTAACACGGTCGTAGCTTTCAGAGCCGTAGGCATTGATAAAGACCAGACAAGCTTCAGCATTTGCAAAGGGACCAACGGGGTTTTCAGCGTAAAAGTCCCATCGAAGAGTTCCCTTGTTCTTGATAATGCGGTCCTGGATGGCCTGGAAGGGTGAGACGACGTATGGAGGGGTGCTGATGCCCGATCCACCGCCCGTCACAAGAGTTCCATTGAAAGTGTTCCAACCATAGTTGACGCTGTAGTCGCCACCGTAGCGGTTGGGGTTGCGCCACGGGGCGGCACTGACAGTGGCATCGTAGCCGTAGATGACGAGCATCTTGGGGTTCTTGAGAGGCAGCGCATTCTTCGCGTTCTTGACGAGAACGGTACCGGCAGCGCCGATCTTTCGGATCAGCTCACCGTGATTGGCCTGCACGTTAACCACGTCGCCCTTTTGATTGTAGTTGTGAATCAAGGGAAGGGGCATCTTGTTCTCCTGGTCGAGATGGTACCACGAGGCAAGCACGCGGGTGGCCATGTCGTCCATGCGCTCCTCGCTGACGGAGCCATTCTTGACGGCCTCGATGAGAGAATCTCCCCAGAAGCCATCGTTTGGCATGGTAAGGTCCAGCCCAGCATTGGCAGAGGCCACGCCTGATAGCTGTGCCCCCCAGTCGCTAACGACGAAGCCCTCGAAGCCAAGCTCGGTTTTGAGGATGCCGTTCATCAGCTTGGAGTTTTGGCAGCCGTACGAGTGGTTGGCGCGCTGGTATGAACACATGACACTCCCGGCACCCTCGCGGAGTGCGTCCATGAAAGGGAAGGCGTAGAGCTCGTGGAGGGTACGGTCGTCTACATTGGAGCTGATGGACTCGCCCGGAGGGTTTCTGGACTCGAGGGTTCCGTTGCCATGTTCACCATTGCGGCGGCGGAACTCTTGCTCATTGAGAAGGAAGTGCTTTGGGGTCGCAATAACGCCGGCATCCTGCATACCGCGAACAACAGCGCCCATGCCCATGGCAGCGAGGTAAGGGTCGCTTGAGAGACCCTCCCAGTTGCGACCACCACGAACGATGCGTCCCATGGGGCCGGCAGTGGGGCCCAGGGCAACATTGACTCCCTTGCCAAAGTACTCCTCTCCGAGGGCCTTGCCGTACTCGTACATGAGATCCTTGTCAAAGGTGGCAGCGAGGTGAAGGCCGGCCGGAAAGGCAGAGACAAACTCTTGGCCTCGGACGCCGTCAGGGGCATCAGAGAAACATAATGCTGGAATGCCCAGTCGTGGGACTTCACCGGTATTGCCAGTGCAGGTGCCAGTCCAGCCCCGAGTAATGTTTGCCTTTTCCTCGAGGCTGAACTGTTTTACGAGTTCCCTGGCTCGGCGGTAGGCCTCACCCCATTGACGGTTGGTAGTGCCATTTCCGATCGCTACACATATTCGAGATGAGCCAACTAGAACTCTAAATCCAGCCGGAGGAAGGAGACTCACGACTCGGGTATACTGGTGGGCTCAGGCCGTAGTAGGGCACCTCGGAGGGGTGCGACGAGTTGGAGCTGCTGTCCGCAATGGATCCGACGGCGTAGAGGCCGAGGAGAGCAATAGAAGCAGGAGCTCTCATTGTAAATTATTTGTTCTCTACGGTGGCCTTGACAGGTGAAGTTCAAGCATCGCCGTGGCACATAGTTCTAGGCCTTAGTTATAATTGTGCGCTCTTGGCGTCTGCAGGTCAACCTATGGTCGGCCACATGGCAAAAATCATTTCCATCTACAGTAGCATTCGGACCGATTAAGGATTAATTCGGCCCTTCAACTTGGTTGGACAACCGAGTATTCATCTCAAGAGGCGCTATAGAGGCTCCAGAGACATCCAGGTGCGGAAGTTGGTAGCGCACTGTCAGGCAAGCGCATGGGCTAGTTGTAGCATGACCCTGGCCAACCTGCACTTGACCTCAGCAAGGCTTGGAATAATGTTAGAGTTATGGGTCCATGGCGTCATATGGAACTGCGGGGAATGGTTCAGTGAGAATGTGATATGTGTGATGGGGTATTGGGTTGATTTTCGAGGAGTAGAGTAGTACGATATTAAAGGGAGAACATGTTACGGTTCGCGGATCTAGAAGAGATTCAACCGCTGTATTTATGATTGTCATTTTCGTTATTGTGAAACTTCTTACGCCAACACCTAATCCTAGGTAAACACGTCACTCAATTCTTTCGTGAACTTTTGAACCTCGGTTACGGAAGTCAAGTTCCATCAAGTGATGATCTCTCAGTCGGAAAACCCACTTGGACTGTCCACTGCCCGCTTAAATTACGGTAATTAAATGGAACAAAGCGCTCTGCCGGGTTGCTGGAATGCCCGGAACAAGGCAAACATCCCCACTCTAGTCCACTTTTGCTAGCAAGTAACATCCGCTGTGGGGAATGGAGGCATGTGGTGTGCTGTTACCCCGCTGCAAGACGCGGGCAATGTTGTTATTCGTCTTTGTCGGAAGACATATCATGCTATAATCCCGATACCGGGCTGGCGCAAAAAGGAGCGGTATATACGCAATTGCGATTTAAGAAATCTTGAAGAAGGGGAACTAAATTACGGGCTCATAAGGGAGGGCTGTTTGTTTCCACCAATATAAATGCTGTTGTTCTCATTGTGTAAATGCCAGTTGATAAATCTAATGCTAGGTGTTAGAACCTAAAGTCTCGCACTATCCTTGTGTACTGATAGAGTAGATTAAAGTTCACACACATTTCCATAGACCTACACTATTGAGCCATCAATGTGACTTGGTTATATAGATCCCTTATCTATTACCAAATATATCAGATACTCTATTTTACTCAGACTGATATCCTATTTCACTTTGTTCAAGCCCCCGACTGATGGATCTGCTCTATACCTCGTCACATACCTTTCAGTCAGCTCTTTCAGTAAGGCTAGGGTCATTCCCACCAAGAGATCTTAACAGTCTGTCTCTCGATAATGAAGAATATCTAGGGGCGCCAGCGTTGTTGAGAAAAACCTTTGAATGAGGAATGGAGCAGTGGAGTGGAGAGTGGGATGGTACAAGAGGGCAACCCAATGTATTTACTGCCGCCTGCCAGCTATTTTAACTGGTGTCGCTGATCAGAACCTGAGTATACTGCTGGAGCGACGATTGTTGCGGTATTAATCCTGGGCCTCCTAGAGCTTTCCACCTCACGATATGTCCGGTCGATAACAGGCGCGGCACGTTTGAACAGTCACAGATAGTCATTGGAGGCAGTATTTCTATGAGTTACATTACAATAGTGCCCTCAGTGCTATAAAGCGACTTGACGAGGTCCATAACCCATCACGCCAGCTCTTCGAGATATCCGGAATCTTTCAATGTTGGAAATGCTATCCCCGCGATCTGGCAGATCCCTCCCAATACTTGTGTGCGAGTTTCTCATTTTGTTTGTTGAATGCCTTTCTCGCGGTAACAAGGCGTAGATGTCTTGCAATTAACTTCTCACGGTCCTCGTCTGAGAGCGGTACTATCTATTATGATGAATGAGCACAAAGAATCGCTAAACAAAAAATAATTTCCGAGTGAAAACTAGGTTCGACCAGACCGTGGAGATGCCGATGACGAAATACATAAATTGATGGCGATGATATAAACAGGAAAATCTCGGATACTAAAATACTCTTAAAGTATGTGTTTTTCGAGCGTAGTACTCTAATGAACAAATAATGGCCCTACACCCCGGAATGAACATACGGAACCCAACGTGGCGAAAATAAGCCAGATCTGTGCGAATCCAAAAGAATCACGTCCCTCGACCTCTTGCCTCTCGACCTCGTGCCTCTCGACCTCTTGCCTATCGCACTCCTCAACCTTTCTTTGACCCTTGTCCAAGAGCGTAAACGTCTGTGATGGGCGTCCCTCCTGGATAGCCGGATGCCCCTGATCGATGCTGGCTGACTCAACCAGCGATGCCGAAGCTCTCTGGAAGCGAGATGCAATCCGAGGCATACCGATTCGTCCGACATGCCGCTTCTCAGGATTTCTTCATACGTGATTCTCGACATATCGACGCATATTTCGTCAGCTACCTCCCAAAGTGTGCCAATGACGTGCCGAAACCCTGCCATTGAAAGGCACTAGCCAGGTGGATGCTTTCATCAACAAACCGGTCGTCTTTGATTTCGCCTGTCCCGCAAGCCGACAGATACGCCAGAAACGGATGACGTTCGCGAATATTGAGTTCCAGGAGAGTAGCTACCGTTAGCTGGTCCGTCTCCCAGTTTTTCAGTAGGAGAGAACTCTGCGAAGGATCTATGGGATTCGTGCTACTATGGCCTGCAAAGTGAAAGATAGAGCAGGTGGGGAGATGCGACATGACCTGGTCTTTTTGCGCTACGGGTGTGACGGCGTCGACCTTGGCCCCTTTGTACAGCTCTTTCAGTGTTTCTACCTCCTTCGTAGCAAAAGGTAACTGCTTAGGTCTTGCTGTTTGCTGCATGGCAACGAGGAGCGCACTTGCTCCAGCCGGTGATTTCGCCCGACGTTGACGACCCTGTATAATGGCTTTTACAGACGAGCTGTAGGACGACATCGCTCTATCTAGGACACTGTGGCCGTGGGCCGTTTCATGGTAGCCAGATGCATGGAGAGGAAAGCTGCTCAAGATTCCAATGGGAATCCACCAAATGTGCGGCCAAGTGTTGGAAGCTGGAGGCTCCGTGATGCCCAACGCATCTAAAATGGGGCATGTGATGACATCCCAGAGCCACTCGAGAGTCTCCAGGCTGCCATAGTCATTCATTCGAGCTTTTTCTTCCAGTTCCTCGATACTAAGCTGGGTCAGATGTACGACTGCGATTTGATCCTTGGTAATCAAAATCGCATCACAGCGGTAGCTGGTTGTGTTTATGACCACTATTGGACCGGATTTTGCCGCCTCGTAGAGTGACGCTTCATCAGGAGAGGTTAGGAAATTCTCGAATCCGGGTTGCTTGCGAATCTTGTTGATCACATCATCTAGCTCCGCATCAGCTTCGTGTAGCCTTTCTGACCGATTGATTTCGGAGAGCTTCTCGTTCTGCTGTGACCCAAGCGTTGTTCGAGACTGAGGCGCTTGCAGTTCTGCTCGAAGATTGAGGAACTGCTCCGTCAGTTCAGGATGCGTTGTGCGCAAATCTTGGATATCGGCCCGCATCTCCTCGAGCGATGCGGCAAGAATACCGCGGCCCTGTTCAAGGAAATTTAGCGCAACCAAGGGGCCTTTCTCGGCTTGCAGGGCCACTGCTGCCGCCCCCGACGCCAGGCCGACAACTTGAGACAAGGCGTGTTGTTTGTCCGAGTTCTTGAAGGAGCGAGGCGAGATTTTGGAAACGAGGCCGACGGCCATTTGCGCCGCTTGGAAAGCTTCCTCCCACTGAGAGTTGTCTGAACAAATCTGGATGATGGCAGTTGCGGCCTCTATTCTGGTGAGTTGGCGCGCGCTGAGTTGATTCAGAGCTGATTTGTGGTAAAAAATGGCCATGTCGAGATCTGAAGTTGACTTGCTCCTCAAGAATCTGTCATGGAGTCGGCTTCCAAGGTTGTTCATAAATATCGCTCTGTTGGGGTGGTCTTTGGGACACGTTTCCACTGCCATCTGCGCTGCGGAGATGGTATCTTGGAGGTCTGATGCGGCTTTCGTCGCCAAGTATAAGTCATTGAGTTGAACCCCCAATGTATTTAAAAATAGCGCGCGATCCGGGTGGCTTTCCTGGGTCACATCAACGGCGTTGCGTGCAACTTGTACAGACTTTCTGAGATGAGTGGTGGCACCAGTAGTGGAATACCCATTGCCAAGTTGGATTGCCAAGGCATGTAGCCGGTCTCCATGACGCGGATCATCCTTGGGGGTAAGATCTACCGCCTTTTTACAGGCTCGAATGGAATTCTTGAGATCGGTCACAGAACCATTTCGAGCGTGCAAGTCCCCGAGTCGAACTCCGAGTAGACTCAAGTAGGTGGCGTGATGGGCTTTGTCATTTTTAGATCCATCAACAGCTTTCTGAGACAGTTGAATGGCTTCCGTGAGGTCTGCCATTGCTCCTGTTCTTAGAAAGCGTTCGCCAAGTGCGGATCCAAGATTGTTCAAGGACTTTGGATACTCTCGGTGATCAGCGGGGGTTGCCGCTAGATCATCTCTCAACAACTGAATGGACCTCTCCAAGTCAGAAATTTCTCCTGTGACTAAGTATCGATCACTTAGGATGTTCCCCAAATTCGCCATTCGAGCTCCAAGGTCTGCATGATCCGCCGGTGTCATCTCAAAGGCCCGTTCGGCGGCTCGAACAGCATGTTCGAGATTCGTGACATCTCCGACTCCTAGAAATCGCGCGCGATGGAGCAAGGTAAGACTATTCAAAAATCTTGGGAGCACTGAGTGATCGTCTGGAGTTGTATCAACGGCTGATGCTGCTGCTTTGATAGCCTCCTCGAGGGCTGACGCTGACCCCGTCCCGTCGTACTGATGCCTCAGTACTGCTGACAGGGTCATGAGATGCTCTGGTCTCCCTGGAAGATCCGCCGGTATGCGTTCGACACATTGTCTCGCAATCCGAATTGCTTCGTCAATGTCGATCTCTGAACCAGTCTCCGAGTACCGGATGCCCAGTCGGAATGAGAGGCCATCCCACCACTCTGCGAAGTCTGGCTGATTCTGGAATCTTTCATCCACGGCTTTTCTTGAGCTTACAATTGACTCGTCAAGGATTTTCAAGCCCCCAGTCCTATAGAATTGTTCGCTGAGTTGAGAGGCAAGATTATCGTGGTATGCTGGTAAATCAGGGTCGTTATCCGGTGCATCAGCGATGACTCGTTTTGCAATTGGAATGGATTCCTCAAGGTCTTTCATTGACCCATTCCGAGAATACAGCTTACCCAGCTGAGCAGAGAGAGTGTTTTGATGAGTTCTAACACGGGGATCGTCGTTCGGCGTTTTGGCCACTGCTTCTCTTGCAGTCCGGGTGGCGTCTTTGATATCTGAGATATTCCCCGTTCGCTCGAATCGTTCGCTAAGATATGTCGCAAGGTTGTTTAATGCCCTAGCTTGCTCGGCTTCGCCCTTAGTCATGTTCGCACATTCTTTTGCAAGGTTGATAGCTTCCTCGAGATCGCTCGTTACTCCAGTCCGGGAGTACCTTAGACTGAGGTGAACCCCGAGAGTATCCAAGGCTCCTGGTCGGCGAGAGTCATATTTGGCATAACACTGAACGGATTGCCTGCTAACATGAATCGCTTCTTCCAAATCTGCCATGACACCACTTCTCGAGTATCTATCAGCAAGTTGAGTCCCTAAGTTCTCTAAAACGTTCGCTTGCAAAGGGTTGCTGTTCGGCATCTCTTGAAGCAATTTTCTTGAGATTTGAATGGCCTCTTCGAGAGTGGCCATGTCCTCTGTGCTTGTATAGAGCTCGTAAAGTAAGACGCCGAGGTTGGCAAGAATGGAAAATCGATCTAGAGTGTCATTGCGGGCTATATCTGCTGCCTGTCTAGCTGCCTGAATAGCTTCGTCAAGGTCCTCGGGCCTCTCTGTCAATTGGTATCGCTCAACAAGCCGCATGGCGTAGGAATCTAGACAAGCAGCTCGATGATGGTCTGGCGACATCTCGACAGACTCCTCGGCAAGTTCTACAGCCCTTTCCAAATCCTCGATCTCTCGGGTGATGGAAAATCGATCTGCTAGGTGATCAGAAAGGTGTCTCAGACTGTCCAGTCTTTGAAGGTCATCGTGTGGAGCCACGTCGAGTACTCGCGTTGTTGTTTCTATAGCTGCTTTAAGATCGTCGACGTTCCCCCCGTGCTGGTACATCAAGCCCAAGGCATGACCGAGAAAGTTCGCATATCTTGGCCAGAACGGATGAGATTCCGGTGTAAGGCTGATCGCCTGTCTGCTAACTTGAATCATCATCTCGACATCCGAGATTTCTCCTGACAGTCGGCGTTGTGAGGCATATAGATCTGCTAGGCTAGCCAGCCACTCTGCTTTGTCACAATGATCGTCTGCCGTCATTTCGATCGCCTCTGACATAAGTTGAATGGCCTCCTCCAAGTCTGGTGCGTTCCATGACGAAGAGTAGCGTTCAGCTAACAGATCCCCAAGATTCACAAGCAGCAATGCGCGGTCCGAGGTTTTGGCCTGTAAGGCCGCTCTGGCGAGGCGAATAGGCTCGTTGAGGCCTGGCATCTTGCCGAACATGCCGTGCGAAGATAGACGAATAAACCTGCTGCAGATAAGGTGAACGAATTGGATCAGGTTTTTATGAAAGTGAATCGAGCCTGTAACGCAACATACGCTTTCAACCCCCGCGTCTGTGGGCCGCGTCAGCGAAGGAAGAGTTGGAGGCCAGTTGAATCAACAAGGCTTCAATCCCAGCGTGTGCCAATCACATCGAAAGCTCTCAGTGATGGCTCCAAGTCTTTTTCTTTTCATTCACCCTAATGTGAACTGTAGTGATACCGCCAAGGCCCGTGGCGCTGAGATGGTGCGTTGGGAGAGGGTGGAATTGGGTTATTTTCAAGCGTATGGGAGATATCGGCCTCAGACATGCACGAGGCTGGCTAATGGAAGTGTGTTTAAGGCAGCCACAGGATCCTGCGTGCGTTCGATTGTGTGATATGCAGTCATACATGTCCTCAGCCTGGCGCCTGTCCAGTCCCTATGAATGGCTGTGGCCCCCGACCGACCAGATTTCCGACCTTCCTCAACCCACTCGCATCATTTCCCAACCTAACTCTCCTCTCACCAGGCAAGGGATGTGTTTCAAGGTTCCGGATGATCATACTCGTTACATTAGCCGCTCTTTATCTAGCAACACTGGCAATGGCCAAGCGCCAACCGACCAACGCGAGCTTTCCGGATCGATTTTTCACTCAACTTGTGAAGCGGGTCGTCGATTGTCAAGGAGGCTTTGTTTGTGATCTAGGAACCTGCTATCGGGGAGACGATGGGTTTGTTTGGTGCTACTCCGTGTAAGTTCTGCCTCTCATTTATCTGCAGGCATTGACATGTCAAAGCTCCAGTTGTGCGCCTCGTACGACCTGTATCGAGTACCCCGATCTCGAAGACAATCCGAACTGCGACCATAATACTGGAGGATGCGTGGTCTAGTATGGGTAGACCCCGGCATAGTGCTGGCTTCCGCTCACTGCTACAAGCTCGAACTCGCAGGCGCCATACTGCGTAACCATGACCAACATCGTCATAAAAGAGTATGCCATATATTGCGACGTGGTGTCCAATTTGACGGACAAGGAGGTAATCAGCTCCTCCAAATCCCAAGTCGCTGCGACGACGACCCAAGACGACATTGAGTCAACGACGAATACCACGACAGATGCCAGCTTAGCGACGACAACTATTTACGATGTCGCAGCCGAGGATACAGATGTTTCCAGTGTACCAAGGACAACTAGCAACTCAAATACGGTGAGCGACAATTTGGGTGACTAGGACAGCTCCACGAGTAATGGAGGTGAATCTGGGGGTTTTGAAGATGATTCTGAAGAGGACGGCGCTGTCATTAGCATCAGCGAGGACCCGTAAACGACGCCCACGGCGTCCCCCAATTCTAGATCCGGCCATTCTAACAATAATACTATCATTTATCATTGGCGCTGTAGTTGGAGTCGTAAGTGGTTTCATACTTGAACTTATTTTTGTGTGGTGCTTCAAACGCTTCAGACGCAAGCCAGCACCGCCATCTCAGTGAGTTCAACCAGCATCATTTTTGCACCCCCAGATGTCTCCGGGTATGCAAAGCTCCCTCGGGTCTCATTTCAGTTACTAATCACCAAATGAGACGCAACACACGTCTGTGTCGCCCACGTCGCTATTATTTGTTGGGTCGTCGGTCACGGAGCAAGTCAAACCCCGGAATTAAACTGGCCCAGCTAGCGAACGGTACTTGATTGATGAACAATGTTGACATGCAGGGTAATTTAGGGCCCAAATAAAAGCTAGAACTGGCATCTCATCACCGCGCAACTTGGGCTGCTTATGTCCCTGTCATGATGTAGAAAGCGCTGGCGAACGCGAGTGGTACGACGTACTGTACACATTGAAGCTGATCATCTATTTTTGGGCGCAAAATTGGTGCGCGGGGTCCAATTTAACCAGAATAACTATTCCACTAGCTTTTATTCTATCTACCAGCAGCAGCCGCAGCCTCCTTGTCAGCGGCCAACATGCTCTGTATCGCTGGCCGATTCATGACGCGGTCCCACCAAGCACTCACAGCTTTACGACTGACAATGATGTCTCCGTACCCGCATGCGAAAAGTCTTTGGATCAGCGGAATGTAGTAGATATCCGTAAGCGTGAAGTCATTTCCAGCCATGTAATCTTTGTGTTGTAAGAGACGTTCTGCGACGTCGAAAAACGCCTCGACTGACCGCAGTGCATCTGAGACAACGGCTTCGTTGGGAGGCAGCCCCATGAATTTCTTGGCAAATTTCTCGAATGCGATTCGACCTGCAGGCTCTGCGAAATAGAGCATTTCTTCCGACTGCGCCTGGTCGAACTGCGCCGTAGCTTCGACGTCGGAGTCGGGGGGAAGAAGTGGGAAGGAGTACTTCCTCGCGAGGTATTTGCAGATTGCGCGACTCTCGTAGAGAGTGAAGCCGTCGGGGAAGGCGATGACGGGTATTTTCCCCCACGGGTGGCGGTTCATGTTTTCTTTGGACTAGGTGCAGCGGCGTTAGCAGGGGAACAAATATTTGATGAAGGAGAAGAAAAGCCGCATCGGTTTCCAAGAGAAAAAGGGTCACCCACCTTTTGCTCTCCTTTCTGAAGGTTGAGAATCACGAGCTCGTAATCCGTGAAGCCACCTTCGGCGAGAGTCAGGCGGACACGATCGGTGTTGGTCGAACCGCGAGAGCCATACATAGTAAAAGCCGGCATTTTCGAGCTATGCAATAGTTTCGACACGAGTCCAGGGATGTTTGTGAGCCTCGACATGAAGTAAAGTACTCGTTTCGAGAGTGAAAGGGCCAGCCGCCCGGTATATAAGCTGATGGAGACAATGGGGCCTCTGAATGCAGCGTGTGCTAGCAGAAGAATGAACCCTGCCAACAGCACGTACGGGGTACGCTTCCGCACGTATAATTGGTGGGTTCGCTTTTGCTACCCAATCGAGCTAGTGCTGACGCCGGCTGAGACCGTAGACAAACTGAGGGTTAAGTTACCTGGTTGCTAACTTTCACACGTCGGCTCTCCTCCGGTCTCCTCAACAATATACTGTGACACGAAGCGACTCCCACTCGCCTTCCTCATGATCCCGGTGATGAGTCAAGCTGCATTATTTGATTCGTCTGCTCGGATTTCTTGCTTGCTACGGTTCTTCCTCTTGTCCGTAGGGTTCCTTCAAAGTGTCCCACCTCCCGCCCAACCATGACCACGAACCTTGTCGCCCGCAAACGGAACGTCCAAGGTAGAACCAAGGTGAAAACTGGTTGTGCAACATGCAGGTCAGTTATAGCGCACGATCCCGTCGCCGGTCTACACCCCAAGACGGGAGGTCATCTGCAGTCATCGTACTCAATCAGCAATAGAATTAGAAAGGTAAAATGCGACGAGAACAAGCCGTTTTGCCAGAAATGTGTCAACACCGGTCGTACTTGCGACGGCTACGAGTCCCCCTTTAGAATTTTCACCAGCCAACCCGTCAACAACGCTCATGCTGGCGGCATCAAGTCAGACGCTGACGCTGGTTTACAACCCATCCGACCCACCTCAACTGAGATCGCCCCTCAGGAAATCGACCTTCTCAATCGTTACTTCTCAACTAAAACCATGTTCGACGTGAGGCTGGGCTGTGACGGAGAAGCTAGGCAAGTCCTCCAAGCCAGCCTGACCGATCCGCCTATACGACACGCAGTCTTGTCTCTCAGAGCTCTTCGGGAACATGTCGAGACATCCGGAGACGTTCCAGCGTCTGTCGCGCAGCAGACCCCGAGCTATAATTATGGCCTCGAACAATACAGCATGGCTTTGACGGGTCTTGCGTCCAAGTTGTCATCTCCGGGCTCTGACGGGTTGAAGTCGGCATTGCTTTGCTGTCAGGTCTTGATCAGCATTGAGCAAGTGCGCTGTAATTTTGCTGCAATGGCCTTGCATATCATTCGAGGACTCAGCATCACGCACGAATACCGGGCAAGGCCGTATTTTGTTGCCGCGCATAAATTGGTGCCAGCACCCCATGGCCAACTGGCCTTCCTCGATGTCTTCATCATCAAGCTGTTTGCTGCACCATGCAAGTTCGCGGAACCCTCGGCAACAGCCGACGTGAGCGGGACGGCGTCGTCTGCGTGTTTGATTTCGCCTCATCAACAACCTGCTGAACCTCGCGATCTTCGCACGATTGCGCCCAACATGCGGACAAAGCTTGTAAGGATCTCTGCATCGACGCTTGAATTCCTCGCCAAGGTGTCGCAAGTTGAATCGGTAGGCAACGCTCTTCGACTAGTATCCGAGAAAGCAGCTCTGCTGGACTCGTTGGAATCGTGGCTCAGTCATCTTGAACTCGTTCAGACGGAGATCCAACCTCCGGGTCCTGAGCCTATTTCAGTGTCTTTCATGCGCATCTTCCATCTAATATTGAAGATCGTTCTCTTGGGGGCACTGGACTCCTCGCCAGACCTAGATACCAAGCTGCAGACCGAGAACGAACGATTGCAGGGCATAGCCAACAATCTGGGTGAAAGACTCAAGGCTTATAAAACGTGCAGTCAGGAAATAACGGCCGGAGCAGCAACCCGGGAATGCCCGCACGAGTAGCTCAAGCGCTGCTTACGAGGGTGTTAGCTAAAGGGAATCTGAAAGGGAGGGAGAGGGGAAAGGGAGGAGGAAAAGGGAGGGGAGGTAGATTTACCGTTATCTTTGTTCACATCCTGGTTGCGAATATACGGCTTACACGGCACTTCACACCCTCTCACTTTGCTCGTGACCCAACCAACCCCTGACATGGAGCGGTAGAAGGCCGACGGCACTATCGAACGTGGCTTAGTGCACTACAAGGTAGAAAGAGAAGGATGAGGTGTCAGTTGGCCTCCGTGCATAAGATTACACGCCGCTTCCAATTGCAGTGTAGAGACCGAACGGACCAATCAGCAGCTGACTCTGTCTCTGTCTCTGAACCAACCCCCCTCACCGACCACGGTGGTCAACTTCATAAATGAATCCGCAATCCCATCGCCCTTTCGTAACGAAGCCTCTACATCTCTCCATAAACTCAAGTAGACGAGTACTCAACGGCACCTCTCTCATCGTTAAAAGCCATGCATTTCCTCCTTCTCGGCGCCACTGGACGGACCGGCAAGCACGTTGTATCTGAAGTACTCTCTCAGGGTCATACAGCGGTAGCCCTCGTCCGTACCTCTGGCAGCCTCACCCCTCGTCCTGGCCTCACCGTCGTCACTGGCTCGCCACTATCGGAAGACGATATCCGCGGCGCTCTCTCCGCGGCGCCCGGTCTATCACCTTCTGCAGCAATCGTCACATTGAACACAGTCCGCAAGTCTGAGAGCCCTTTCGCAGCTCAGCTCTCACCTCCTCGCTTCCTGGCCGACTCGTACGCCAACATTTGCAAGGTTCTGGAGCAGGCCGGTATTTATCGCGTTGTAGTCATGTCGACAGCAGGAGTCGGAGATTCATGGGCTAAACTACCGTGGTTGAGCAAGGCATTCATGGGGTGGACCAACATCAAGTACGCACTCGAGGATCACAGCCTCGTAGATGAGGAGATTCGGCTGACCAAGATGGATTGGACTCTTGTGAGGGCTGTGAGGCTGGAATTCGACGATCCGAAGAAGCCGAATGACACAAAGACGGACGTGGAAACGCTGGGCAGTTCGGGCGATGGAATGCGTGTATCCGATAGTGTGACTGTTACTAGTGTGGCCAAATTCCTCGTCAAGGTTGCGGTCAAAGAGCTCTTTATTAAAGAGGCAGTAGTTGTGAGGAATTGATATGGCTGAGACCAACAATTTTATTCGACCCGAAAGCTCACCTAACAATGCTAAGGTCCCAGCAGCCGGCCACCTCTCTGGATGTACCCAGCATATGGGATCTTACATCTGACGCTAGACGAGATCAGTTTATGGATTGGGATATCTTGGATTTTATAGGAGTGGAGGAATAAGTATTTCACTAGCGAATACTGTAAAGATAGTGTTGAATAAATAGACAACAGCACTATTCTTTATTTAAGATTAGGCTTAGTTATTGATTAAGTATTTCCTTAAATATCTACTTCAAATTAAATATCTAATGATTATTTACAATGTACATATACTCTAAAGGTAGAGTAATTATATGCAGTGATCATAGAAACCGGACAGTAAAGGCAGGATATGCCAAGAGTACGAGGAAGTAATCCTCCATGGCTTATGCTCTGAAACGCATTCTATATACTACATAGAGTATTGTATTGGCTTTCGGCTAAAATGTTATGGTTCTAATATAGACGCACATCTCGTTTTCCGGAATCTGTCTCAGGGCTTCAGAACATTTTCCATTTCTATAGCAGCTACAATTTAATGGGTGATGCCCATCGTACAGAATCTACACCTAAAATGGAATTCTCTAGAGACACTGAAGGATTTCATTGGATCGACAGGTAGATTGAACCCCTCATACTGAAGGGCCTATATCCGAGGCCCTGTACCGACTACCGAAAGCCCGGTACTGAAGGTCCCATACCGAAGGCATTATACCGATGTTACATAATATGCATCTCTATATACGCAACTATCAGCGCCTCCTGTTGGAGTGGGCATTCCACTTTTAGTTTGATCAGTTAGCGTGACAGAATGCGACAACCGAAGGTGTTGTACCGAACGCCTATGCCGAAAGCCTATGCCGAACGCCCTGTATTTAAACCTCTATTTACTCTGACTACATCATATCTTGACACTCGCGAGACCATTCTACCTAGACTCAAAAGTCGCCGCGAACCTTTTTCGAACAATAGCCCAAAGTCACGTTTGTATCTTCTCAATATGCCAAGCAAGCCTACTATTGTCTTCGTCCCAGGAGGTTGGCACGGCCCTGATGTTTGGGATAGGCTTACATCGCTTCTCCAAGCTCAAGAATACCGCTGCGTCTCTGTGTAGCTGCCCTCAACACTCCCTGATCACAGTACCACCTTCTCCGATGACTTTAATGCAGCACGACAGTGCATCACGGCAGAATTAACCCGTGGCCGTGATGTCGTCGTCGTAGTCCACTCCTACGGCGGCGGCGTGGGTTCCAGCGCAGTTAAAGGATTGACCAGGCCTAGAAACCCCGAGTCTGAGCATGCTGGACCAGAACAAGCCTCTCATGGCCACGTTATCGGAATTGCCATGATGGCCTCCCACTTCCCGCCCTCCGGCCTGTCATGTATTGATGCCCTCGGAGGCACGCCGCCGCCCTCGTGGAACATAAACTCGGAGGCCGGCTTAGCCGAACTGACTGGCGATGTCCGGGATTCGCTGTACCACGACCTTTCTGTCGAGGAAGGCAATTTGGCCGTTTCCAGGCTCCGGAAACACTCACTGCGGAGCTTGAGTGAGGGAGGGGAGTATGTCTACGCTGGTTGGATGGATGTGCCTGTGTGGTACCTGGCGGCGACGGACGACAAGGCATTCCCAGTCGAGATTCAAAAGGCGGGTGTGCAGATCGCCAGAGACAACGGGTCAGATGTTACACTGAGGGAAATCAATACCAGTCATTCGCCGATGCTAAGCAAGCCAATGGAGAGTGTCGAGTTCATTCTGGAAGCTGTTGCATACTTCCAAAAGGGAGTTTCCTTGCCACGAGCTACCGACCTGTAAAGAAAGAATACTGTCCATTGCGATTTCTGACTTGGCTGCGCTCAATTCGCGTGGAACACGATGGGAACTATAATGATAGGCCGAAGGCACTATACAATTTTCAGTCACTACCTGCTATTTCTTCCACGATCTGAATGGCCGCATGGGTCTTGAGCTTCTGCCAGCGGCATCTGCCAGCGGCTTGAGATTTCAGATCTCTCGCCCGAATCCAGCACTCTTCAAGCTGCATCATGCAACGAGGTAGACGAGCGAGACACAGTGGATGTGGCTTCGTCTAAAAGATCGGCGAAACACGCTAGCTGCGGGTTGAATCCTCCTCACGTCCGGGTGAAACATGGGACTTTTAATTTGCCAATCACTATTGTAAGCGCATGTCGCAAAGGAAATTGATCCCTAGGAATCAATTAATGATTTTAACCATGCTGATGTGAGCCTCGGATCCACTGAAGTCCAAGCACCAGCCGTCCCCGTATAGACACTTTAACAAGGAAATTGCGATTTCTAAGCCCGTGCCATGCACATCATACGGAGTGTTATGCCGTGGAAGTGGCTGAGCGATTCTTAGCTCATCCCACGCCATTTTGGTACTTGGTGTGTATGATCAACGTGCTCGCCTAAGAGGGGCTTAACGAGATGCAATTGACATCTGTGCATCAAGGTAACATCTAGAACGCATTGATACGGGGGGGAATATCAGAAGATTAGCAGGTTATGATCACATGGGCCTGATAATCCACACATTGCCCACTTGTTGATGACCCGGAATCCTCTCACAAAATGATCTAGTATCGAGAACGGTGCTTTGGAGACCTTGAAAATAATGGTACTGAGTTGGTGCTCGCTTTGTATCGTTTTAACACTTTGCAGAGGCTGCTCGCTCTCCGGATTCCACGAGTCTACTTGCTCTGGCCAGGGCAATTAGATCGGCAATCAGGTTTCCAATGCCGCCGACTGTGCGATCTATTTACTAGCCTGAAAAGAGAAAAGCATACCCTGTGTTTATTTTGTTTCCCTTCATTTCGGGCCGTTTCAACCCCTGGGAAGTCAGCACTGTCACCTTCCTAATTTTACGGCGTTGTGGGATTCAGCCAGCCGTAAGTAAGGATAAAAAAGCCAATACATGATAACTGACACTTCAAAGATATAAATCAGCATTGCAAGCACTCTAACTTGTAAAACTAGAAACCAAAGTCACAACCGATCGACAGAAAGATGCCTTCCCTTAGCTGTTACCTCGCAGCCGCCTCCGCCTTGGCCTTTAACCTCGTTACGGCTGACACAAATCCCGACGCCCAAGGCGCTTGCGATACCACACAAGGTGGTAATGGCGCATGTGGCCCTAATGGCTCTGAAGCGTGGCTCAACACAGGCCTCGATGCCGATGGCTGGAACCCCCCTTTCCTTGATATCAACAGTCTCACACACATCTCGCTCGACGATTATTACAACGGCGTTGGTCAAGGTTGTCGGCAGTACGATAAGTTCTTTCAGAGCTCTGGTGAGAAATATGGCATCGATCCTGCTATTCTCGCCTTTATCGCTATGCAAGAGTCCTCGTGCAATGCAGACGCAGGTGGTCCTACACCTGGTCTGATGCAGTGTGACCCCAGCAATTGCCAGAACGGTCAAAGTTCCTGCCAGTACCCTATCCAGGACAATGTCAACTGCGGAGCAAACGTGTTGAAGAATGCTCTCGAAAATGCCAACGGAAATGCCATTCGGGCACTCGGTTCTTACAACGGCTGGTTCACAGCTGAAGATTTCACCGGACTGAATGGTGGGAAGGGCATCACGGTCGACTATCCTTGCTCCAGTGAGGGTCGGCAACATGGTTCACCGCAGAACTTGGACTACCTCCACGAAGTACTCAATGGCTGGTTCCAGGGCTATGACATCTACGGCAACGACGCCAATCTTGGCGGCTACTATGAATGCGAGGGGAGCTGCAATGGAGGAAATGTGTGCTAGAGCCGCTTCTGAAATACTGATAGCGACGTCACGTTCGCCAGGGCCTGATTTTTATAGACCTTAAATCATAGCATTTTGACTCAGCTGAATCTCATCCGGGTATTATGGATTGGAAACAAGTAGACATTAGGGGTGCAAATGCAGGATGATGTGACGGCCGAGTTGGGTGATTGTGACATCCACGGATACATTGGAGATGTCTCCTCTGTCTTCTGTCCCATAGGGTAGCCCAAATAAAGATAATCCATCCCCCACGGAATAAATTCGAGGACCTTCTTCACACGCTTCGATCTGATGAATGTGTCATGCGGCTAACAAATGCACGCACCTATTCTCACGAAGGGAACACCAGGGCCATATTATATTCCTCTTCTCCTTGCCAGCCACGAGGTACGCAGCTAGAAAAGACTTAACCCTACTTTCTTAGGTCTCCGTCACATCGTAGATTTGAAGAATAAGCCTGTCGCCACCACCCTATCATTTGCTTCTTTTGTTCTTTAACATCCGTTCCAGTCTAAAATTCTCCACTCAGCAGCCTCAATCTTGGCTTTGACTTCCTCCGTTGGCCAGGTAAACCCAATCGAGAGCAGTTTCGGCGATAAGACGATATGCACGATGGCGTCATAATATATCTCCTTCGGCGTTATCAGCGAGCAAACGTGGCTCTTTATCAACGTTTTATCCCCGAAAGCTCCACCATCTTGTTTCTTCTAGGCTTAGCTTCTCCAATATCCGTCAGCAGAGGGTCACAACGCATGTTCCCGGGAGTATCGGGCTTCGTCCTGAGTAGCTGCATCGCGGGCCGGGACTGACTAATTATGCAATCTTACCGTGCAGTGATGGCTTTTTCGCCAGCGTACGGGCGTCACGAAGCTTCTTCAGCGGGGTACAGTCTCGGCGAGAGTCGCGATGAGTAATTCTCGTGGCGTTTGGAGTGGCGTTATCTGGAAGACTATAAAACCGGCCAAGTGCTTCCAGCATTGTCAGTCTTTCTAGCATCTTGCTTTCCACTCACAGTCTTATCCGTCTACGAACCAATTGACACCCAACACATACCAAGATGGCTTCCGGTACTCTCCTCATCACTGGTGCGAGTGGCTTCTTAGGTGGCCATCTCGTTGGGACAGCTCTAGAAAAGGGCTACAACGTTCGAGCAACTGCCCGGAGCGAGTCATCCGCAAAGAAAATAATCGATCAATTTCCCCAGTACAAGGCACAGCTTTCGACTGCCATTGTGCCCGACATGACTGATGTCAAATCCTACGAGCACCACTTGGAAGGCGTCGTGGGTATTCTTCACTCGGCCTCACCATTCGTCCTGAAGCCCGAAGACAACGTCAAGGATTTGCTGGAACCCGCCATTCAAGGATCCGTTGCCATTCTGGAGGCTGCCAAACAATGGGGCTCTTCCCGTTCGTCGTGTCGTCATCACCTCAAGCCATGCCTCCGTATGCGACCTGTCAAAAGGAAAGCGTCCGGGCTATGTTTATGACGAGAAGGATTGGAATCCGGTGACATTTGAGGAAGCCGCCGTCGCCAATGGAGCGGTGGCATACTGCGCATCCAAGGCTCTGGCCGAAAAGGCCACATGGGATTGGGTCGCCAAGAATAAGCCCAAGTTTGACTTGGTCACCATTACTCCTCCTTGGATATTCGGTCCCTATGTGAGCGAGTTGACCAGCACAAAGCACCTCAGCGAATCGATTCAGCTTCTTTACGGCATTATAGGAGCAACCGAAGTCCCTCCGTTTGATTTCGGCGGATTTGCTGATGTGCGCGAAGTGGCAGCGGCACATGTTCTTGGCTACGAGGTTCCACAAGCCGGCGGCCAAAGGTTCTGGGTCGGTCAGAACTTCAACTACCAGAGTGCTGTTGATGCAGCTAGGGCACAGATTCCCGAGCTGAAGTCCAGACTACCTGTCGGTCAGCCAGGGGTTGTGGAGGATACCTACACGGTAGATGGAAGTAAAGCAACCAGAGTGCTGGGCCTGAAGTATAGGACCTTGGCAGAGACTATGAAGGATACATACGAGCAACTCTTCCGTGCCGAAGCAGCTGAGGCGTAGTGAAAATTAGGCATTTGTTGCTATCGGGAATAATTTTGTCTACTGAGTCTATCGGAGTCTACAAATAAGTATGAAAATATGGGAACTTTTCAGATTTCAGTCCCTGTCTAATGTGGTCCAATGAAACAAGATCATCTCTGGGATTTTATATCGAGGACTGTCCATCTTGTAGCGCAAACGTGTTAAGTATGCAAACGACTCAAAATAAGGCCATAGTGCAGAGTAAAACCGGAGGTCTCCAATTCAAGGACACACTTTATTTTGCATTGTTTCATGAACATGTGTCTAGCCATTGGGCTCTAAACCCTCAGCACGCCTTAGATTCTAATTCCTCATCACTGCGCACCTGCTTCGCATGTGATTGCTCCCCATTACCCGTTACCGGAACCTCGGTGTTGACACTAGAGAGCTCGGGATTGAAGGTAGTAGATCCAACGCTCGCTGAGTAGTGACCTGGACCACTGCTGCCATCGGGAACGTGGAAGCGGCGGTCTATTCGGAATATTATGTATGTGTAAACAACGGCAATCTCGATTCCATAGGTGAAAACGTAGAAGCAGGCCTTGTGATGATACCAAGCCGGGTTTGTTGCGAGACGTGGCCCCATTAGAGCGATACCAGCCCGGAAGCCAGCACCCAGAGACAGCAACACCGCGGTAAAAGACGATCAAAAACACCTTTGTACGCATGCTCCCCTGACCAAACTTTTCGATATCACCCTTGCGTGGAAGTAAAACACAGAGGGCGGTGATAGGTAAGGGTAGAAATGCAACCACAGCGAAATATGTGGCACCAGTTCGTTGAACATCGCGCACTTTGGAGAGCTTGGTAAGATCGCGGGTGAAGAAACTGTACACAAGTGCGACGATGACCATGGTGATATCAGCAGTGATACTGGCGTAGAGTACCTTGAACGCTATCGTCATTGGTTTGCTCCATCCAATATGCGGGTGGTAGGCGCGAAAGAGGCGTTGAGTAAGAAAGAGATTGATGACAAAGAGCATCACGACACCAGCGTTGAGAAATACCTGGTAGGCGATGATGATTTTGACGTTGTAAAGGTGTGAGGCCCAGGAAATGCGCAGTACATTGGCAATGACGCGAGCCATGCAAAAGATAAACAGCAAAACCGATGTGAAGAAGTGATGTGATCGGCACACGTTGCGCAAGTAAATGGTGACATTGAGGACAGCGGCGGCGACGAAGAAGACCAGAATGACGGCGCCAATAGGGTCATCAACTTTAACACTGGGATGTTCGCCAAGAATAGCAAACAGGGGAAAATATGGAGGCCCCTTGCCAGTTAGCTTTTGTACTTGGGCTACACGCATGAAATGTACATACAGATGTCAGCAGGGTGGAGGGAATTGAGGTACCGTTCACCCCTTGGGCTGATTGGGACGACATGGTGATGTCAGGATTGGTGCGTGACTCCGTACTTCTTGGATTGCAATCGTTCGGTTATGTATGATCTGATCTTGTTGTTGACATGACTTTGACGACTTGGTGCTACCCGGTACCAAATTTTGGGAAACCAGCCGTCGATTAACACTGTCTGGACTGCTGTAAAAGAAATCTTGGCGAATGCTGCCAACACTGGGGGCAGGCTATTATAGCTGTTCATTTTGTCACGCCATGAGTCTGTTGGGACTTTTGCCCTCCTCGTAACGAACGGCAACTGATCAGGCCATCTGGCGCAACCGACGATAGCGTGTACGGCATGTCGGCATTGCCCAACGCCCCAACCTCGTGGGCGCGGAGGCCGGAGTTTGACATCGGCGCGATCTAGCGGTGATTTCTCCGACAATTTCTGGCGTCTTGGTCTGTAAACGCACAACCAATGTACGTAGTGGACGCGTCTTCACGATGCCAGTTGACGCTATATGAGAGCATCATGACCAAAACAAGACCTTGACGCGATTCCCAAATTTATATTTCAGGCTCCTGCATACTGAAGACGATCGAACACGGCAAAAACCTGTTCCGGACTTTTGACGTTTTCTTGCGCCGTGTCTTGTGACGCGGCTGATGATGAAAGCCCTGCACACGGAGATAATCATTTCTCCGGCGATCCGTTCGCGGAAGAACAATTCGCCCGAATAACTCGATCATATCTACCGCTACGCTCCGACGGACTGTCGGTTCTTCCTAGTGGCGTTCTCTTTCCTTTTTTTTCTTCTGGAAATGAACTGCATTATTTATTTCCCTGTGGATGGAATGCAATAATTCGCTACCTCGGAGTCGCTTGTACCTTTCCGATGAACTTCTTAACGGGTCCAAAATTTGAGCCAACTGAAAACACGGGCATACAAACTGGTAGAGCATGCCGAAATCATTGACCACTGTAGATATTGAGCTTCCTTTCGCCCTGGCCGGGTTCGTGTACCGTTCAGCCCCACGTTTCTCCCGGGAAAGAAATAGCGTCTCTATTACACACTGCTACCAAGACCGACGATAAAGTAGGCTTACCCCCACTGTGAATCAGTCATTACAGAATTCAGAAATGATTCATCATTACTCCCGGGCTATTCAAAACATGAATCGAGGCAATGAAGGAGAGAAAGAGCAACTACGTCAGTGATACTGAAGTAAAAATCGGAATGCTTCAATGTGGAGAGAGGAGGAATTATGCCTCCTCGTGGATATGTCAGTCCTAGAGTCAGTACATTCGCAACCCACTCATCTGAGGACTCGGGTGCATGTTTTAATGACCAAAAAATGTCTTATTCGAAAAAGAGCCATTACTACTCGCTTATTACAGCATTTCAAGTGCCTACATTCTCCATGTTGCAGTTATGAACTGGGTGCTAGCCTACCCTATACACTCAATGATGATCAACTTTAAGATGCGGGGGATCGGCAGCGAGATGCTCCAAAGCAAGCTGTCTCACTATCCAGAAGCAGTGCTACCAAAACGCCACAACCATTCTCATCAAGATCTCGTTGCACTATGAGCATTCATGACGTCAGACTACAAGCTTCCCCGCTGCTCCTCATCCGATGCGAGTCTCGGTCCAGGATCTGAATCTTGTCAATCTCAACCTCCTGTGCTAAAGCTGGACCATCAACATTGCTTCATTACCTGACTCTATCGACAGTAAATCAAAATCAATACCATCAACCTTAATTCGTCTTCCCCAATTCATAACCTCACCATGTCGGCCCCGTCAGCAATTCCCACCGCCACCTCGGTCCTCGAAAGTGCTGTCATCAAGGCTCCCCTCTCCACGTCTGGCACCATATCAAGCTCCAGGACTTTGCCAACTTTTGGTCCGCCTTGGAAAAGTCGGAATGGGTCAAGGGCGCCAGCCCCGACACCGACATTGTCAAGTGGACTTTCAAGGATGGAACCGTGGTGGATGTGAAGCAGGAGGAGCACAGTGTAAGGCCCCCTTTCCGTCATTGTTTACAATGGACTGTACCAAGCTGACTGACGCTTACCCCTAGACCATCAATCACTATATTACCTATAGTATCATCTCTTCACAGCCCGAACTCACCTATACCAGTGCCATGAGCACTATTCGCTGCCATTCTGTCACATCAGGGGAGTTCGAGGGCAGCACATATATCGAGTGGAGTGGACACTTTTCCAGTGACGCCGACGCTGGTAAGATATCACTGGGACAATCCATCAGCATCACTAAGCTAACAATTTGTCGCAGGCGTCATTCAAGATGCGAAATTCAAGCGCATTGAGGCTCTTGCCGACTTGGGCCGTGTTTCAGCCAAGAAATAAGTTGTTGGCCTAAATAGTGCAAAAGTTGAACATCAAATTGAACCAAGATGATTTCTGTGCATTTTTCACATTTGAAACAGAGTGATGATCCCCTTGTCTGGTAAACCTATCTAACCAATCTACGAAGAGCTCTGCTTCCCATATCCGGCACAAGGTGGGCTTTCGAGATAGGTATACGACTTAGTAATAGCGAGTCACCAGTCACCTTCTTGAGATGGGACGAATGGTGTGACGATGAGAAGAGTCGGACTTCCTTCATCGGAACGACGATGCATTCATCCGCATAGCATACTGCATATACGTGCAGGGCACGACGGTCAAGGCTCGTGCAATTGAATGGGGGAGCGTAGTCTTAAGCTATGGTTCATTAACTCCTAAAGTTGAGTCTCTTCTCGCCTCTCTGCGCTCGCCAGTAGTTGGTTGACGCCAGAAGCTCTGGACACCCCGTCATCAGCCAACCCCACTTCTTCAAGAAAGCGACGCTGGCTTCCCAACCTCGAACATCCCATGGATCGCCCCAGATGATGAGGGCAGGTTTCTCATCAGCCGTCTTTTCGTCTTCCACGCGAAGAAGGTCTTTGCAGAGATCATCCTCGTCCAGGTCCTCAGTCAGTATTCCTTGAAGAACATTATCCCGTAGGCGAGGGATGGGGAAGGTGTCGATCCACGGATGGTGCGTTACCGTCATTTGTATTGCTGTCGGACGGAGGCTGTCTGGTAATTTGGCTAGCGGGTCGATGGAGTCGGGGAGGCGAGGTCCATAGAAGTTGAATGGCGAGATAAACTCATCATGACAAAGCCCTTCCACTGGAAGCCCTAGAGCCATGGCGTTGCTTGCCATCGCATTTAAAACGTTCAGTCTGATCAGCACCTGCAGGAATGCGGGCCTGGGAGTACTCAGGGTGTAGTCCTCGTACGCCATTTGCATATAATGCCGAAGACTCGCTAGCCTTTGGGGGCAAGTCATGAGGAGAGGGCCCGCTTGCTCTATATGCCAGTCGTTTGCTGTTATACTGCTACCGCACTGCTGAGTGGCATGTAGCTGCATCTGACCAACCATGGACGTTTCCATACCACCTGCAGGAAAGCTGACACGACACGATTGGGTTTGTGATCTCTCGGCTAGGTCATGCTGCTGAAGCTTTCGCCTCCTCCCTGTAGCCAAAGAAGAAGGCAATACGTCAGTCATGGACATTACAAAGCTAGTGACTAAATTCGTAGGGAAGACTAACGAACGGCTCTTTGATTAAGGCGATTCTGCCTCTTTTTCCTCTCGGCTGTATCCGTCACGCCCGTCCAGTTGTCACCTGGGTCCCGCATCTCTGCGAGCTGCGTCCAATCGCTGACGACGATGTCCTGGGTCTTTCCCTGTTCATCTGGCGCATCCATGGCGGTATTGGATTCGAATGAGCCCTAAGAGATGATGGTAAACAGCCGCGGCTCTTGATGTGCACGACATGCAACTGGATGACGCCCTTCACGAGTGATGGTTGGGGGGCGGCTGGCCTTTATTATCGCGTCGTTTCTAGCTTGACCCACAGTCGTTGTGTCTTGAGTCCCACACTCAACGCCAATCGGGATTCTTCCTCTGCGGAATTTCTCGCTAATGCAACTGGATGACGTTTGACTAGGCAATATTAAGTTTAGTTTTGACTGTAATTAGTACTGTTTCGGCTCTGTTGGCTCGGCCCACCACATCCAGCAAGATAAACCGGTGGAGGTTTTAGAATAATTGGGTTACGTGTCGCCGTGTAGATTTGTTCTTAAAGGCATAAGACTGCCAACGCGGGGCTAAGCTTAAGTCCATTGCTTGACTCCGATTTGAGAGGGGAGTTGGGTCGAGAGACACAGTGAAAATAGGTCTCGAGCGATACGTATAAAGAGGGGATCCCTGGGTATCTCAAATCTATTTCTTTATTGAATAGACACAAAAAAAGAAACGCCTTTAGCCTCTTCATTTCTAACTCAAAAACAATGGTCAAGACACTCCCCTTCGGCGGCATTCAAGTCCCCACCCCTGGATTTGGTGCCATGGGCATTAGCCATGGTATGGGAAGCAATCTCAGTCTCGAGGAGGCCGAGCCCGTACTCTTGAAAGCAATTGAGCTGGGATGCACTTTCTGGGATACTGCTGTGAGTTAACAGCCACTCGAATATCCGTCTGAGCTACGAAGAGACTGATATTTTGGGTCAAGGTTGCGTATCAAGCTGGTGTCAACGAAAAGCTTCTCGGAGAGTTTATCGAAAGCACAACGTTCGAGACAAGATTTTTTAGTCAGTGATTCTATGTAATTTCCCAATTTGAATACTCCACTAACGACTCTTCTTGCTGGTAGTCGCTTCAAAATGTGCTTTCGAGGTCTTCGGTCCGGAGCGCAAAGTCACCAACTCACCTTCCCATATCAGGGAATACATTGACGGTACTATTGAGAGACTAGGCTTCACTCCCGACCTCTACTATCTCCACCGAATTGATCCCAGTACGTACTGTGTCTTGACCTTATCAGACGACCTTGAGCTCACACAAGCATGACAGATACCCCTCTTGAGGTGTCTATTCCTGTTTTGGATGAGATCCGAAAGGCTGGAAAAACAAAGTACATTGGTCTCTCGGAGTGCTCTGCGGCAACTCTTAGAAAGGCGAACTCAAGTAATTCTCGTCCCTTCTCATACCAAATAGGCTTTTCCTAACGATAATCGTAGTCGCTCGGATTGATGCTATTCAAGCGGAGTACTCGGCCTTCGAGACCCTACATGAGTCCAACGGCTTGATAGATACTGCGAAAGAACTCGACATTGCTTTTATCGCCTTCAGTCCCCTAGGCCATGGGTGGTTAGTTGATGATTTCCCATTCAAGACTCCTGACGACTTTGCGCCGGACGATTTCCGCCGAACTGGTAAGTTGATCCTCCCATGCGATCAAAAGTGCTGGATCTGAATTGACGCTAAAATTCTATGACCTACAGTACCAAAATTCCAAGGCGAGAACTTCTACAAGAATCGAGCTATCGTAGAAGAGATCCAGAAAATCGCTACTCGAAAAGGCTGCACTTTGGCTCAGGTCGCATTGGCCTGGGTGGCGTCTCAGGGAATGATTTCCATCCCTGGCACGACCAAGGCTCACCGTTTGGAAGAGAATTGGGCATCGAGGGACATCGATTTCACTCCGGAGGAAAAGCAAGAGCTGCGGAGAATTATCGATTCTGCCAAGCCACATGGACATAGATACGCTCCCATTAACGAGTCCATGGTCGGGCATTGAGTACAGAAGGCAACGGCTGGCGATTGGGTTATCTTCGGATTTATATAGGCAACATCGTATATTAAAGAAAGTAAGAAATTCATGGCTATATATACTACTTGCAATCTTATAGTTACGTATAATGATAGAATTATAGATTGGCAATGTATAGCTAGCTAGCTCATGTGTGAATAACCTGCCATAGTACTGTGAAATGGCCACACAAGGATAAAGCCACACCGAACCGAAAGCCAGTGTCAGATGCTCTGACGCACCCCAACCCCGAAGCTCAGTAACCTTATAGAACCTTTTATTCTCCAGCTACCTCTCAATTACTCCTAGTTCAAATGCTATAGCGACCTCTAATTCGCCGCGTTTTAAGTTGGGGGGAAATGTCAACTCCATACACACAGTCTCCGGGAGTCCGCGAGGAATTATTATCCCTCTAAGACACCCAGACCCCAATGTCGCTCCAAGATGGTTCAGTAATATCATGACTTTAAAAGGCGTTGTATGTTAAATTGCATTCCGTCCAGTCTGGTAGGCAACTGAGAAGCTCAATGATTAATGGCACGCGACTGTGGCTACAGATGGCGTTTAGCGACTCGCGGATTGCGACTGCCAGGTGGAGTCCGTGGGAGGGACCAGTACTCACGCCGAGGATCAGATCGGATAGTGGGCCGTTGTTGATGCTATCGAGGTGTTGTCGAAGTATGTCGATGGTAGTGGCCTCGAGTATTGACTGCAAATGCGAAAGCGGAGGTTTCGTCGACGCCAGTAGAAGCAGCAGAAATGCTTCAAGTCGAATTTGTGTGTCGCCTATTAAAGACGCACAAATCAGCAAAATATAAATCAATGCGGCAGCTTTGAGGTGTGCAAGTGCATCTGGAGAGAATCGGAATATGGGTGCCGCAAGCGGCAGATTGCGCTTCCGGAATCCCATATCCCAATTGGCACGGCGGTATCATTGTTCTTACAAACGCTGAGAGGAGCCGTTTTTGTAAAGTTTGTATAGAATGCATTCATAAAGCAGCTCCAAGAACCTTGCTAGTATACCGTAAGTGGACCCATGGTCTTGTTCTCCTGGGACGAGCAAAGGAGTCGCGAAAATGATTAACCTCCCCTTATAGCAAACGATAAGGTCATCTCTCAAATGTGACATGCTTCCATACCTCCATTGTCATTTTCCTTGATCCCTGCCCTGTTCATTCACGGCCATCGGTCAAGAAGGGGAAGGTTGAGGCTACTGCTTGATAAGCAATGGCTTGCCGCACATTGTGCAGCCGTGCATACAGATTTTCTACTCAAATCATCCACGTGCCTTGTGATTTCACCTTTCAACCATAATCTAATCCACGCACGAGGGGAACACCAGCGTTGGAGGAGAAACACAATAGCTACCGATCCCCAACCAGAGATAGAATCCACAGCCTTCTAGAAGGTGGCCCTGTAGCTAGGACTAAGAGGGGACGGAATTCTGCACGTTGTACCAGATAGGGAAGCTCCCTAGGCCTTTCTGGTAATCTATGCCAATGGCTTGAGAACGATATGAAATAGCTGATATGCAGCTATCTCCACAGCTTAACACAACCTTAGAACTGCCCTAACCCAAAATGAGCCAACTTCGGAGGGAAACATGTTCCCCCAAAGAGTACAAATATGTCACCGGATTGAATTTTAGAGAGTCACACATAGATGTACCCACTTGACTGTGACTTGAGAGCCCGCTCTGGAATATCGGTTGGAAAAATGCTGAATCTAGAGCTTAGGTTCACCGTATTGGTAACATCGCCGCTAAACAACGTGGGAGCTAAACTCCTCGTAGCTTCTCGGTTAGAGTCGCGCCAGTAAAAGCCGTTATTGGAGACCAAGTATAATCACATATACCGAATATTCACATGCTGCATACCACATCCCACACACACACACGCGGCACCCACACACAAGACAAAGTATGCGTTGCACACTGCGACTTCCTAGTATCAGGATTTGAACAAAGGAATAGTGTATCGATACATTAGATTTGATTGAATCCCATCTCTGCAACCTTCCTTATTCCCACTGTCAGTATTTTAATTCTCAAAACCCGTGATGTCGCGAAATAATATGCTTTGGACTGAGCGGTCATTACCTCGGCCATTCGTGAGACAAACTTGATTTCATGCATCGGGTGACAAGCCACTTTTGGTCGCTGCAGCCGAAAAAAAAGTCATGCTGATCATTGCCGACCACCACATGACCTCATCCACCCCAATCGGAGTGACTTCCCAATTGGCTATTGATGTGTGAAGCTTGGATATCACTATCGTGGATTGTTATATTGTGATGTTCAATGTATAATTGCAGCCAATTTACTTAACTATGGCTGCACCTTTCGTAGCTTTCCCCCCAAGTTCTGTTCTACGCATCACCAATCTCAGTATTTACATACCATAAGGTAGCTATGAGAAGTGACATGGCACTTAACAAAACCACCTGGGTGTTGCTCCATTTCCTAGCATTCGGCTTCGCAACCCCCAATGCGAAAAGGGCAACCACACCGGGATACAATGCTTTGCCCTATTATCCCGCACCCTACGGAGGTTGGGTTAGCGAGTGGGCAAGTAGCTACGAGAAAGCTAAGAAACTCGTCGATTCCATGACTCTTGCTGAGAAAACCAACATCACTGCCGGAACCGGGCTTTTCATGGGTATGCATCATTCAAACAGAGCTAGAGTATTTTGCTAACTTAGCTCAGGGTACGTGTGAGGACTCCTGTCCTAAACCTTAAGCTGACAATAAGCAAGACATTGCAACGGAAATAGCGGTTCTGCTGAGCGGGTTGGGTTTCCCCAGCTCTGCCTCAACGATGCCGCCAACGGCGTTCGGCAGACCGACAATGTCACCGTCTTTCCGGACGGAATCACTGTCGGCGCCACCTTTGACAAGACGCTAATGTATGAACGTGGCGTCGCGATCGGTAAAGAAGCGCGCGGGAAGGGTGTCAACGTTTGGCTCGGCCCAGCGGTAGGTCCAATTGGCCGGAAACCCAAAGGAGGTCGTAATTGGGAAGGTTTCGGAGCCGATCCTGTGCTGCAGGGCGTTGGAGCTCGAGAAACCATCAAAGGGCTTCAGGAGCAGGGAGTCATCGCGACGATCAAGCACCTGATAGGTAATGAACAAGAGATGTACCGTCGGCAAACCACAGACCTCTTCTCGCCGGCGTACTCCGCGAATATTGGTAAGATTCTTCCCTTTGGCCGCTGGTTATGTGACACTGACCTGAGCTTTAGATGATCGAACACTGCATGAGCTTTATCTATGGCCATTTGCTGAGGCCGTTCGAGCGGGTGTCGGCGCTGCCATGACTGCGTATAACCGAGTAAGTTGCTTTAGCCCGAGCACAACCATAAAACATAGCTTATGAGATTGATCTAGGTCAACGGTACTATATGCAGCGAGCATTCATACCTCATCAGCCACCTCTTGAAGGATGAGCTCGGTTTCCAGGGCTTCGTAATGACCGACTGGCTCTCGCAGATCACAGGGGTCCAGTCGGCGATTTCGGGTATGGACATGAGCATGCCCGGTGATACATTGATTCCACTTTTCGGCAATTCACTCTGGATGTATGAGTTGACTCGGGCTACGCTGAATGGCTCTGTCCCAATGGAGAGGCTCAACGACATGGCCACTCGCATTGTGGCAACCTGGTATCACTTCGGGCAAGATCAAGGCTACCCAGAAGTCAATTTTGACACGAACACGAAAGATGCCAGAGGCGCGCTTTATCCAGCAGCTTGGCCATCATCTCCCGAAGGAGTCGTCAACAAATTTGTTCAGGTTCAGGCAGATCACGACAAGATTGCAAGACAGATCGCACAAGACGCCATTACCATGCTCAAGAATGATGGAAGCTTGCTACCACTTTCCACAAGTCGCCCATTGAAGGTCTTTGGTACCGGAGCTCAGACAAATTCAGATGGTGCCAACGCTTGCGCCGATCGAAACTGCAACAAAGGCACTCTTGGCCAAGGCTGGGGGTCCGGTACGGTCGATTACATGTATCTGGACGACCCCATCACTTCCATCAAAGAGAAAGCTCAAAATGTCACGTTTTACAACACTGACAAGTTTCCCACCGTTCCAAGCGCTACCAGCAATGATGTCGCTATCGTCTTCATTACTTCTGATGCTGGAGAGAACCAGTACACCGTTGAGAATAATCACGGCGACAGAGATGCCTCGCGGCTGAATGCATGGCACGACGGGGACGCTCTTGTTAAGGCTGCGGCGGCCAAGTACAGCAACGTTGTTGTTATCGCCCACACCGTTGGTCCTCTTGTGCTTGAAGAATGGATCAGTCTCGCGTCGGTCAAGTCAGTGCTCATTGCTCATCTGCCTGGCCAAGAAGCCGGAGAATCTCTTACCAATGTGTTATTTGGCACTGTGTCTCCCTGTGGACATTTACCGTACAGCATTACATATGCTGAGGATGACATGCCGGACAGCGTCACCGATCTGATTGACTCTGCATTCATCGACCCCCCTCAGGATGTCTACTCCGAGAGGATGTACATTGACTATCGCTGGCTCAACAAAGAGCAGATCAAACCTCGTTATGCCTTTGGTCACGGCCTCAGCTACACGACATTCTCATACACAAACGCCACCATCAAGAAGCTTACAACGTTGAGCAAATATCCTCCCACGCGACCGGCGAAAGGCAAAGTCTTGGACTATTCCGAGACGATTCCAGCATACAGCGAGGCAGTCAAACCACAGAGCTTCTCAACTATCTGGCGCTACCTGTACTCTTGGCTTTCTGAGTCGGACGCTAAAGATGCTGCTGCGAAGGCCACGACTTCAAAGTACCCATATCCAGACGGTTACACCACCACGCAGAGGACTAACCCTCCTCCCGCGGGCGGTGCGCAAGGTGGCAATCCGGCGCTCTGGGATGAAGCTTACATCGTTTCTGTGCTTGTGACCAACACCGGCAGTAAATACTCCGGCAAGGCGTCAGTTCAAGCATATGTCCAGTATCCGGGGGATATTGCGTATGACACACCCGTTATCCAGCTGCGGGATTTTGAGAAGACGGCCGAGCTAGCACCTGGAAAGAGTGAGCGGGTGGAGGTGATGTTGACAAGGAAAGACTTGAGCATCTGGGACGTGAGTGCTCAGGATTGGGTTGTGCCAGACCCAGGCGGAGACTACAAGGTTTGGTTGGGATCTGCAAGCGATGATTTGCCAGTTGTCTGTTATGCGCTCGACTTGAGTTGCGATTATGGCACCAATGGGCCTGTGTCTTAAAGTTTGATGAATCTGTCTTTCTATCGACGTTGCAGTAGAGACCAGTACGATTGGGATTTACTTGTACATATGTTAATCGACTTGATCTGTCATCGAAGATATGAATGCTGTATACAGAATCTCAAGTTTGATCCTCGGCCACTATATTCAGCAGTACTGCAGTCTTCGGCTGAGAGGATAATGTAGCTCTATGTAGAGCCGGAAATTGTTGGGACTTCTATCACCATGTAAGACTGAATGTACCATTGATTTGCTTTACTCTGGTTGGCTCGACCCCTGCTCGTAACCTGGGTGTCGTCTTACAGCACCACACTCAAAGGAATATGCTAGGGTCAATCTTACTGAGGGCCCTGATGTAAAACTGTTGGCCCTCCAAGTGGGTAAAATCTCATACACTAGCAGACACAGAGTGGGGCACAGCTCTCATTGTGTTGAGTGAGGGCACTCCCAAGATCATACGAAATACAAGCGACTCCCACCCGCAGAATTCAACGCGGTCCCATACATCTCAGCCCTCCCTCTAGGCAGTGTACCTACATATAAATACAACCCGATCCGACCTCCAAAATCCGAAACTCATCCATCCCTTCAGGCAGAAGTGTCCGCATCCTCGCCCTCTCCCCAACATGAGCCTCACTACTACTCTCGCGGGCCCTGGCCTCATCGAGCGTTTCAAGGTCGACTTGTCCAAGAATGTGCCGAGAATGCTCGATCTGGTGAAGAACACCAAGTTGCCCGAAAAGTCCGTGTATTCCCATCTTGGAGCCTCGGCCGGCATCGACCTAGACATTCTGAAGCAGCTGCAGAAGGAATGGATTGATGATTTTGACTGGAAAGCGGAGGAAAAAGACATGAACAGGTAAGCACCAAATGGCACAGCCTTCCAATGATGTACACGGCTGCTCACACCAAATATAAGATACAATCATTTCACCACAATCATTGAGGGTTTGAAGATTCATTTCATCCATGAACGTTCTGGCGAACCGGACGCGATCCCGCTTCTGCTCTTGCACGGCTGGCCAGGCTCATTCTTGGAGTTTCTGCCTGTGGTCAAGCCTCTGACGCCCAAGCAGCGAAAACCTCTACCGGCAGAGACGTCTCATTCGACATCATCATCCCCTCTCTCCCTGGATACGCCTTCTCCCAGGCGCCACCGGCAAATTGGACTACTGCGGACACGGCTCGGATTTTCCATGCACTCATAACCGATGTATTGGGCTATAAGACCTTCGCTGTCCACGGTACCGATTGGGGCAGCGCGGTCGGCTACGCCCTGTACGAGCAGTATACCGCAGCCACTCGTGCAGCACACTTTTCTTTAATCCCTTTCATTCCCATGCTGCCGGATCAGCTCGCAGCCAATGGCATTACCCTCACTCAAGAGGAGCAATTCCAGGAGGAGCGTTTCATAGGATGGAATACCATGGGAAATGCCTACTTTTTCGTGCAGGCCACCAAGGTAATGGACCCCAAGAACGATGCTATATCTCCAGTGACTAACAGTCTCAAACAAAAAACAATAGCCCAACACGATCGGACTGGCATTGCAGGATAACCCCATCGGCCAGTTGGCGTGGATTGCTCAGCAGATTATCGACTGTAGGTCCTATCACCCCAAAGACTCCGGCGGTAGTACAAACAAGGAACATCCTAATGCTCCTACAGGGTCCGATCCACGGGCGGGAACGGGTCCGTCTGTACTCACTCACAAAGAGATACTACGATTCGCATCGCTTTACTTCCTCACCGAGTCATTTCTTTCATCTGTTTTTATCTATTCTTCAAACCCCAATGGGTTTAGACCAGAATACACCAAAGCGCCTACAGATGCCCCAATGCTCTATAGCAATTTCAAGTACAACAACGCATTTTGGCCGCGAGCTGTGGTGGAAAAGGTGGGAAACCTAGTCCGTTGGCAAGGTACGTCACTTGACCGCATTTCTCTAGCATTAATTCTCACAGCCCCGAGAGAACTTTGCGGAGAAATAAAAGCAAGGAGGGACTAATATTCATTTTACCCTAGATCATGATTTTGGCGGGCACTTCTCAGGTGTCGATAATCCACCGGCTCTTATTTCCGATATTCGAGACGTTGGGAACTATTGGCATTAGTGAAGCAACCATTTCTAGGCGGCTCACCCCAGAATTTGGACTCAATTACTCGAATCCTCAGTACTCGGGCATATTTGGGGGGTTGTTTTGCCTTCCCTGTTGTCCAACGTGGGACGCGAGTAGCGATGGGGAAGGAGGTAAATCCTTGGGTTACGAATCAGGCTATTTGCTCAATATCTTACCTTCTTTGGATGAATCTAAAAAAGCGATTCATCAGCAGTCACTCGCATAGACTTAGATAATTAAGTTGAAAAGCTCGAAAAATAGAATAACAGTAAGGCCAGGCTCTTAGGCCTTAGCACATGTTAGTGAGATTTGTTAAACTCTTAATTATTGTCGGTGAGTATTGTAAACGTAGTGAACTGAGTCGGAGTCGGAACCGAACCACGGAATCATATGTAAAGGGAATACATATTAGACTTGCGTTGTTACTGATAACAAGTCACCGATCAACAATTTCGAACACTTATCAGTTGAACCGGGCCGCACGTTGCAACCTTGGAGCACACGGCCAGGATGCTCGGTCCGTCTGCCTGATATAGCCACAAATCCATGCAGCTTCAAGGGGTACTCAGAAAAATCACACACATAAGCGTTTCATATCCTTGTAAATACCCGTTGGCAGGCGGAACCAACGGCTTCGTGTTGGAGGGGTTTTCCCTACTCTCGGAGGCTGTTGTCGAACTTTAATTTCTGATAGCTTGCTTTTCAGCTCATCGTTAAGTATATAAATCTTCATTAACCCCTCTCACCTCCTTCACGGGTTCGTCGAGTTAATCGATAGGAATCAGCGGGCTTTCTGAAATATACGGGAACTTGGCGACATTCCATGCAGCAGGGATATAAACCAATCGGAACATGGAAACGTCCCCCGGCTGCAGGAGAGAAGTAATCGCAATGCTGGATAGAACCAACACGTACAACCCGTCGTCTTTCCGTTTTGCAATTGACAGGGCCAGCGTGGCAAGTTGAATTTGATACGTGCCCGCTCGTTTGAATCTCCACAGTGGTGTGATATACCCTACCGCTCCTCAAGTAAGGTGCGATGCCTTTCTGTCTCTATGTCCCATCCATCTTTGATCACTCATTATCACCATCATTCACTCACATAATCCAAACTTCGAAAATGGGAGCTGCGTCTACTCCACCAGCGAATTTCACGGGAGGTGACACCCAGGGATTGGAACCTGCTCCCATCTCCACTGAGACAAGATTGGATCCCATCGCTTTGCAGGTGATTATTATCGAGAGATTTTTTGCCGATTACGGTTGTGTTGCTAAGCAGGATTACTTCCCAATTTCAGGAGGACGAAGTTGATGGAGATGATGACTCTGCGCTTGGCAGTGACGCGCAAGTAGCTTGTATCACGGTATCCAGGTGTTGACACTGACATGATCTGACAGTTCGAGCTCAACGGCATCAATTAGCTCAAGCATTCTCCAGTACCGGGAAGTTCAAGGGCGCACCTACCACAGCGAAAAGTTCGCTACCCAATACTTTGCACCGAACGATGAGCAGCAGAGTGAATCTGTCGACATCACGTATGGCCACATCCACCTGCAGCTGGGCAGATCACTAACATCTGAGCAGCCATCACTACCTTACACTACTCCTCAATGGAAAGCTGTTCCTGGCGCCTTTGAAGCCAGATATCAAGGCAAGCATACAGCCCTGAATTGGGGCGCAAGTTCCCCAGCTAACTTCCCCCAGAAAGTCCTGGATGTAGGCACAGGAACTGGTATCTGGGCAATGTATGGCCAAAGCCCGGACGGTAGGAGGACTTCGCTTACAAGATGTTAGCGATTTTGCCGACGAGTTCCCGAGTGCTGAGGTCATTGGCACAGATTTGTCGCCCATTCAGCCGAGCTGGGTTCCACCAAATGTCAAATTTGAGCTCGAGGATGCAGCAGAGACTTGGACTTGGCCAGAGAATACCTTCGACTTCGTTCACATGCGCGCTATCTCTTTGGCGCCATTGCCGACTGGAACGCGTTGTTCCGGGAAGCGTTCCGCTCCTGCAAGCCTGGTGGCTACATCCAATCCTGCGAAATTGATCCCTCGTTTTATAGCGATGACGGGACCATCGATAACGACGAAGCAATTCAGATGATGAACAAGCTGGTGCTAGAAGGAGGCAAAAGGATGGGCCGTAGCTTTCATGTCGTCAAGGAGGGCTTGCAATTGAAAGCAGCCGAAGCAGCAGGCTTCGTTGACATAGAGCAAGTGAACTTCAAGGTATGGTTCAAAGCGGCTATTGAACTGATATCGATATCTGACATTGACCAGGTTCCTGTGGGCGGGTGGACTAAGGATGCCAAGCTTAGTGAAACCGGCCAGTTTCTCAAGTCGACGCTGGAAAATGATCTTGAAGGTAAGAGCTTCTGCGGAGAAGGGTGCTGAGTTGCCTTGTGCCCCTTCAGATTGTTGCACGTCTGGCTCGCATGCTAACTGGTCCGTTAGGCTATACCTTGATTCTGTGGCATGACATTATGGGCTGGCCCAAGGACGAATACCAGGTCTGCCTAATGAACATGCGCAAAGCCTTGAATAACAAGCGTTACCATGCATACCTAAACCTACGATATGTCTATGCCCGAAAATCGGACTCGGAGAACACAAAGGAGGAATAGAGCCACTCTAATATGAGTTCAAACGGATCAGGAGAGGAGGTGACGCTACAAATGTTCCATTTATAGTTTTCCATATCGATAAACGAAGAACTGTTATAAACTCTAAGAATTGGGCATTTTAAGAATGGCAATAGCGCGATTATTGCAACCAATTAAACGATTAATGAAATTTGTCTAATCTTCTTGGTTTTCTAAGTTGCCTATTTAGCGGTTTAGGAACTCCCTCCTTCTTGATCTCGTTGAGGGTAATGTCGACGACAATCTCATCTCGTAAAAGCGCTTATTAATATTGGGCCTCCCGGGCTGCTTCATTCCGACTAAGCTCCTTAGTAACTAGGTGGGCTCGTGCGACTGCTAAATCACATTCTGTGCTAAGAGACCAAGAAGTTCGTTCTTCGTCGAATCAATCGAGAGAATACCTGTGAACCGATATGGCAGGGGTCCATTTATTAACGTCACTTAAAAGTGGGATTCCTGATCTATGATTAGTGGAGTAAATGTTGGAAAAGACGAAAATGGAAATGGCCGATGTCTTAGTCTCGGACGAAAGATAATCCATTACTTCCAGGCATTCATGCCCCTATCTTGGGATTTTGTTGGGGTCATATTCACGGTGTCCAGTATTAAAGAGAACCCACCTCGAATTCATGATAACTTGCTTATACCATCAACGTCATTGCGTCACTCAATCCACTATTTGGCTTTGTCAATTGAGACTCGCACCACAGCAGTCGAAGCCATGGCATCTCACAAGAAGTTTCTCAAAGAGGTCGCTGAAGCAAACCAGGCCGTGACCGCAGAAATCGACGAGCTGGTTACAAAAATCGAAAATGGAACGGAAGAAATTGCGTCTACGACCACAAAAATTCTATTGTGCAAATTGCACGACTCACTTGTCCGCATCTGTGAGCATCGCGGCCATCCTCGTACACCCAACAAGACGATTCTCGACGCATACCGCAGTTTCCTTGAGCCAATCACAACACTCTCCAAGCTACCTTCTGGCGACTTCAGCACTGCACGCATGCTTGTTTATTTAGCGGAAGCCATCTCAAGCGAGGGTGCCCTGGAAAGGAAATTCATCAAAAGTAAGGCTCGTGTCACTACTGTGCCCTTATACGAGCTCAGCACTGCTTTGGACGACGCTCTGCTTGAACCGCTGCGGAAGATGTGGGCTGCAAGCAACAAAAGCGAGGATTTCTGTTGGGTGTTTGGAGATTACACACTGTTGTGTCATCAATCACGCGAAGTCCCCAATGTGCAGGAAGAAATGGCTCGAAGGAGTGAGCTCGCTCAGGCGCTGACACCAGTAGAGCTCGCGGCTCTTGGTGGTATTAAGGATCGATCCTACCTATTTTCGAAAAATGTCAAAAAGGAGAATTGGCTTCCTCTTCCAAAAGACCCCCAAGAGCTCAGCCCAAACATGTCCAATCCGGATAATCTTATCTTCAAGCAAGTCGCGCCAGATGGACCGATTCGCAACGGGATGGAGTTTCACACGATTGATGCGGATCAAAATGATCATGAGACTTGGCGCCACATCGATATTCTTCGTCGCTCCAGGCAGTTTATTTTGGACGCTCACCATATTACTGCGCCCATCTTCACCGACAAGAGTTACCGTCTTGCGAAACGAGCACTTGCCGAAGCTGGCTTTCCCCCAGAGATTTTAATGTCCATCTTCAGGTATCTCGATCCGCCGAAAATGCATCCTTACCTTCGCCAAGTAGACATTGCGGCTGCATACGTCCCCTTTCCCGAAACGACTGGCTTGTGTACAGAATGCAAGTCAAGAAAGACTGGCGCAGTAAATCGCCGATTGAAGTTCACATGTCCAGGTGCCAGCATCTATCTCTGGAATCTTGCCCTGCGCGCTTTTCATGTGTTTCACCAACACACCGCAACGAGTTGGCGACTCTGCAGACATGGGCTTGATTGTGAAGGACACCACGACGATGGCAGTTGGGAAATCAGCGCAGACGACCAAGTTGTTGAGCTGGCAGAGGCGATTATCGCGGACCGCTGTGGAACTCCAAGGACGCTTGAGCAGGTTGGGCTTGGTCAAGACCCTAACCATAAACTTGCCCGCCGTGAAGACGATGAAGAGAGACAGAACAAATTGTTCCCTCGATGGCCGCAGTTGAAAGACTTCAAAAACGAGACACAGATGAGCGGGGGGGTTGGTGGATTGGTAGATACCATGATGCATCAGAGGCTGCTGGTTGGTGCATGGGAATCCGGACACGTCGTAACGGATCCTTCTTGGTCATGGTCCCGCAACATGGTTGACAAGAAGAGAGCGGAAGACGCAATTGGCAGTATTCACAGCCGGTGCGATTTATGCTAGGACGACTCTGGGGAGAGGAACTGCCCTTTACCTTCAGCAGCGTCATGGATTATCCAGTTTTGTTTATTTTTTATTACATTATGTAGTGTGTTCTTCAATCTCGTTCTTCCTGCTTGCGTATCTTCAACAACATCCTGCGTTGTACCTCGCGCGATGATTTGGATCAGGGAATATCTGGATCACTTCTATATATCGCAGATTATGCATTGAGTCAGACTAGCATGACGGTTTCAGATGGACCGTATCGACGGAACGGAGTAGGGCATTTTTTGTCTCCCCGTCCCGCCCACATCACATGAGATGAACAGAATTGCGAGACTTTAGTCTCATTCACACGTCAGCTAACAATAAACCTACCAGATCTATTCTGTCTGTTAATGCTTGGCGATTTCCGTTGCTAATACGGATTTCGGTCGGTCTTTAGCCCGGTGATTATGTGCCTGTGGACATGAGGTATGATGAGCAGGGGACGAGATGACGAATGAATTAAACCCATTGAGATTGTACCCCCAGTATGCCTCTGTATTTTCTCAACACAGGCGAAATTCGCTCGCTGAGGATCTTGTGATGACGTGTTATTGATGGAATGGGCTGTGGGTGGAAAACACACTAACCCTTCTTCGTATACGGATTACCTCCCTATTGGTTGCTCTGCATGGGCAGCGGCACTAACATTCCGTTCTATTTCCCACTAAACTACCGTAGTAGGAGATCGTCACCACATGTGCGGCCGAATGGGAAATAATACGGGCAGAATAAATAAGCTGGACGCGGCCTTGCACCGTGCCAGACAGCTTTGAGTTCTGCTTCTGCTTCTTTATGCATTGCAATCCGCTCCACTCACATCATCGCCACTTATCTTGTCTCACACTTGCAACTGTTAATAGCGTCACGCCACCAACATTTGAGGGCACTGTCAACAGATATGCCTAGCATTACAGAGATCCGCGCTGCTATATCCGAGCTGCCCAAAGGAGCACCACTGGTCGTGGCTCTCCCCGGCGGCACAACCGGAATTGGTGCCTACATTGCCAATGCGCTGGCGACCACTTTTGCACACAACATGGATCAAAGCTGCGCGTGTACATTATTGGCCGCAACGCCACACGCGCCGAGTCGGTCATGTCCGAAGCACGAAAGATCAGCCCTGGCTCGGACTGGCGCTTTGTGAAAGCAACTGATCTTGCACTGATTAGTGAAGTCGACCGTTGCTCTGCAAAGATCATCCGGCAGGAGACTGAGGATCCTTTCCATGGTGGACCAGTTCGGTTGGATCTTCTTTACATGACATACTGCTATCCCATCCTGAAGGAGCGGAAGAGTGAGTGACTAAATCTCAAATTCAAGTCTCGTGTTGCTCGTTGCATCCTCTAGATATTGACTACTCTATGCTCTAGCTACCCCAGAAGGTCTGGATTCCTTCATTTCAACGACCTATTACTCGCGTATCAGGTTCATCATGCAGCTCATGCCTCTTCTGACTGCATCCCCGTTGCCCGGCCACGTCATCTCGGTCTACGCAGGTGGATTCGAAGACGGGACTTCACCAGGGGATTGGCCCGTCGGCTGCCCACCTGATTCAGCCTACGGAGTTAGCAGCGTGCGCAAGCATACCTGCTTCATGAAGAATTTTGTCTTCGAAGACCTCGCAGAGAAATATGCCGGGAAGCTAAGTCTGACGCACATCTACCCCGGTCTGGTTGATGGGCCCGGATTCACGAGTCCTGACATGCCCACCTGGTTTAAATTTGTGTGGAAGATTGTGAAGCCCTTGGCTTGGCTGTACATGACGTCGTCAGAACACTGTGGACAGGTTATGGTCTATCTCGCAACCTCTAATTTCCCGGCCAAGAGAACGGTCGACAGTGCTAAAGCGACCTTGAGCACGAAGGAAGAGGCTGGTGGCGGATCATATGGCGTTGGACAAAGGGCGGATGCGGCAAAAGGCGTCAGATACGAAAAGCTTCGCAAGGATGATACAAGTACGAGGGTCTGGGATCACACGATGGAGATATTGGAGCGGATTGAGAAGGAGAATGCAAACGCTGCGCAAAAGTAGTGGCTTGGTTGCTTGGCCTTGTACTTTGGTAAGATCGATAAGGACGCGACGGCGACCTTGGAACCAGCTGTGAAACATCATAATGGATCATTAAAATATGAAAACTAAAACCTCCAAAATTGTCCGAACGTTCTGTTATAATGTTTAGTCTATATTGCATGTCTATCATTCGCATCTATATCTTTTCAAAACTCGTCTGCAAAATCATTCGCTTAATCTCTCTCGCAAAACCCGGCAAACAGAACCAGACAACAGTCTCCAACACAAGGAGGGTCAGAATAATCGGCTGAAGAACCGAAACATTGCTATGAGAAGCCACAGCACCAATTGCGTATGGGAAAACAGTGCCACCAATACCCCCAATAGCAATAGCAAACCCAATGGCGCTCACATGCATACTCTTTGGAAGCAGCTCCGTGGCCATCATGACCCCTCCTGGATACATTGGCCCAAGAAAGAAACCGAGAAGAGCCACAGAAACGGCTGACACTTCGAAATTCGGTACCAACCAGAGAATGAGCTCGATGCCAATGCAGATGCATAGATAGATGGCGGTGCATATCCTAATGCCAAATTTTTCATTGACAAAGCCCAAGATCGCTCTTCCTAGAGCCATGCCAAGCCAATATCCAGATACAGACAGGCCAGAAGCGTACAGGGATGCGCCGCGGACGCGCAGCATATACGTGACGGTCCAGCCACCGATGCCAGCTAAACTCCGAAGTCAGTGATTTCCGGGTTCTGTCCTGCATGGGGATTGTGGAAGTTCTTTACTCATCACTCCAGTATCGACGAAAAAGAATAATGCGGCAATCCATGCAACCTTGTTCTTGACCGCGGCTCTTACACCAAAACCGGACGATCCAGAGGTATTTTGCGGTTGCAAAGCTCGATATGAGGGGCCGTCGCATCTCCAGAAGCACGCCACCAGGCCACAGAGCTCCAATACAGATAGCCCAACCTACAAGGTCAAGGTTAGTAGAATTACAACAAGAATGATGGGCTTTTACCATAATATAGTAGAAGGTATACCAAGGCAGGCCAGCTCTGGAAATCATCACAGAGGCCACTAAAGGTGCGCAAAGAGCTCCGATCGAGTAACAAGCGGTTAAAAACCCTTGGAGTGTGCTGCCTCTATGCATCCCTCCAACCCAGGCCGGGAAGCAGGCGTCTGTAAGACCATTTCCAAATCCACTAAACGCGTTGCCCACAATCAATACGGGAAACGGCGGATGGACAGCAAGTACGACAAATGTCGCAACATGACAAATTGGTGCCAAAATAGCAATCCCACGCTGGCCCCATCTGATGTGGATTCGAGAACACATGAATGCGGCGATTGAGTAGCCGAAGAATGGAGTGAGAAATACGAGGGAGATGGTGGAATAGTCAAGCCTATAGTAGGACTCGATCTGTACCAATATGAGTAATAGTTCGCATGATTGACAAACTTCGACTTACGGAGGGAAGCAACGCCTGGACAGGTTGGTTAGCCATTGATCAAGTACATTTGGTCATAAAGTGACTAACCCCAACAACTGCGTCGCTCATACCCGCAACTATAAAGGATAGAAAGGCAAAGGCGAGCCTACCTATATTCTCCCCAGGGCTGTTCCACTTCTCGCGTATTTCTGACACAGGATTCGATGATTCGAGGAATTCTTCGTCGTCCGGTTGAGCGTACCGCTTTTGGAGGAGTTGGTCATCGGGGAGCTGAGCATTCTGATCCGACCCGTCTGTTTTCAGGATGTTAAATGACTCTTTTCCCTCATCGGGATAAATTCGTTCTTACCGTTTGGAGTTAGATTGGAGACTTGTATTCCTTTAGAAGCTTGAATCATCTTTCCTTTAACCCTTGACCAAAATTGACGTCGTTAGAAGACCAAGACACTACTCGCCGGCTGTCGTTTGCGGTCTGCGGACCACGGGCAGAGCAAATCGTAGGACAATGACGACGCAGAATATTGAAGATCAGTGAAAATAAAAGCAAAAGGGCTATGCTGTACATTTTGTATACAGTCAAACAAGAGGGCTTAGACTTTTCAACCAGAACTTTTGATTTACCCAAAGGCTGCTAAGAAATGACATAAGCGGGCCGACCTGCATCTTACGTAGACGGCGATACCGGCTGGATCAATTGAGTTCCTACACGAATAGTTCCATAAAGATCCCAGAAGTAATCACCAGCGATTGTAGCCCTTGTACGATCCGTGGAAACAAAATCTATGGAATTAGATATCGGTGATGTAACTTGATTATTTCGGACCAAATATGCCCGTGCTTGTATAAATTGAAGAATTTATGAGGTGCACTAACCTGCCAAAAATATATTATTTTCTTCCTGTCTCAAGAAGGAAGGTGGTTTCACTATGCTATCACCAAAATGGTCATATTAATCCCGCCTACCAAAGTGCATTTCCCTTAGCGTCCACTGCCTCCCCGCACCTCGCTGACCATGTACCCATGCGGATAGTCCAGGCAGTGTCTATTGGCTTTACTATAAGAAGTTCGGCGAATGCCACGGCCTTCCCGATGGCCGCCGACCAAAGGTCCCCGGATATAGGCCCACTTCATTCCGATACGAAAAACAGCTGCTTAGTTAACTTGTATCACCAATCAGCTCAAGAGGGGTGAGCTACCCAGGACTCCACGGCCATGGATTGCGAGGAGCGCCAGAGATCACAGGACGCTACCTGGAAATGGTTACTACTCTAGATTCGAGCTCTCTTATAGCTGTAGTAACAGAGTGTGTCTATAGTCGGTCAAAACCGCTACCCGGTTAAAAGAGGTACTAATAAAACCAGGGATACCCTTTGGGGTAAAGAAAAATGGGCTTATGTACTGAAGCTCCCTACAACTAGGTGGAACAATTCAGCTGGTAGCTGTTTTAGGCAACTATCCTTTATTTAAGCTAGAGGCTGCTTACAGTCCTCTAGTAAGAGATGTCTCTGAGCATCTTACTAGATCTTCCTCAAAAGCAAGACATTCCTTGTGCCATTGATCTTTCTGGGATTCTGTGGGATGGTCGGATATACCACCAGTGGTGCTACGTTGCGGAAGGCCGCATGCGATTTGAAGCGACCACTGCGTTAACAAATGAGGAGTTTTCACCAGGCACGGAAATTCATCATTCACCCAAACACGTGACCCTGGCTTTGAATTGACCTCAGCGTTAAGCCGTAGCAAGCTCCTGGAGTGCCTCAATCTGACACCAACATAACAAATGGCGCACCAAGCACACAATATACCCTGGAACGTCTTGGCCGCAACCCTTCAACTGAAACACGTCAATCCTTGCCAACACGATACTGAGAATTTCCATGTACGAAAACAGCCAGACGTGGTCAAGAAGCTGACCTACTTCACCAATGCTTTTGTCGCCAATGTTTTGGATCACGCACGTTGTGATGGCGCCAAGTATGCCGAGACATGTGTCGCTGATCCCAACCCGGAAAAAGATGACATCATCTTGACCGATCTTGTGGCCAAGAAGATTGAAGCGACCGTCTACCGATGGCGCCTCGATCACACCTCGGAAGACGAGTTCGGACCCGTTCAACACCCACAGAGAAAGGAGCTATGCCAGCACGACGATGAGGCGACAATATGCCAATGCCCTCTGCCATTCAAACGGAGAAAACTGTCTGCTTTCCAGGAACAATACTCGAACAACCCTTGCTATAACTTCTTCACCTGTAACGGAGATGGAATTTTTAGCGTCGAGATTGTCAAGACGTTGCTGCTCTACGGAGAAATGGAGACGCTTTTTCGCATCTGCGCTGGTCCACTTGTCGACTTAAGTCGCTGGTGGGAACGATCGATATGTCAATGCGAGATTGCAGACGTCGGATGGGGCGATGTTGTTGTTGTTGTTGTTGTTGTATTATTACCGTCGTGAGGGCACCTAGATGCCCACAGAATCCCCTTAGGGGGCAAGACGACGTGCTAGGCTGGTGTCTACAGCTAAAGAAACCTAGGTACAGGGTAGCTAGCTTCGGCCGGAGCCGACAGCTTGCTAAGACTAACCCGTGGCTCGGACCCGCAGTCCGGGTCACGTGTGAGTCTAATTACATCCCTCTACGAGCCGAGATTGCGATCCTTCTTCCTCTTCCATCTAGCAATTAAGCAGCCCTATTTGACCTATTATTTCAAGCCCGGCATCCGTCAGCGGATATCCAGGGCGCAGCCCGACGACTGCAATAGCGACCGATTTTTGAGGGAACCAGGGGGAAACCGCATTCGATGCCGTTGTGCAGCGCGGCGCGTCCTCAAGCCCGGGCTTGCGGCCGAGCCTTCCGACTGCACCAGAGAATAAGAGAGATAAAGGAAAAAGGGAAGGAATGTGTTTTTGGGGTCTGGGGCAGAAGCGGCTGCAACCGCAACTTCCGGGGGGTTCTAGGCGAGGGTTCCTAGCGATGATGGGGGCATATCCTTAAGAAGAAATCTACTGCCTCAGTCATCGCGACGAACTCGCCGAAGTCTTGTCCTATAACGCGCTTGATTGTCAGCTTCGGAAAAAGGCCCAACTTTATCCGATGGCGACGGTCAACCTTGCGGCAATAGAAGGGATGGTCGGGTGATTTCCGCTGTCCACACGAGCACTCGAGCTGTGCGTCGTCGTGGAGAAATCTCTTGTGATACACAGCAAAGTCTCTGTGGCTAGAGCGGGCTGCTAAGAGGTGCTAGAGCTGCTTCCGGGGAAGCTGCAGTTCAGCTGGGCTAGAGGTAGCAGCCTCTAGCTGATAGGATTGATACGAGTCTGGGGCGTGGTCTTGCTACCAGCTCTTAAAGAGGGTTCTGGGGAGGGCTTGGGCCTTCCTTTTATTGAAAGCCAGAGACGGAGCCAGTCCGGGTAGTTCTGGAAGCTCCATACCTGCTTTGGCTAGCTTATCGGCCTGCTCGTTTCCGGGGATACCTTTATGGCCAGGGCTCCATCGTACAGATGTTGCCCCGTGGGCTCGTGCGATCAGTTGGAACTCTAGGAACTGGGCCTGAGAGGATTCCGAGGGCTGGCCTAGCAGCCCGGCTGCTGCAGACATATTGTCAAGACAGATGTAAATCCGTGAGCCTGGCTCTGAGGAAGTCAGGCTCGTTGCGTGCCGTAAGCCCGCAAGGGCGCCGGCGACTTCTGCGTTAAAGACCTCGGCGGGGCCTAGCCGGCCTAGGCCTTCGTCAATTTTGTGATTATTGCGATGAATGATATACCCGTAGCCCGCAGCCCCTCCGGATGATCGGGACCCATCTGAATAGACGATGAGATCTATTGCAGACAGGGTCTCGGTCCAGGCAAGAAAGGTGGGGACGGCGATATCTTTCGGCTGTATGTGTAGTTGGGTGGGGCTGTATTTCCTTTGAAGAAGGTCCGGCCGCAGCGAGGGCGGGAGCAGCAGGGCTGTTCGTTGCAGTCGGGTCTTGTAGGTCGGCTTCTGGCGAGGCCTAGGGGTCGGGATCACAGTTCTAGCTGTGAGGGGATGCCTTGGATCCAGGGACTGGAGCCGGGCTGCATGACGCAGGCGTATAGCTTCTAGCAGCTGGTTAACCGGCGGAATCCCGCTTTTGCGATAGAGGGCGGCTATAGGGGTTGTCTTTTAGGTTGGAAGGATACTGCAGATACTAGTATGTAGGACCTTCTTGAGATATTTAAGGAGGTAACTGACCCTCGTAGAGACTTTGGGGCCTCCGGCCTGTAGCGGCGGTGCTGTCTTTCTTGGGTACTAGGCCTCAGCCCTGTAGAATAGAACAGGCAGGATACATATCTTAATGGCGAGATGGACCTTATCCAGCGGCGGTCTGCAGGCTGTATTGGCGATGCCTTGTAGTAGGTTGGCGGTAGCTTGGGCCTTAATAGTCTATTTTTCTATATATATCTTAAAAGAGAGCTTCTTATTGAGCCAGACGCTAAGCCAGTGGAGGGCTTCTTCTAGTGCTTTAGTCTGGTTTTTGTAGGTAATTGTTAGGTTGCTATCTTTTTGTTTTTATAAGAAATATATTATCTCAGTTTTTTTTGGGTTAAAGCTGACCTTATTGTAAGCCCCCCAGTATTTAATTTCTTCTATATTAACCTCTACTTTATCTATTATATTATAAAGGGTCTTTCTAATATGGATAGAGGCAATATTATCAGTATAGCTGTATCGTATTATAGTAATTGGGTTGAATCCGGGGCATAGCAGTATATTAATCTGGATCTTATAGATTGGCTCTATATAGAGAAGGAAAAGGATTGACAAAACGGGCGAGCTCTAGGGGAGGCTGTATTCTAAGGCGGAAGATAGTGTGACTGCATCTTGGAAATGGACTCAGGCTGTACGGCCGGTTATAAAAGAGGCTACCTAGCAGACTAGTAATTCGGGCCAGTCTTGCTGGCGGAGGCGCTGCAGAAGATGGTTCTGGAGGACTGTATTAAAGGCGCCTTAGATGTCTATTGTCATGAGGGTCACAATGAGACCTTGTGTGAGGGCGGATTCGATGTTATAGATTAGGGCGGCGATAAGGTCTATAGCAGAGACCTCTTCGTTAGGGCTCCGGCTTGGTTCTTATGTAAGACCTTCCGGTTAATTGCAATAAAGGTAAGGTGTCTGGCGATTAGTCTCTCGAGCCCCTTGTTGAGGCAGGAAAGTAGGGAAATTGGCCTCTAGGCACAAGGGGAAGAAAGGTCCCGCTTTTTGGGCTTGGGGATTATAATAACCTCTACGCCTTTAAAGACTGTTAGGTAGTGCCCTAAATAGAGGTATCTCTTATAGAGCTACTAAATATAGGCTCTAATAACCAGCCAGTAGGCCTAGATAATTATAGTAGTTATATTATCTGTACTGGAAGATATATTTCCGGTTTTAGTTATTATATCCTTAGCCTCTTTAGCTGAGATCTATATAGAAAAGGGAAGCTCTAAAGCTTTAGTTGTCAGAGGGGTCTAGAGATCCTTAATATTATCTCTAGCATCTAAATACTTAAGTGTGGCTTTGCAGAGGGTGTTAGTTTTATCCTTCTGAGTCTTAAAGACCTTATCTCTAATCTGTAGGGGCGGGGGCTAGAAGGACCCTAAAGCTTAGATCTATCTAGCAATATAGAAGATATCGGCGTTAGTTATTATATTATTAATAATATCTTGCTAGAAGTTGATTTTTTACCTTCTTAATAATCTTATGGAAGTTATCTCTAGCTAGAATAGCAGGTCCTAGCTCTTTTGGGTTCTATCTTTTAGCAGCTAGATATTAGCTGTAAGCTTTAATATAGTTCTTAGTCCACTACAGTATAGAGTGCCTATTCTATTAAGGGTATCGTCCAATAATATATATTATATCTTATAGTAGGTCTAGTAGCTAGACTGCTATAATATCTAGTTCTTTAGCAGTTATTGCAGTTATTGTAAGGAAGTCTAGCTTAAGTGCGACGACCTTAGCGAGTTGGGCTAGATTCTTAGAGTTTAAGATCTTAATCCAGCTAGGCTGTAGAGGGGTTAAGTATACAATCGGAAGGATAATACTGAGGGTATAGTAGTTAGAGCTAGTAGTAAGGTAGTCTTTAACTCTAGCTTATATAGTAGGGATATTTAAGATTGCTAGATTAAAAATATTATTATATTTATTTATAGGCTGATTCAGCTAGTTTAAAATAGCTAAATTGTTATTATTAATCTATAAGGCAATTTGAGCCCCTTAGTTCTAATAGGGTCCTACTTACTAAAGTGTATATAAGATATTAAAGTCTCTAGCAATAAGAGTCTGGCTAGAGACTTTCCAGTAATTTAGGAAGTTAAGAGTTTCTAATATATAGTCAGTTAGTAATAGATATTAAGAAAAGAGATACTATCAGCTTATATTAAAAGGATATCTCAAGAAGATATAAGCTTAAGCTAGTTAGTATTTAACTTACTGTAGAGGGATATATAAGTTATAACCCTTAGGTATATATTATATTTCCCTTTCAGTTAGATACTAAAGAGAAAATTTAGAAAGTAGTATAGTTCTTTATTATATAGCAGTTATTTCTTATACTAATCTAAGGTTCTTAGAGTATTATTATATTATATCTACTTCTATTAGTAAGAGCTAGCATACAGTTATATAAGGCTGAGTCCTTACTAATATTAGCCTGAAAGATATATAATAGTCTCTTATTGGTAGTCTATTATAAAGGTTGTTATCCTATTAAATTGGGGTCTTAGGGGCCTAATATCTATACTTATACAGTAAGAGTAGGGGCATTCCTTTTATAGGTTATAGAGTTAGAGCCTCATAAGGCAATAAGAGCTGGGCTCTAGCCTTGGGGGCTAGGGACAATCTAGCAGCAGCTATAGCTACCTCCAGATAGAGCTAGCAGAAGAGCTACTTACTGATTTTTCAGATTTCTTACTTTTCCGGCTATATTAGTTACTTTAAGACTCTATTTTATCGTTAGGGTCAGGCAGGGTATTTTCTATTATTAGAGGGATAAGGGCCTTAGTAATTAAGATACTAAATCTTATATTTGTAGGGTATCCCCTTATGGGGGGTTCTTCTGCAGCTAATATAGCAGGCAGTACAGTTACAGCTGTATTATAAGTAGTAGTTCCAGTAGAGATTGCACTAGTTAGGTTTAGCTATCTTCTAGATTAACCTTACTAGCTGGCTTATTCTAAAGAGATAGAAGGTATACTTTAGCTGCTTGAGGAAGGAAATAAGTAATATCTTTATTAGTTAAGTGGGGTTATTAAGGCAGGAGAGGCAGCAGCTAATAGTCTGTAGGCCTATTTAAGCCTCTACTTTATCTTTTAGGGCAGCTTTATAGTCTACAGTCTTTTCTAGTAGGTCTATTAGGAACTTTAAGTATTTAGAGACTATAAATAATATATTTTGTTATAAGCTTAATAGTATTAGCATCTAGAGCTAGAGCCCAGCAGGCTTTTTTATTAATAATCTTATTGTAGATATTAAGGTTTACTAGGCAGATAGCCCAGCTAGTTTTAATTCTAGATACTTACAGAATAGTATTAAGCTTAATGCCTAGCTTATTAGCTAAGTGGGTTTATATCGCAAAGGGTTATTTATCCCAGGCAGGGGAATTCTCGTGGAGCTATACAAAAACCCTAATATCGTTATAAGCTATAGCAGGGTTTTCTTACTGCTATTATTCCTGTGGTTATCTAGCCTAGCAGAGCTAAGAGGGTCGTTATTAGGGGTCAGAGGCGTTCCTATAGGTCCGGGCTGGCTGGAAATTATCAAATTCAGGCTCTGCAGCACAATATATCAGGAGGTCTATTATAAGGGCAGAGGCATATAAACGGGCAGGCTGTAAGACTGCTGGTATTTACAGTTGCAGTTGCGGTTGCAATTACATCTGGCTATTGCTATTTAGGGTACTTGCCTAATAGCTAAGGAAGCTCTGCAATATCTACTGGATAAAGCGGAATATACGCTCTGTCGGGAACTGCTTTGCTATTTCGTTAAAGACTGTACAGAAGGTCTAGAAGATCTTTATTTTGTTATCTAGAATAGCCTGGCTTTTAAGCACAATACCTGCTGCAGTAGCAGAGAGGTTAATAGCAATAGCAGGCTTTAAGGTCTTACTGTATTTAAAGATATCGCTGCTGGGGGGGCTAGGTCGGGCTGGAAGGTCAGCCAGAAGGTCTACTAGAGGGTCTACTAGAAGGTCTGCTAGTTCAGTCGCGTCGAATATATTGATATCAATAAAGGCCTCATCTCCTAAGAGGACCGAGCCTGGCATAGGCGTTAGAGTGCTAATAACCTCCGGGATCGGACCCTTGGAGATATTATATTCACTACCCTAAATCAGAGCGGCCCTCGCAATCTGAGGGAGGTGCAGAGGATTTTACAGCCCTAGATTAATGGGGATGGGGGCGTCTGGCATAAAGGCTATTGCAAGGAAGGTAGGTTGATTAGGTGGGTGTTAACAGATTAGGTGTGTGGCTGGCCAAATCCTTAATATTAGCAGCTAAGGAAGTTAGATGTAGGAGGGAAGTTGAACAAGGATACAGGTTCTTGACGACATCCCACAGTCACTAGACCGAGGCGTAGTCAGCGCTATGTGATATAATCACTTTACCCAGAGTATCAGATCTTTGTCAGAAAGAGAAAGCCTGCCAGTATCAAGCACAGTAAGCAGTGTCAGCCAGATAAAAACCGTAGGGCAGTGACTCGTCGGATGGGGCGAGATCTGTAGGCTCACCATGTACAGCTACATTCTTCTCAATGTCTTACACTGCTTCCCAGAGACTTGGGACAAGGCGGGAGCTTCCATTGACGACTACACCTCCACCAAGGTATATCAGTACGTCGTTCATCGTTGCACCAAATCCGGCTGGACAGCGTCTGATGTTCCCACTTATCCGCATCGACAATTCTTTGGCATCGAAAGCGGCCAGTTCAGCAATTACCCCGAACCCCGCGATATGGAACGCTGGGGTCATCTTCTCGAGGGCCGATATCCGAGACTGAGTTACTACCCATACGGGCTAATGTCTTACAATGACTTTGTGGCCTTTGAAAAGCCTGTTACATTCCAACCGAGCGCCGGCGACATATCACATGTCAGATGGGTTCTTTGCCAAAAGGGTCTACCAGTGGAATTATCCAACTCCATCCTTCAAAGGGCTTCATACTCTCCACAACGGCGTCTACCGGTCCCAGATCACCCGTTGCACCCAGAAAGCCGTGTCGAGCTGGACAAATATTTGAGATACTGCTGGCAATTAATTACTAGATGCGCAATGATGGGGGCAGGTTCTAGGAATGGAAATGGAACATCTGTTAAGCAACATGGTCAAGACGAGTATTCAAGATCTTTTTGGATGCAAGTGCCGTGTTCTGTTTGAAGACATGTAGCTCTTATGAATGGGGTAACAGACTATAATAATCTCAAGAGCCGAGTCAAGATGATACAGGAAACAACGGGTTTGATAGGAGTGGACTTTTACGAATATTATGAAGAAAGTATTTACGCTGTTATTAACAGCTCTATAAGTGTGAGATTAATTTATGAAAATATCGTCTCTGCTAAATAGGCTTAAGTTACTGCATAGGGTTATTATTAAATAATTCTATGTATATAACTTCCCATTTACCGGTTCCTCGACATGGTGTTGCCTTGTACCAAAACTCAAGTGTGCTATAACCTCCTTCACGTTAGTATACTGCCCATTCCCACATTCTTTCGTAATAACTTCTCCCCAACGAACTGAGCTTTGTGAGACCTGAAGCAGGTATTGCTCTGCGTCTAGGATCTGAGGCTTCAGAATACAAGACTCACTATTGGAGTCGACTGTGTAATCAAGTTCCCCATATTCAGTTGGAAGTAAAGTCACCATCTCAAATGAAGCTGATGTACTGTTTTTTCTGAGTGGTGCTTCGATCATCAATGAACCAATAGACCTCTTCTGTGGATACCGATAGGTGCTTCGCTGCCACTGAGGCATGTCCCCCAGAACCGATCGTACCCACCTTCTGAAGTATAGGGACGTGACAGGCCGCGGACAAGACCAGTGAGCCATTCCCCGCAAGCGGCATTGGGCTTTTAATATGCCTACTCATCAGGATCAAGGCAATGACGGCCATCACAGAAACAGCCGCTAGGAGCGCAACCAATGCTGGAGCGGACCAGCCAATGCCGACGAAAGCGTCATCATTAAGTCCAGTTTTCAATGATATGACTTGATCCTGCAGTGGAGGTTCGAAGTATCCTGATAACCAGTCAAACGCCAAACATGGTGGACGCACCTTCAATCAACACAAAAGACTTACCGCCTTCAGCCACAAACACGTACAAGGCGTTTGAAACTAGCCAGTGTAGCAAAATGGATATGGAGATCAAGGGAACGCTGTATCGATACGGCAATTGCAGTCTATAAGCCGACGGCTGCTGCCCCCGCGGTTGAGTCACTCGAAGTGGACGATAGTCTCTTCCGTATGAATTCCACTCCTTCTCAGCGCAGAGACGAGTGAACAGCGAGTTATAGTCGAAGTAGAAGATTGATAGAAGTAGTTGCGGCATGTTCCCCTTTACAACAGCCGGTATGAACTCAGCAGCGGTTGCTCCAGAAACCTGGAGAATTCCATTACCCACATCGTGTGTTAAACTCTGCTCACTGAGTGGATGCAAACTCTGCGACGCATATAGCATCACAGCGAGGAAGATAAAGTTGAGAAGGAGAAAGGCGTAGGTCCTGGTCAAAACCATGCCCTCGATAGCCCGTGACCATTTCCGGTCCGGGGTGTACCAGTACAATGGTCCAGCCAACATCGGGTATCTTTCATCTTTCGTTATGCCCTCGAGTTCTCTGTCCAGTGTACACCTCCCAGCGGGGAATCTGTCTGGGGAGCGGATAAAAGATGCGATGGCATCACCAGGCACGACAAAGGGATTTTCTTTGGATAGGCAGCGTAAAGCAGCCACGCAGAGTATAGTCTTCAGAGCAGCAGCTGTGACGACGACCATAAGCAGAATATTTGATACGCAAACTTTGCAGGTAGGTGAGAATTGCTGCGCCAAGCAATACTCTAGGTCAAGTACTACCGCGTTTTCATTAACAACGTCAGGCCGAACTCCCTCTGTCCAAGTCAGATTCAGGAACTCAAATGTGTAACTTGAGGGGATCGATCCGGCGGATTGTGATTTCATTTGCAGAGAGTCGGGCATCACCCCCTGGTTACCGAGAGCCTCACCGCAGCTCTGCATGCAAGACCCGAATCGGCGTGCATCCAGGAGGGCAAGCGTTTTGCAACTGGTAGCGAACCAGAGAGAGTTTGTTGAATTTGGAGGAACATTGTTGTCCCACAGATCCTGGAGGGCCTTGTCGGGTGAGTTCCTGGGCACGAAAACACTGCTTCGACCCCAGCCAAGACTGGTGTCGTTTGATACCATGGCTGACGAGTTCTTGGACTTGACGACCATAACGACGTCGCGGAAGTCGACGCGTCCGTTGCAGTACTGATATTGGGACAGACAATCCGCAACCTCTGGTCGTCTCCAATCTTGAGCATGGTTGGCCGCAAACTCGATCCTCCTAGAAACCTCACTGGTGGGTTTGAAGTAGTCGTACAGGTGTTCGTTGTGTCCATATCCCGTAACATTAAATAAGGACTGATCACTTTTGTTCTTTGGTGGCCACACACCTGCTCCGGGTCCGAAATATGGCGCGCCACTTATAAAACCCTCCGACGCAATTGTCAGGTTCCAATCAGGGTTCATGTATTCAGTCGGGAAGACGGCGCTGTTGAATATCACATGAAGCGGAAATGAGCTCAAAAAGAGGAGCGTCCAACAAATGAGTTTGACCTTGGAGGCTCGGAGGAGAGTTCTCATCGATTGCACGCCAATCTTCAAAGCAACATTATCCCGGTGTGCCCTGTCAACTTCGGCTCGTGTCGGCGAGCTCAACACCTGCATGAAGAAATTTGATGAAGCCAGTATACCCGTGGAGCAAGCGTTGAGGAGCAGGTGCAGCCATGTGTTTACCGATTTGGTCTTTTTGCAGCTTCCTTCGGTAATGACGAAGTTGGTGCTGAGGCTCCCGGATTTTGAGACACTGTAAGAAAGCAAAATGACCCCAAAAGCCGTGAGGATGCATATGAGGATGGTGTTGAGGAGAGCGGTACGTCGCCAACCATCTCCTAGTTTTTCCCACATCAGAAGAATGGCCCAGCCGTGATTCTCGAGGGTAATGGCTACTACCATTCAATCCTAAGTAAAGACTGAGGTACAGTCCATTTAAAGCCGCATGTCATGGCAGTTAACCTAACTTAATGGCCTCAGATCCAGTCCACCGGGGTGCTGTGGCTTGCAACGCTAACCAGCATCTAGACACATCACATTCCAGCTATGCACATACGGCTGAGATTGTGTGGGGAACAATTATGCATGATGGTCTGAGTTGGGAAAGCTCGGTGCCGATCTGCATGTTATCCCACTTGGAAGACAGCTTTTTCCACAGCCTGGTCTTTTTATAGAGCTGGAAGACGCCGCCAAGTAATCATCCGAGCGACGATTGGACCGCGCTTGAAACATGTGACGTGATTGTGACAAAATGGGAGCACTTTTAAGCCTGAAAAAAGTGGAATAAGCCACCAGTAATTCTTGTTGGCTATTCAAGCTCACAGCAAAGATAAAACTGCGCGGTTGCAGGTGGTGCTGCTCCACGATACCACGACCTGACGGAACTCGGCGCGTCATATCCCTTGACAAGTCGACTCGAGATAAAATTCATCGGCTTGCAATGAATGCATGTTTCAGTTGCATTCACCGTGAATCCTTTTTTGTTCAGCATTCTACCAGCCTGCGTGTATCTCTTCATCGCCAGCCTCGCAGATGACCATAAGCTTTCTCCTGGTGTTCTTAAACTCAATCTAACCGGACACAATAACCCTAGAGTATCTTTTATGGCTATCGACGTGAAAGTCTGCCTTGCAAGGCATTTTGCTCTGTGGCATTGGTAGCGTGAGGTGGCTGTCAAGTCAGCCAGCAAAATAGAACGCTCCACAATGCAGAGCTGATAACGTACATGATGTACCTTGACTGTGGCTTCAGCCCGTACTGTAACGAGGCAACAGTTGGGCACTACTGCATACGCCACAGTGTGCAGTGTCTCAAAACTGGACCGTTAGTGTCACCGCCGTCGCCACACCGCCAAAGTGTCAAATAGGACTGCCTGTTGACTGACGGTGAATCAGATGGGCTTGACTCCGTGCAAGGTAGAAAGTGTCGCATTCTGTGTTCCTCTTTGAAGGGAAGACAACTCCGTATCGTTTTCAAAGGCTGGTTTCACTGACAAGCCCAGAGTCTTGCGAACTCGTACCCACCCAAATATACGCTTTCCCGCTGGCGAGTTTCCAGCTTTGCGCCACCACGTCCCACTCGGTCAAGGCACGTCTAGTAAGTTTGAGAGTGATTCTCCTTTCCCTGTGAAGCCCAGTGGTACTTTCACTAATCCTTCAGTACTTTTCAAGCCTGTCTAATATTGACACAGACCTGTACTAGTTTGGTAGATGTGCCGTGAGGACCAGTCACGTTCTGGCCAATAAATCCATCTACACGTCGAACACCGGCATTGTGGATAACTACAATTGTGTTGCTGTATTGATCCACAACGTGACTGACAAGTGCATTCGACATCGTGGATTGTCATCCGATCAAATGTCTCAGAAGACCATGCATTGCCGAGTATATGCAGGGACCAAAGGCTAGAACAGATGGTCGTTGGTCAGTAGAATCCTAAAAACAGCTCTATGTTATCTTTCACAGCTCTCTTAGCAAGTGCACCGGAGGGGGTAGAGATACTCCAGGGTAAGTTGCCATCTGCTGCTCCTCCGGTGACATTCCCGCCGTCCAAAGCTATCGACCATACTGGTGAGCTTGTGTCATTATACCGCGAGAACTCAAGCAGTTAAGATATGTTTGAACTAATCCATCCTGCGAGCTATGTAAATCAGCCACGCCGGCTGGATATAAAGAGTTGTTAGTTAAGCTAAGTAGCCAAAATATACCAGAAGTCGCGGGGACTTAAGTAGGGGTGTAGTTATTTAGTTTTCTTTTAGCTTTACTCAATATCATTGGATAGATTAAAGCTATATAGTATTTTCAAATAATAGAGACAACCATTTAGTACTACACCTAGCACTAGAAGAGACAGCAGCTAAACAATAAGGTTGTTGCATACTAATCTTTGCCTTAAGCTTCAATTTAACCCTTCTGACTTCAACCATACTAGGGAAGCTAGTTAATATATTTAATAAAATTAATATTAATATCATTTAAAAAAAAAAAAATTTAACTTAGAAAAACTTAAGTAGCTAATTAATAAAAAAGTTAATTAAATTATAGCCCTCTATACTGGAAGCTCTGTTCTAGCCTGTGAATTATCCAACTCATAGACCCTTGTCCCCGCTGTTATCCCGTCAATTTCTACTTTAGGTTTTAGAGCCTTGCCATCCACCTCTGCCACTCTGGTCTCTCCCGTCGTCCCCGTATTAGCCACGTCCTGACTCTTGTCTCTCTTCTTCCTTCTTCGAAAGAACCAGACTGCCGCTCCAAGTACGGCAGCTCCGATAATAGCCAATGGTACGCCTAGCCCAATCGCCAATGCCTTTGTCGAGTCCTTATGCTTGCTGGCAACAGAGGTGGTGGTGATAACAGAGTTGGTGGCGATAACAGAGCCCGTGGTGATAACAGAGCTCGTGGTAACAGATGCAGTATTGGCCGTTATATCTATCCTTAATTCGACCCCAGGAGCGTTGACAGCATCATTTGGACTTAAGGTATAGTAAATGGTATGTGATGTCGGGCTTGTGAGGATAACGGGCACACTGGTTGCCGTTACGGCTGCGTCTCCGACGTAAGAGATACACGGATACAAGGTGATCCAGTAATACAGATCTGCGATTGAAGACTGCATCTCGCAGACATAGCTACCAGGCGGGCAGCAGGTTGCAATCGCCTGCCCATCTGATGTTCTACTGCAGGCTGTTGTCCAGTCATGGGGACAGTAGAGACCAGGGGAAAAATATGAGACTGTTGAAGTCCCAACCGCGGACGGTAGGCAGTCTCCAGCTTGATTGGGGTCTCCGAGGAGAAAGTAGATACCGTTTAGAGCAGTTGATGTAGTGATTTGAGCACCGAAGGTGGACTCATAGCATGTTGAGGGCACGGTGAAGGTGTCAGTTAGGGCTGGTGGGTCGGGAGATGACATGGTCGTTCGGTGTCTGTGAACCAGGACACTTGTGGCGGCAATGAGTACCAGCACTGTCTAATATAAGACGAAAAGTCGCTCTGGCTAAACCCATTCTGACACGGCAATGTTATCCGTTGAAGCATGATCAACGAGACGACGGAGAACGCCACAAATACAAGAAATCTGCACTGCCACGGCGCCTATCTGCCACCCACAGCTTTATTGGTCCATTTCAGCTTAGGGTTTCAATAATTCCAGGTACCCCCAGCCAGTCGGACATCTCATCCGAATCTTAGCCTCCAAAGCCCCCAAGCTCAGCACCAACTTAGCTTAGCTTACGGATAGAGCGGCAGAGGCTGAGCTTCCCAAACACAAATGCATTGTGATGGTATCTTCATATATTTTATCCCCAAGGACAGATATCAGTATTTAATATTCCGCGAAAAAGGTATCATAGAGTACATACTTTGAAATGCATTATGACTATATTATTTACTTCTTGAGATATACATCTCTGCTCCCTACACGAAGAATTCAACACAGCAAGTCTTTAGACTTACTATGTAGAGAAAATAGACATCGTCGGTTCCACTTTTGGTCCACGGGACCCCGGCTCAGAATGGTTTACATAGTATTCTCAGCTCGGCCCAACTCAGGCAAGTTCAGTTCCAACCAAGGGAGGAGAAATTTCCGAGGTCAGTTTTGAGGTCGTACGATCACTGATATTCAGCAACTGGTAAGGTCGATCCAGCGACAGCAGGCCCCTCACCTGAAGTGCTTGCCCGAGGCCGAACCTGGCCAGCCCGAGCTCATCAATTCCGCCATCGGCAGCTACGTACACCATTCGTTGTCCGACCTTACAGGTGACAAGTTCAGAATCACAGGTGAGATACCATTCGATATATTAATAGTATGCATCAGTAACTCCATAAAAAAGGTGATAGACCGGTGAAAAGAGCCCGAAGGTCCGCTCGGAAAGACCATCCCAAGGCTACGAGGCTCGAGCCAGGGAGCCGCCAGTCCACGTTAAAATCTCCATCTTTCGCCTGCCGACAAACCACCTTTCGCAATGCCGCCGACCAGGTCCCTTTAAGCTCTCCTCTTAGTATTGTAGATTTATTACCACCAGAGCGCCTCATAATCCTTGAGGTTTCTCAAGAAACTATTCTTACCACTTGCTCGTCAATCTATAAGAGCTTGGTGACAAACCTGTCGTGGAACTGCTAAAAATACCGTCAGTCAGTCTTCGCGTCCCCAATGCCGTATGCTTGGCTCGTTTTAGGGCTGAAGCGACCTCTTTTGAAAACCGGACTCCGGAATCGAGTGGAGCGTCCAGGTTCACCCACGATCTTGAAGTGGACAGGCGGTCCTCTAAAGGAGGTGAAGCCCAGATACCGATTCTCTCGAGTAGTATTTCAGAACCGTCCACTCAGTTTGGCGCGATCACATCCTGCCCACCACTTGGTCGCCATTGTCTCTTAAAGTGAGAGATGTGGCGTTGGGTCGTTTTCTATTCCTGATTACTAGTTACAACCTGCAGTCCGGCATGAGGCACAGCAGTATGCTTCCTTGCTTGTAAGCTCCAATCTCGTGACGCTCCCAAGGGATGCAAGCAAGTTGATTAAAATAAAGCTGGGATGGATGGCGTATTTGTCGCTGTAGCGATGACTCTTCTCGTAGCCTTTCGGAAAATACTTATACTTTGTTTTGTAGCTTGCTGCGTCCGCCAATGCAAAGTGTTTGTAGCATGTGGGGATACCCGATGGTTTAAATACGTACCCCAACCAGTGACCGGGATTAAATTCAAAGTAGACGCCAATTGACTAATTTGCTGGCTGCTAATTGTTGTGGCGCAGTGTAGCTTAAAAAACGCGGTGCGATAATTGTAGTAAAGTTCAAGTAGTGAAGGCAGCTTGCATAAACTGTTTAATAGCCTGAGTTTATAAAAAAAAATATATATATAAAAAGAGAACAGAAAAAAAAAATTGCATAAAGAAGAAAAATTTTCATTTAAAACTTGATAAAAACTGATCTACGACGTGAATTGAGAAGTTCATTTGAGTAATGGATTGTAAGCAACTGTTGTTCGACATGAGTGCCCAAATGAGACGGGTGTGGGGACTTGGGCCAATGGCTCATTAAACATTGAATGGGTCTTTCTAAAATGAATCATGCTATTTCCGTCTTCACTTAAGGTAACGCTATATACATTTTAATGTAGAAATATGTACGCTGAAATAGCAGCACCCTCCCGTCTTGACTAGTTCTAACTGGTCCTCATCCTGCATCGCGGGACGGTAGCTCATCAGCCATCTATTGGGAGTGAGTCGAGCGACGGTGACGCGAGCGGCGCGAGAGCTTGCATCGAGAAGTCTGTGTGGGTGTCTCTACCGCCGATGCAGATGTCTGAGTGGGAGCGACCTCGACGGGAGTGGAGCTCGTCTCAGCGACCGGGATCGCCTGCGCGGCTGAAGTTGTCTGTGCGATCGAAGTCGTCTGGGCAGTAGAAACCTCGGGGGCAGCAGAAGTCGTCTTGGTAACCAGCGTGGTGACATCAGCCGCAAGCGAAGTGGTCGCGATAGCAGCCTTCGTGGTGGTCGCGACAGCAGCCTTAGTAGTGGCAACCGGGGCAGTTGTCGCGGCCTTTGTTACGCTGGTAGCCACCGAGGCAACAGCCGAAGAGCTAGCTGAAGTGTCATCGCCGCTGGCGGAGCCGCCAGAAAAGGAGGCGGTGATGTCGCCGTCCTCGATGTAGACGCCGGAGAAGTAAAAGTCCTCGGTGGTGTCAGCATCACCGTTGGCCAGCTCCAAGACACCGACGTGCCAGTCAGCGCCGTTGCTGCTCGTGCTCGCAGTGACAGGAGCAACAACCTGCTTGAGATCGCTGCCGCCAGTCGAGTGCCAGAGACCGACGGTCTCACCGGAGAAGTCGATCTCGTAGGCGATGTTGTGCCAGACGCCGGCCTCCCATTCCACCTCCCACTTGGAGGTGCCTCCGACAAACCACTGAAGGCTCGTGTCCTCGGTGCCGCTGGCGCCGGAGAGCAGGCCGCTCTTCAGCTCGGTGAAGTGCGACTCGAAGAAGGCGATCTGGTGCTCGCGGGCCAGAGACGGCGCGTTCTCAGCCTCGCGCTTGATGCTGAAGTGGTAAAAGACCTTGCCGGCGGCGATTGCGGCGCTCGTCTGGGGATCAAACTCGGTGCGGCGCATGGTCTGGCCGTTCCAGTAGGCAGTGTCGGTCAGGGAGATCTTGGCACCCTTCGATGAGCCGCCATCAGCGGGATTGGCGTTGGCAGCCGCGAGATTCACATACTCGGTGACCTCGCCGTCGCCGTGGATGTAGTACTGGTAAGGGCCGACCTGGTTGGACCAGCTCCATTTCTCGAGGTCGGTGGCGGACGTGAGATCGTTGAAGCGGCCATCCCAGAGGATCTCAGCGGCAGCCAGGCCGACGAAGGAAGCGATAGCAGCGAATGACTTCATTGTGAAAGCGAGAGTAAATGGTGTAAAGATCGTCGAGATCGACTACGTGTACAGGCCAGCTGGATGAAGAGAAAAAATGAGTGAATGAAAGAATGAAGGGATGGGACAGAGACACGAAACATCACGCCAACAGAGCGGCGTCTGGCAGCATTTTGTATGAGCACTCAATACCCGGCTGGAAGCATCGTGCAGCTTTCGCTTCCATGCCCTTAACCGCCAAAGGTCCAGTCGGATAGCTCGGTGCAAGGTAACGAGGCCTGGCAGTGGATAGTTGGTGATGAATTGATCAGAAGCGGTTAGAAGTTCTCGGATTAATTTACCAGTCGGCTGCTGGATAGGCGGAGAAACGCGATTCCATGCGCGGAGGCCATTCGGCTGAAACAGGTTACAGGTGGGTGGGCCTCATCGTTTGTATCCGCTCGCTAATAAAGAAAGACCTCGTTAAGATCAGAAATTAAAACAAATATGCTTTTGTCTTCCTTGTAACCCCAATCAATTCCAACTTGCCAACAAGTTTCAAAGTGAAATTCACCGTCAACATTTACGAGCCAGCGTCTTTTGGGAGCCCCTGCCGGAATAAGCTTAAGCGCGCGCCCAATTGGGCTCTTTCAACACCAAAACAGGCCGTTTCTTGGGAGCTTCTTTTCTATCCACTACTTTAGCATCTTTCTTGTTGAAGCTTGCGTCTTCTTCCATCAAGTCCCCAATTGCGCGCTTAGGGAATTCAGTGTGCTCAACCAAATGATCCGGTATTATTGATCACTAATGCCTGGCTCGACAGAAAAGAGGAAGTGTAGGGACTCATCCGTAGAAACTGGCTCCCGCTGTACCTGGTACCAGTAGTTACTCGTCATCTCCATAATATCCCAGCTGCGTTTCTCGGGATTCATCTCCCTAAAGATCTCAAAGCACTGCGCTGTGATGCTCTCGGCAAATATTACTTGTGACCGTTGTTGCCTTACCAAACGAGTTTCTTGAGGAGCTTGCGTATGCAACAGCTAATTAAGCCTCCTGCCAAGCGACACTTTTACACCCTCTGCCTTATAACCGCTGTTGTAATAAACACAGACCCATACGGTAGGAACAATCGTCCTGAGCCTAGCTCCGTGCTGTCCTTCCCTTGAACGAACGGCAAGTGAACGAACAGCTACCCTACAGTAGTGCTTAAATTGAACCATTCTTAATTCTTAATGGATGAATTGAGCGCAACATCTTTTAATTCATATTTGGAAAATATATCCAAGTTTTCGGAGCGCAGAAAGTAAATTGACTTGCTCATCATTAGACAATATCTCATGTAGTATGTGGGAACATATAGCCAACAAAGTCATTTATGAATACTCACTGTACGACAGAAATTCTAAACGTAAGTATGCCACCGTTTCAAACACCTCTTATTGTGGTCATGGGTTGGTATCTGGTCAGGGGGGAAAGCTAAATATATGCGATAGACACTTTTATTAGGCTATACTATGAATTCAACCAACAGTCATGAAATCCAAGCCCCCCTTCCCTACTTCTCCGGCCTTTCATTACAAGATGGCAGAAAAGTCAGCATTCTGACAGTACTCACGGAAAGAAGTCATCTTGATGTTTAACTTGTACAAAGGTTAGTGCTTTGATCTTAGAGTCGGTCTGAGCCACACTCACCTTCTCTGGTTTAACCACTGACGGATCTGTTCCTTCGTACCCAAATTCATGGGCAAACAGAACATTGTGACTAAACTCATGACCAAGACCCCCGGGAAGTAACTCGCAGAAATCGTCATACGAGAGTTCGTCATATCCACCATACTTCAAACCTTGAGTCTCGCAGAAGATTCTCAGGTAATCTGACCAGGACACGTAGTCCCCGACTGCAAACAGGTTAACGTTGGGCTCGGCCTCGGCAACTGCCTTGACAGATGGCCCAAAGTCCTTCTGGACATCTCCAAACGGAATACCCTTGTCACCTGGGCCAATGCCCTTCATGCGCCAGGTTCCATCAGTTTGCTATACCAATATTAGTCTCAGTTTCATTGCAAGCGATGTGACAGCGTATAGAAGCGATGGATTCTAAATACCTTATGGGGAGTCGTAGGTAGTCCCCACTGCCAGGGCAGCGGGAAGTAAATAGGCGCCTGGATCTGCGAGAACTTGCCATGGAGCAATGGCAGGCTTTGGGCATACGAGGCTGCTTCGGCCTTGGAATCCATATGGAAAAGCGTGTTGTATTTTCCGCCGCTCGATTTCGTCGCATGGGCCATGGAGCTGAAGATGTATCGAGAGAGGCCAGGGACGGTGGCCGCCGCATCAGCAATGTTCTTGCCCTGCTGCAACTCGACCTCGTAGCAGTATTCAACGAGTTCTTGGCCAGGACGTTTCTTGTTGTTGCTCTCGGGGTCTTTGAAGATGGTCCAGAAATCGGTAACACCGAAAATGACATCGGCACCGACGAAGGCTTTCTTCAGAGACTCGACATCGTTGACGTCGCCTTTGACGATCTCGACACCTTTGGCCGCCCACTCCTTGGCACTTACAGACTCAGGATTGCGGGTCACGCCACGAACTTTCCAACCGGCGGTGTGAAGATACGTCTCGGCAACAGAGCTTCCCTGTACGTGGTCGCGTCAGGAAGGGGGAAGAACTTGGGTGCGATACAGCCCGTGTTCAATAGGATAGACAATTGGGGCTTACCTGTACGCCGGTGATTCCCAAAACAACGATTAACTTCGACATGTTGTGTTCTTAGCTTGTTTTGTGGGTGAGAAACTCGGTGGTTCTGAGGAGATTTGGTACTCAGATAATCAAGATGAGAGTAAGTTTGGTATTCTTAGAGTGCTTGGGCTGGGTTAAGACTGAGGACTTATCCAACGCTGTTCGACCCGGCCTACTTATACTACAACACGGCCTGATATCAAGCCGGGAAGATGATTTGTAATTCGAGCATTTTCATCTTGGGAACCAGACCAAGGCAACACGACAAGCGGAGATTCTGGTGACAATTGAGTTTCTCCGTAAGCAAAAGAAAACCACATGTCAAACTGAGCGAGCGGGCCGGGCTTCCCCCTAATTGGCCCATTCCACCCCTAGATGAAGCTATACTGCATTAGTGTTGGACTATCTCAGGATGACAGGGGAGACCAACATCCATTTTGGGTTAGGCCTCTTCAACACTAATATCCCTTTCAGGAACGATGATGACGTATCTTCCTTATTGCTCCATGCGATGTCGAGATTTGATAACATCTTCTCTACAAGCGACGCATAGTTCGGATTTGTAAGACGGGAGACTCCTACAATTAATAATCTGTATTTTTAAAGGATTAAATCGGAAGCCAACATGCCTATAAAGAACATCCCCCTCTGCCGTGAATTTCATCTGGCACTCACAACACCACAACACACTAAGTCAACTACCCCATTAACCGACCGACCCCTTACCCGACCAGCTTTCCCCACCAAAATCGACCAAAACGCTATTATTTATCTAATTATAGAAAATATATATATAATATTTAGTATAGGTTATATGGCTTATAAAAGAGCTATTTAAACCAAATATAAGCTATTTTTAGATTTTAATAAGCTAATTAGAGGTTTTTTAAGCTTTAAAGTTTAGAAATATAAAATGTTAAGGTTTTCTATATACTTTATATATAAAGTCTTAACATTATGTTTTAGTATATATAAGTTTATTTAATAAGAAATAAAATCCTTTAAAAATATACTTAATATATTTATATAAGTTAAAAGAGATATAAAGATTAAAATATAAATAAATTTAAGTAATTTAATTTAAAAATACCTATTAGCTTTTAGTAATACTATAGGGTAAATTTAGCTGTAAAAAACTCCTGAAAGTTATATATAAATTTAAGCTATATAAGCTAATATAATTAGTATTTTAATATGTATATCTATTCTTATATATATAAATAGCTAATATATACTTTTATAAAGATTTTATATACAGCTAAATAGATATATAATTATTAAAATATAATATTAAGGTTTACTATGTGAATTCTATAGAGAGTCTTAACAGCTTTTATCTTTAAACTTTAAAGCTATAACTAACTACAATAATATTTTCTTAAATCTAAAAATAACTTATCTTAGCTTAATATAGCTATTTTAGAGTTTTTATAGATTTTTAAAAATATTATATCTATTTTCTATAATTAGATATAGTAATTTTAAATAATAGTATTTTGGCTGATTTTGGTGGGGAAAGCTGGTCGGGTAAGGGGTCGGTCGGTTAATGGGGTAGTTGACTTACAACAACAATCTGCAAATCATCAACACACTCAAAGTAATAATTGTTACTCCACCCAACCATCACAATGTCGGCATCTGAAGGTCTATCCCTCCCCAACAAGGTGGCTATCATCACTGGCTCTGGCCGAGAGAACGGCATTGGCGCTGCCATTGCACTCACTCTGGCTCGTGCTGGTGCTCATGTCACAATCAACTACGTCTCCGAGTCTTCTGCTTCTCGCGCTGCAGACGTTGTCGCTAAGATTGAATCAACTGTGGGCGAGGGTCGAGTTCACGTCGTGAGAGCCGATGTATCTACCACAGAAGGAAGCAAGAAGATCGTGGACGAGACCCTCAATGCTTTTGGCGTTGATCACATTGACATCGTTGGTAAGTACAGTATTTCCTCAATACCAAGTGTTGGCTTTCATGCTCATGGACCCTCCCTTTAGTGAATGCTGCAGCCTTTATCGCCGCCGGAACAATCCTTACCAGCAAGCCCGAGGATATCATGCGATCGTTCGAGGTTGCAATTGTCGGCCCTATTCTACTCCTCCAGGCTGCTTATCCTTACATCCCCCAAGGTGGACGCATCATTAACATTGGAAGCGTCGCTTCCAGGCTGGGTTTCGTCCAAATGCCTATCTATGCCACCGCAAAGGCTGCCATGGACCAGTTGACTTTCACTTTGGCCCGCGAGGTAATTAGACCGCCTCCCACGTCTTCAGCACAAAGTTTAGCTAACATTTACGGCACAGGTTGGTCGTGATGGCAAGCATATCACTGTTAATACCATCGCTCCTGGCCCCGTTTTGACGGACTCGTTGCCGCCAGTGCCCGAAGTTGAGCCAGTGAAGGACTACCTCATCTCGTTGACTCGGGCTGAAGAAAGAGTCGGCACGGTTGAGGACATTGCAGATGCCGTGCTCCTCTTGACTAGTGAGAAGAGTCGCTGGATTACTGGCCAGTTCATCTCTGTCAGTGGCGGTATCAATGGAGGATAGGATCAGCTTGGATCAAGACTTCTTTACATTCGTGTAGCTTAGGTTATGTTTACGAAAGTATCATTATTTTGTGCATTTCTCGGCTAGCTTTGGTCATTCTTGTCGCCCACTGCCTAGTTGTTCAAAAACCATCATCGCCAAGTGCAAACAAATCGACCTCTTGTAGTAGGCTTTCAACATTAGGGGATTCCAAAATGTTGATCCAAATCATCTCCTCAGCAAGTTCAATCACATCTCTCGGAGATTGATTGACCATCTCACTCACCACTCTCCGGATCTCCTGTACGTAAACACCTCTTTCGCCGCGATTCTGCAATAAGGCAGCGGTGACAAGAGCCCAGGTTTCCAATTCGCGGTGTCTTTCTTCTAGACTTATCGCATGTTGAGCAACCAGGTCGCCCAATTTGGCCTGCAGGGCTGCTTGCTCACTTGCAGGTAGACCGAACATCGTCTTCAGCCTTGACATGATCAACAAACCAACCAGTCGCAGGATTTCTCTTATTATGAGATCACTAGCCTGTGGCGGAGTGGCAAAATCATTCGGCAGCCTGGGCATGGATAGCAAGAAGTGGATGCAGGGGCCGAGTAAGGTGATGGCATCGATGTCCTTTTTCCAGAATAATGCAGAGTGGCTGCCGCGGTTGACCACATCCGCAATCGAGGATACCATCTGCAAGGCATCACCCACGACCGATATATAGGCAGGCATCTGTTCTATTTGAACAAGCAATGCCCGTAGTCTGTGGGGCACATCGCGAATCGATCGAATTCGTCCAGCGAGGATATTTGGAGGAAGAGGAAAGCGAGGGAAGGAATCGAAGACCATGCCCCCAGTTATGTCATAACTTTCAAGAAGCCGTCAGTGACATATTTGAACATCTAAACATGATGGGTGCTTACAAAAGAATAAGAGTGGGTATGGGATGCCCCAGATCGGCGAATCCACCTCGCAAATTTGAGATGAGTCTCAAACCATCCACATGAACACTCCAACTGTCCCAGTCGCTATATCGTATCTATATAGCACGGTTATTTAATATAATAAAAGGGCCTTGTGTTGTGGAAACATACGGTGAGGCAGACATGAACCAAAACATTAGCGATCGTCCCTTCTCTCACACTTTCGGTAGCGCTGGTAAGTCGTCGTCTCAAAAGCATGACTGAGCGGAAATAGTGGCCTAAAATCTCCGGGTTCTTCATTGGATTATTGTCTCCATTGAGCTTCCCTAAAAACATCGCGGTATTTCCGAGGGTTACATGTAGAGCGCCTGGATCTGTCATGGCGATCTCAAACCAAACTTTGTGTAGAGGTTGATAGACGTCAGCGGATGCATTGCCTGGTATACGTAAGAATGTGAGAATAATTAATGTTTCTTATCAAATGAGAAAAGGTTGGTGAGAGCAAGTAGCTCAACGTACTAAAGTGGAGGAGCTCCTGCACACGAGCATTGGCCTCAATGGGAAGACTGCCAAGCGGCACCAGCGATCGACTTGGCAAGATAACATTGCTATTTTCGCTCTGAGTTGATCGGGTGGTTCCTCGGCCGGGGGTTGGACAGAAGCATGAGTGGCTTTTGAAGATTTTCCTTTTGGTCGGCGTCGCCTCCGTTGTTGGCCAATATCCTTCATGACATGTCGACGAATTTCCGTTCGAATAGCCTCATCCGTATAGAGACTTTCCGGATGAGACAAATTCACGAATTTGAACCCGGTAGTAGAAGGAGACGCCTGTGCATCAGCAGACCTGCCGATGGCCTCTTGCCCCTGTCGTCCAGGGGAGGCTCTCCACGGTTCCTCCATCAGGCTTTGCAGTCTCTGTCTGCTCCTTCAGGCTCCCAAGAGACTGGTTTACCCTTTCGTGATTTTAATCAGCTTTGGCGCATGTGCGGGATGTAGGAGAGCAAATATCTTCTACTATTGAAATAGAAGAACGCGGCGGGAATAATCCGCCTTGTAGATAAAATGTCTTGGCACTTCCGTCTTAGGTAAAGCAGGACATGGGGATGAATGTGGCGGCGGTATCTTCAGTCTTGAATTCCTTGGTCTTGTGGGTGGTTTATTTAGAGCATGAAAGTGCAAATACGTAAAGGAATAGAGCCTTCTTGGTGCAGTGCTTAGAAATCGATGCTGACGGCTGCCAGCTAGTTAAATTCAGATATGCTGCCTGAGGCAGCGAGAGGTCTAGTGGGCTTGGTGAGTTCCAGCTATTCTGGGTAGAGAGACTCACAGGGGTCTCTAAATTGCTTTATGGAACTTCTATCTAGGGAAATTCTAATACAAAAGAATACATTAAGTTTTGTATACATTAAATTTTGTATTAATTAATTAGGTGCGCTAATTTAAGATATGAGTTCAATCTGTATGGCCCTGTAGTATGCAGACTGCATAAACCGATCTGGGTAGCTAATTCCGAATACAACGCCAAATCTATTGATGGGGCGATTGATCTAAAATACGGGCTAAGTGATCGTGCATGGAATCAATATTGTCTTCATACACCCCGCAAGACACAGCTGGAATCTCACTGCTACCTTAGTTGGTGAGACATGCACCGTAGTGCAGACTACGCCCAAGAGGCACATGAGGTCATGCCAGTGGCAAAATGAGAGGAAATGAGCAAGTCGAGCTGGACTTGAGGGAGGGAAAGTGGACGCAGCACCTGCGAACACTAAATGCAGTGCTTCCATGTGCATCTAACGAGAAAAAAAAAGCAAAGATATTTATATAAAGCTGCTGTGAAGCTTGGGTCAATGGGATAAGGCTGACAAAAGGCGTAATAAAATCGAAGAAGGGAAAAAAGAAAAAGCATGTCCCACCTCGGATTGAGCAGAGCTGCTGCTTTAAGTAGCGCCTTAGCTAGCTGCATCACTGCCTAGCTGTCATTAAAACTCCAGGGTGCTCAGTCACCATCACACTGCCTCCAGTCTTTTTTGTCTCCCTCAAATCAGCTCCGTTTCGCTTGCATCTTGAAAAGCCGACAAAGCGCGACCATCCCTGTCCTGTGCGATTTTCACCAAACCGATTCCTGGTTTAATGGAGTTTAAGCCACGCCGGGCTCACAAAAAGTCCCGCGATGGCTGTGTGCAGTGCAAGGAGCGGCACCAAAAGTGCGACGAGACACGCCCAGTATGCGTTCTCTGCTCTACTTACCAGCGGCAGTGCTCCTATCTCGAGCGACTGCTAAGGCCTACAGGTCAACTAGGCGGTACATCCTCTGTCTCAAATAATTCGGGAAGCCGTTTGGACAGTCGGTGTTACAGCCCCCCCGCATGTCTTGGGACCTGTCCCAGTGGGGAGCCACGACGAGTAGAGAACCAAGTCTATGCCCTAGAGCACATGGTCTTACTTCGGCATGCAGAATCTGAGAGCGCAGATTTCATGATGTGCGACGAAAGTTCAGTCGCTTTGGTCTCTAGTATATGCGACCTGGCGCTCACTTCTCAATACTTGATGGACGAATTCCTGGCTCTGGCTGCGTTACATTTGAGTGTACATGATCCTTCCAGACACGGACAGTACTCGCGAATGGCCTTCGAGCTGCAGGTCCGAGCCCTATCTCTTCACAATCCTGTGACGGTGGAGCTGTCCGAGCAAAACTGCATCCCTCGGTTTCTTTTCTCCGCTCTCCTGGGCCTCTACGTGCTCCATGACACCCTTTCGACTATTCAGAACGGCTTTGACGCCTTCTTGCACAAGTTTGGGGATTACCTTAATCTCCAACAAGGTGTTGGCTTTATTTGCAGAGAATTCTGGCCCGTCATCTCAAGCTCAAAAGGCCCCGCATTCTTCGCCAGTGAAGAACAGATGAGCCAAGGCGGGAATACATTGACGAGCTCGGGTCACGCGTGCGACGCAATCGAAGAAATGCTAATGGAGTCTATCCTAGCTCCAACGTCTCTCAACACATGTCGGAGCGCAACAAAAGTGCCTCAAAAATGCCTTTCGTCTATTCGAAATCTTCTCCGCACGAGGGAACAGACGAGTTCACGCCGCTATAACGTTTCCCGTCAATGTCCCCCCGAGGTATGACGAAATGTTGAGGCAAAAGGTGCCGGAAGCTCTCGTGATTCTAGCGCATTATGGAGTTTTACTCCATCGATGTCGCGAGTTTTGGATTATTGGTGGTGGAGGAAAGGCAATGATCCAGCCCATCGCAGCCGAGCTTGGGCAGCAGTGGCACCGATTCATGGAACTACCCAATGCTGTGGCGAGAGACTAGTATGTTAGACCAGTTTTGCAATTACGTTCAAGGGTCGCTCAAGGCCCCGATATATGTTCCGTATGTCCCCATGGCTTACAGAAACTGAAAGAAACGGCATTCTCTTTGGTCTATCCATCCTTCACAAGCTTTTGCCCATACTTGGTTGTATTGGGGCCGAGGTCAAATGGAAATGGCCAGTCCGGATCCCATGGAGAGCAGGCGTGGTGGGTCGACGTCAGCACTGTCAATCTCGGCTTTCTCTTCACCGAGGTTTGCTCAAATGGCATCCCAAGATTGCTCGGCCATCGGTTGTAAGAGCCCAGGGGCTGACCTGATTCTCCAATAGGCATGGGACGCCAACCTTGATGGTTGATTTCAGATGCAAAAACAATCTAATCGAGTATGGCAATGCTGTATCTAAAAGTGCAGGCATCCCCGAATTCACTGTGGCGTGCAGAAGGTAAGTTGACAGTAACCAAAACCGGGTAGTACGGCCCATTAGCGAACACGCGTATACAGGGATACTGCATTAGCTTCCTAGTCATGGCCGTATCAACAGTGGCCGATATTGCCGATGTATCAGTCCCATCTATTTGCCACAACAAGGCCATCTTCTCAGTAAACAATGGCAAATTGCCTTTGATCCACAAAGACCAATTCATCACGTTTAGACCTTATGCTTAGTCAAGAAAGCACTTGGAGAAAATTCGACTGTGCTTCTCAGTTAGGAACTACTTGCTTGCTAGTTCCTTGTAGCTGTGGTCCCCCACTGGTCCCATTTGCACCATGCGGGGGTTCAGTACGAAAGGATGACAAAACACCGCCTGTACATATGGAGCAAAGATTTGTATTGATTTACTAGATAGTTTTATTGAAATGAAGTAATTTAGACGAGTTTGGCGTCTTCTTACTGGTACAGGTCCATGCGAGGCACGAAAAGTAACTCCCCAGCCTGCTCTTTCACTGTTCAATGCGATCCTGACACTCTCGTCTCCATGATCAGTCAAGGTACTAGCTTAAGAGCTGTGCACCAGCCGCTAACCAGTGGAATTCCGTTACTTCACGGTCACTGCGACTGTGGTCAGATCGGCATCGTTAGAACTGGACCCCACAAAGAACGTACATAGGTGTCTGCGTCAACCCTCCTTCGACCATTGACGTAGTACCCGAGCTCTGAAACAGGAATCTTGAATAAGACGGTCTCAGATGCACCGCTATCCAGCTTCACCTTGGAGAATCGAACCAGATTCTTAACAGGTCTCTCAATGGCGGGATAGGCTTGACTGAAGTATACCTGGACGACTTCCTTGCCCGTCCGGTCGCCGGTGTTCTTCAAGACAGCGCTGATGGTAATCTCCCCGTCAACAGCTACATCATTTGAAACATTGACGTCGAAAATGGAGAACGTGGTATAGCTCAAGCCGAATCCAAAGGGATAGCGGGCAGTTCGGTTAATCAAGGGGAATTGCCAATCGACATCCATTTGTGCAGGAACTTTGCGCGCCATGGGCAAGTAGTTGTAGTACAAAGGCACAGCTGACGACAGTCGAGGAATGGAAACGCTTAGTTTGCCACTGGGATTGGTCTCGCTTGACAAAATCTCGGCAACAACATCGCCTCCAAGCTCGCCTTGCAGGAAGAGGTGAATGACGGCTGATTAAATATAAGAATTTACATTGCTTGACAAGCCCTGTTGTACCCATGAGCTCGCACAAGATCGTCAAGGTATAGGGTAGGCTCTACGGCCTGGTAGATTCGTCAGAGCGCAGCCGCTCACTCGTTAGTCTCCCCTTTCCCTCTGACTTCCTCAAATCTCGTCATCTAATGTTAAGTATTAGGGATTTCTCAAGCCCGTCGCTCGTACGCGTACGGTTAGGGTTGCAAAATGCCTGCTCCTTCGATCAACCAGTCTTTTGCGTAGGGACTGTGAAAGACCTGCATGCTAGAATAGCACAGGGTTGTAGGCGGGTTTGTCCTGAGTTGTGTTTTAAGGAGTGCTACGCTATTAGATGAAATGTAACGTCGCCGGTCATGGATACAGGGGAAGATCTCACTCTCATAATAATTGGTTGTATAAAATCCAACAGTGCTATAATTGAGACTATTTCTTGTTAAGGCGGTTCATTGCCTTGGCATGTTGATATACAAGTGTCTTTGCCTCTGCATCATCTAGGTAAATCGTAAACCCATCGTTATTATTCCGTCCATACGAATACCCGGAATATCCGTATTGCCAGTACATATCTGGCATCTTCTTCTCCACCTGAATCCGCTGCCATTCACCGATAACTTCCGTTCTCGACTCATTCCTGGTGGTGCCGAGATACTCCAGGCGTGCCTCGGGTGTAAGCCATCCGTACTCCTCATGAACGACGGGCTTTTTAGCTTTAGCACCCGATGCAGCGTGGTCGCGAATCCATTGGTTCGACCACTCGACTGTCTTGCTCCACCAGTCGGGGTATGTATGGAATACGCCGAAATCGATGTTGGACAAGGTTAACTCATGGTCGAAGTCCCCGCCATCGCTGCCGTTGTAGGCCCAGTCGTCAGACTCGCGGTTGAAGCCCCCTTCACCACCCCAGGTGACGAGATGGTTTGGGTCGAGGCTCTTAATGTAGGCACTCATTTCCTCGGTCCATTCGGTCAAAAGCTCTGGAGTGCAGTTTTCACTGCGTGGGAGGTTGCGAACTCCATCGGCGCCGCAGCGAGGCTCATTCGCAAGCTCCCAGGCCATGATTGTTGATGAATTTCTTGTAGCGAGTAACCATGGCCTTGACATAGCGCTTGTAAGCTTTCTTGATCTTGGGGAGTCGGTAGAACTAGCATGCAATATTAGTATTCTCCAAGGACAAGTGAGTAATAGTTTTACTAACATCATCGTGATATTTTCCACCAAGGTTTACCGTGTAAACGTCCATACCACCGTAATCAGCCCAATTGTTGGTCAGAGCAACAATCAACTTCATGCCAGTCTTAGATGCTGCATTGACTACTTTGTCGAAAGGCTTAACGTTGATTGTCGATTTTGCCGTTATCCCAAACCTGGAAGTAAACGCCTGTCTCGCCTGCACCCTCCGACCCATACTGCGGAAGACCATTTGGATCAGTGGTGGCGTTTTTGTCATTGAAACCCCAGGTACGGAAGACATTAAGCCCTGCCTTTTTGGCCGCCGCGAGCCCTTTCTCCGCGTCTGCTTGGGTCTGGTCCACAATTAGCATCGCCCAAGGACGTCAATTCGGGTGGTGAGGTAGCCTTACTCCTGAGAATGGAAGGTAGTAGGCATTGGAGCCGGCAAAGTAGAAGTCCTTCCCGTTCAGTTGGAACTTTTGTCCCTTGACGGTTACAAAGTCTTTGGGGACATGTTTGGTTTGCTGAGGATGCGCCTCGGTCCGAGCAGCAAAGCAGCATACCAAAGGAATATGGAAATATTCAGTTTCATTTGGTCGAGCTGATTATGAAAATTATGTGAAGTAGTGTGAAGGTGAACTCTTGGTTGCGGAACCTAGTCTTATCATGATGCAGTATTTATAACCTGTCCTACCTGCTGCAATGGCGAGATTCGTGTAAAACAATCGTGTTTGGTGTGAACAGTTCATCTCGTCTTTCTGGAAACGGTTGCGGAAGATTGTCTTCCGGGGTCATTCAGGAGTGATCGACCCAGTAGCTTGGTGAGGAGAATCTGCTAGGGCGGAATACGGTCCGATGCTGCCGAGATGATCCGACGATTTTTCCCAGCGCGGGGTCTCTTAATTACTGAGAGTCCAGTTGCCAAGGTATTCTGTTAGCGGGCCCCTTGTCAAAGACGAGCCTCTTAGTCACTGAAGGCCCAGTAAAAGTTCCAAAACAGGCGACGGAACGTTTTCACCCGTCAGTCGTGAGGTATTCCGTCCCAGGTCATGGGGTACAATGCTCGTCAACATGATGCAGCCTTCTTAGCCTATTCGGCCTTGGTGAAATTACGACCAATTGAATATGATATCCGATTTCCCCTCGTAATCCAAGCGTATTTCGTAGCATGGTTCGCCCCTCATTGTCCAATTCTAGAACTCAGCTTCAATCCCTGCAGATATTGACTTTGCAACTTCATCGGCAGCGCGGCTCCAGGTTCCGCAATTGCTGCGGAAGGTAATAACTCCGCTGGTCGAGACGGTGGGTTGGATGTCATTCTAGCCTTTTAACCCGCATCGCCACGAATGGTATAATACTTACGGTCCCTACCGTCTTGGCTTTTCATGCTGTACATATTTGTGGAAATCAGTCTTTCTTTCAATCTCCTTGGCTCTAAATTTCAAGATGACACCGACATTTCTCGCCTTAGCCGTAGCAAGCGCCTTGTTGCAGACACCTGTTTTGGCTGCCTCAGCTCCCAAATACCTCTTCACATTGTTGGTTCCAGGTGATATTACCACGGCTGTAGGCAGCTAACTTATGGTAGCGGCGACTCGTACTCCCAAACAGGGTTTAATATCAACGGCGAAGCGCCATCAGCGTCAAATCCATTAGGCAACCCCCCTCTCCCGGGATGGACTGCATCGGGCGGCATAAACTGGGTTGGCAGTCTCGCGGCTGAGTTCAACACTTCTCTCACCTTGGCATACAACTTTGCCTATGGCGGTGCCACTGTCGACGCCGACATTGTAGCGCCATATATAGACACAGTTGTCTGTATGGATGATCAAGTTAAGATCTTTTTAGACTTCATCGACAAGACGCCAAAGAATGTCCCGTGGACTAAGTCAAATGCATTGGTGGGTGTCTGGATTGGGGTCAATGACGTTGGCAATTCCTACTACCGAGAAAACTCCACCGATATCTTGAAAAGAGACCTGGCCAGGTATTTTGAGCTACTTCAAAAGCTCTACGACGCCGGCCTGCGGAAATTTGCCTTGTTGAGCGTTCCTCGTAAGCCACTGGGACCCGCAACAGTTACACTCGAGTTACCAATTAATTCTTCTATTAGCAACCAACTTGACACCACTGATGCTGCAGCAAGATGCGGCATCGAATGCTCTTCTTGTCTCATCTATTAAACTCTACAACAAACTGCTGTCTTCCGGGTTCCACTCCTTCCAAGCCACCAACCGCGACATAACAGCTAAGATTATCGATACCTCATTGGCTTTCAATCGGGCAATCAAGAACCCTGAGGCGTATGGGGCGCCCAATGCAACTTGTTATAACGAAGACGGTGTATCGTGTGTATGTATATCTCCTCCAGGTATAGAGCAATGAGCTGACAAAGAGTAGCTGTGGTTTAATGATTACCACCCTGGTATTGCTATCGAAAGGCTTGTGGCAAGCGATGTTGGAAAAGTAGTGAATAAGCGGAAAATTTAAGTGGTAACGAATAAATCATCAGCTTAGTTGTGCGCTCAAGAATGATATAGTATACGATTATGAGCTTATTGACTATTTCTAGATAAGGCTAACTTTCCTCTACTTTCCCGCCATGCTTTAAATCAGACACGGCGGTAACCACGACCTCGGTTCCAAGACCCACGCCCCGGCACACTCCCTATATCTTTGTAAAGAACGCTTAAAGTGATGTGCAAAAGTCTCAGGGCGATTACAGTGACCAGCAATATCAATCTTATATTTCGCCAGAATTACATCATCGAGACAGATATCTGCGTAAAGGATGCCTTCGTCTGCTTCGAGTGGCCCAGCACTAATATTCCCACTGGGCCCTAAAATTCAAGCAATGGACTTCTTGCGCTCCGTTTCCAAGTACTCTCGTATATAGGTATCCTTTCCATACGCCTCTATAGCCGCCTTGTCGATAACACTGACTGAGTTGATGAGAAAGCACTTAAGGAGTATGCGAGTCCTCGCGTAGAGTTGAGAATGCAGTCTTGCATTTCCACCCCTGGGGCAAAGTGTGTGGGCCATGAAGCAACGTGTACTACCGGATATTCCAGGCTCAGAGAGTACATGGCCAGCGCATTGAAATTGATGGGTTTTTCTACGTTCTAGATAGTCCATACGTCCATTCGAGACCACAAAGGGCACGATTGTACCTCCGGCCAAGCAAGGTGTGATAGTAGTCAAGTCTTTTACCCGCACAAATGGCCTAGCACCAGACACGCCGTTTCTTATTGCTGGGACCGACGTCGGGTTCGAGATGTGGTTTGCCGATCGCCTGGCATGGAATCGCCGTATCTTCAACTTCGTTGACGGAGGCTTTCAGGGCGATCCGAGCATTAGTTTTCAGTGTCACATATTACAGCAGGTTATAAGCCGGCCGGATATCTTGGCCTGAGAATCATTTTCTATTGTACATAGAAGAATCGTTCTGGCGAAGACAAGAAGCTGCTCCAAACGTTCATATTAAGAATTATCACTGAGCCGCTCCAAGATCACCTTGTCACTGAATTCGAAGCCCACTTTCATCACAAATATTCCCAATACTAGAGTATAGTACCCCAAGTATTGTTCTTATTCCGGCTTGCGACCATACACATAACGTACTGACATGTATCCATGAACCTTGCGATTGCGCAACACACGGCGACGGAATTCCATCAGAAAATCCGGGTACTCATCCTTGGGCCATTGAAGAACATTGTGCCACAACATGAGAGTATATCCTATTAACTTAAGTTACCATGACGCGAATTCTAAAGCGGAAAACCAATCTTCGATGTCATTTTCCAGAGTCATGTTGACGTATTGGCCAACCTCGGCGAGGTTAGGATCCTTGGGCCAAGCGCTTACCGGAAGCTGAGTGCAGCGTGTTAGCAATGAGTACTCTGAAGGTTTTGTAGCATAATGTAGAAAGGACATGCCTTGTAGTCCACACTTGCAATATCTGTGAACCCAGCCTCTTGAAAGCCCTTCTCCTGCAATTCTTGTCTTTGGACATAAAACGGGGTTCCCAGCTTCTGCCCGCCTTCTGCATAGATTCTTGCCCAAGTCTTCAAGACAGACACATCATCTGTAGTACCATCATCGCTTCGAATCTCGACGTTGGCCTCGCATGACTGAACCCAACCTCCTGGAGCGTAACAGCGGTAGGCTTGTTTAAAGAGGGCACTCCAATCGCGGATAGCACCGAAAAGGTAACGAATGTGGATAAAATCGAAGCTATTGTCTGCCCAAGACCAAGGGAGGGTTGCGTCGTCTATTTCAAACTTGACATTCGGGGGAACCCATGCGGACTGGATAGGAGATAGGTCAGAGCCGATGACTTCAGCCTGTGGATATTCATCTGCAAAATCACTAGTATGGCATGAGAAGTGGCCCAATTAGAATGTGAAAATATTTCCTTTTGATAGAAATAAACGAGAAAGGGGAAATCGTACATTGCCCAAATGCCTGTTGTGAAATCTAAATCAGCTTTATTCAGCAAGTAGACATGAGAACTGTACCTGTTCCAGTGCCGACATCTAAGACTTTCTGTGCAATGGGCGTCAGAACTGATAGAATACTTCAGTGATGCTCACTCACCCGAACATTCTGATCGATGGGTGCAAGAAACAGCTTGCCACCAATGAGCAAAGTGAGAGAGTGATGGCTAGTAGACGGGCCAGTAAGAAATGACGGCAGATTCCGCTGAGCACAAACTCACCTAATATCGACAGAGTCGCGCTGTTTCTCATCGTTTGGAGTGAAGTACTCGGTTGGGTGTCGGTCACTATGGTATGTCCGTCCCTGGATGGTACGATACTCGAGAATACTGGTTGTGATAGAGGCGGTTGAGCTTGCGCTATTGAGTGGGTTAACTTTGGTACGTTACATTTGACTCGTTAAGTATTAATCGTACAAATCGTCGCCCACGGCCGAAGAGCCATCGGACTGGTCTTCTTCGTCCTATTAGAGAAGAGGATTTAGTTGGCCTTTGGGTGTTACTAGGTATTTGCACATGAACTCCCACCTCTGGGTCCAGTGCGGCAACTAGCTCAGGTTGATGCGTCAGTGTTGTGACTGGCGTGGCAGCGGGGGCTGTAGCCGTGATTGGGACATTGGTAGACGGCATCGTCGTTTCAGCTGGGGGAGTTAACGGTTCGGGATTGCCGACTCTAGCAGGCTCGTCAGATAGTTGCACATGTATTTCCTATGATCGATGAACTGAGTTCATGTAGCAACAGAAAGTCGTGACATGCAAAACAATTGAGAGCATATCTAATCCTTGCCTCTGTTACCCCTCACTTTCTAATGGCGCAACACATGATCCGATGATCCCTGGGCGGTCAAGAATTACCGTCATGTTTCACACCCTTGAATGCTGGGGGCCGTATCGCTGGGGGAAAACCTGAATCTGTCCATACCAGGTAACTTAGCGGCTTGTCGGAATAGTGATGATAACAGCTGTGTTGCTCCAACGCTAAGTTGGATCGATTCGCGATTCAGAACGTTGTAGCTGTACATTTATGCCGCTCAAATGACTTTGGTTCTAACGAATTAGCCGGCAAAGACAACGCTCCCCACCTCGGAGATAATGCAACGTATGTACCTGGACAAGTTCCCAGACTAATTCCACGTACCGTTAGATTGGCCCTCTATTGCCCCACATTATGGATCACGCCCCTCAGTTGAGATATTTTATTAACCCAACTGAGTTGTGATCTGTCCGACTAGGAACTTCTCTCACGGACCGGACACGCCAGCTGGAGACGTTACTTAAGTACCGATAATGGCAGAAGACACTCCTTCAGAACCGGCTGCCAAGCCCGCTAGCGATGTGTCGCCGAGAGGATCCTCGCCCAAGTCCCCGCCAAAGCCAACATCGCCAAGAGTGGGAGGCAATCCAACAACGACATTCGTAGCTGACACCATTGAGCCCGACACCGCCCCTGTTGGCGAGACCTCCAGTGATGCCGGATATGACACAGACGCAGATTCCCGCGCCTCGACATCCATCTCGAGTAGCGTGCGCGACTACGCCTTCGAGAATAGCCGCCGCTATCACTCTTTTCAGGAGGGGCGATATCAGTTCCCCAACGACGAGCCGGAGCAGGAGCGCGAGGATATGAAGCATGCCATGATTATAAATCTGTGCAACAACAAACTTCATTTTGCCCCGCTCAAGAATCCGCAGCAAGTCCTTGACATTGGAACCGGCACGGGCATTTGGGCTGTTGATAGTGAGCGACTTGTCCACTTCTTCCCCCAAGCGCGACCTAGGCTTGCCTGGAAGTTGCAGACACATGCTAACTTTTCTACTCGTAGTGGGAGACTTGTACCCAGAGGCCGAGGTGCTAGGAATCGATTTAAGCCCTATTCAGCCCTCCTGGGTGCCACCTAACGTTCGTTTCTTGGTTGACGATGCGGAGGCGGAGTGGCTTCATCCTCCGGATACCTTTGATTACATCCATATTCGACATATGACGTCTTCCATTCGTGATTGGCCAAAGTTGGTGTCACAGGCATACAAGTAAGTTGATTCCTTGCACGAGTGGCTCCATATGAAGAAAGAAAAGCGTAATGAAAGGACCCCAAATAACGTGACTGGACTGCAGGGCGCTTAAACCAGGTGGCTGGATCGAGCTCCAAGAATTGCGGTTTGTTCTAGAATGCGACGACGGTACGGTGCAGGACGATAATGAAGTACTCAACTTCCTCAACAATATCAAGAAGGGACTGGCAGCGTTCAACGTCGACTTGCTGGGAATGCAAAAGAACAAGCAAAACGTGCAAGACGCCGGGTTCATCAACGCCGAGGAAAAGGTGTTGAAGGTGCCGCTGGGCGTGTGGCCGAGAGACGAAAAGATGAAAATGATCGGACTATACAACAGAAGTATGATTTACGACGGCCTTCACGGTATTGCAATGGGACCTTTAACACGGGGGTTGAAGTGGACGCCGGAAGAGGTAGAGCTCTACCTGGTCGGGGTACGAAAATCCTTGATGACCAGCAACCAGCACGGATACATACCATTCCACATTGTTACAGCCCAGAAGCCGTTGTGAGTGTGGCATGGGAGACAGTCTGCAGGCACTGGACATTTCCAACGTATCCACCGGTCAGGCTTCCAGGCATCTTTATAGTCCGTCTCAACCAGCATAGCATTAGGCAGGCATGGTGTCGATCTATCAGTTGTCGATTGGTTTGCAAAAGTTATCTTACTTGTTTAAAGAGTTATAGTAGATAAGTTTATAAGAATTATTTCTTAATGTTGAATATTCGCCGGGTAAGACATCTGTGGTTCTCTTTATTACTAGACGGGGAATCCCCAGACAGGAGATTATTTATGAGGAAGCCGTGAACTGTTGGCGGTTTCGGTTGTCAAATAATGTCGCCACTTGTGTTTCCGACCCAAAATGATCCATATTGGGTATGACCGCTATTGGGCCCCCGCGAGATGTTCACACCTTGCACCTAATCAGGAAAGAGTTTGACAAAGGCGAGTTTGCATAGCTAGAGTATGAACTAGCAGATACATTTTCCACCGTGACCACAGTGGGTTTCCACCATCTCCGCAGCCACGTTCCTTATTTCTTTGTTAACTGTTCACACCAGCTGCCACTATTCCAAGCGACATCTAAATCCTGAGCTTCTTTGCGCGTCGACCACCAAAGTTAAAGTTGTTGGTGTTGTCAGTGTTGGCATTGTTGTTATCGGCATTGTTGTTGTTGTTATTGTTGTTGGCGCTGTCAGTGCTCACGCGCTCGCACCTCTCGCCGCCGTCGCCATTGCCGCAGCGAAGGGGCAGAAGACAGCAGCCGTCGTCGGCGAACTGCTCCAGGCCATTGGCGCCAGTGCCGAGGGACACACAGTCGGGTCCGTCAGGGAAGCCGCAGCTGTTACGTTGTCGTATTAGTACGGGAGTTCAGGCGAGGTGTGAGTTTAAAGGGAAGGGAACATTGGGTCGCTGCAACTTACCCATTCTGAGCGAAAACGCCGGCGGCGAGGCTAATAAGGACGATGGGGAAGAACTTCATTTTGATGTTAAAATTTTTAGAAATCCGCACAGCAGATGTATAAAAAAGAATTATTGGTAGAATGGAAGGAAGATTGGTAATGAGGATGTATTGTATGAGCTGGATGGATTAAAGAGCAGAGGATTGACTGATATTTATATCGTTAAAGTTCGATCGTGATGGTTGACGGTTCCAGTTCATCTGTCGCCCAGCTTGTCTCAGCTTCCAAACGTGTTGCATTACGGTGTTGTTTTGCAATGTTACATTCGTCGCTTACAGGGCCTTTGTTCTAGAACCGTAAAATAACATAAAATCCCCTGGAACAGGCCCACAAAACACCCCTACCAACCCTGCGAGATTGGCGCTAAACCCCAGATCTGCTTCATTTCGTGTGTCGAACGAGACGAGATCCGAAGCAGAGCAGCTGCCAAGCGATGAAGATCTTATAAATCGAAATCACGCATATTCTTTTTTTGCAAACTTTAATCGGGCTGGTAATATGGACTGTTATATGGTCAATGGCATGTACACTTGGCGGTTTGATTGACAGAGCGATATGAGGCATCGCAGGAGATGAAACTCGGATCTGCAACACCGTTTCAGAAGATTCTTTCGCCCAGTGATATGTGACTTGCTGCACACCTGATCTCCCGTAAGATCTTCCCTTTGGAACTTTCTTCCAGGGCTCCCATTGTCGTCGTCGTCTTGTGCCCCGCGTCTCCAATATTCCCAGGCATCTCTGTAACATCGTCGCCCTGAATGATCGACCCTTCAGCTTAAGAATGGGGAACCAATCAGGGCTTCTTTGGATAAGCATTACCCTATACGATGTCGTGTGGATGGATGATTTTCGCCCACCAGAGGCAAAGGCGAACGAGTGAAGACTTTCTCTTTGGGATAATCATTAAGTAATAGTCACACAAGCAGAGGCAAGGGACAATATTAATTTCAGAAAAAAACTTGTTTTCATGATGATGCTTAATTGCTCAGGGCTGCATGGTACTGACTGATTCCCCCTCCCTGATATTCTTTCCGTTGAAGTGGCGCATTAATTCTCTTCTAATCATAAATCCATTCCTTATTAAGTCCAAACCCAAATCATTGCCCTCATAACCATGTAAATTCCCGATGTCGTAAGATTTCCCCGTCCACTCAGCCTTATCATAACCAAACAAGCCCGTAAAACGTCCAGATGTTCTGACGTTCATCTTAGACAAGTTGAATACTCTGGTAGGTGCCAGAGCGATCGCCGTAGATGTACTGCGTAACACTCTTGGTAGTGGGGTAGTCACCACCAGCGTAGTCAACCACGGAGATGCTCTTGTAATAGCCGGTGAACGGGCCCTGGGAGAAGTCGGTAAGGCCTCCAGCCCAGATAACTGTTCCAGGAGCGGCAGACGGGCTACCGCCCACCCACGTGCCAAGCTTGATTTGCATTGGGGTCTGAGGGAATGCAGTACCGCCTTTGGCCTCGTCGTAGGTCAAGGTGCGAACGACCTGGTCTCCGATGATCCACTTGACAGCCTTGGATGTCCACTCGATGGAGTAGACATGGAAAGAGCCGACAGGGTTCTCCACGGGGTGAAATTCACCCCGATCGTAGGTTGTGGTGTCGCCTTTGCTGAAGTAGTTAGACTGCACCTGCGTATTGTCGCCTCCAATCCACTCCCAGTCAATCTGCGGTGAAACGTTAGCCATGCTGCTTCGAGTGTACAAGATACCAAAGGCTACATACCTCGTCAAGATCATCCGACTGCAGAACTGCGCTCGTAATGATTCCTTGGCCGGCGGCGGCCTGTACTTCGATGTCAACGCGACCAAACAGAATGTATTTGCCAGTTGCCACCGTAGGTGCCTGGCCGAGGGTCTGAATGGTAAACGCGGCACCATTGGCGGTGTACTCGAGTGTCGTACCCGCAAGGGGGCTGAATTCGCTGCATGGTCCTTTAGTGAAGTCGCAGTGTACTGTATCCTTACCGAATGCTGGGTCCGCGGGGCAGCCTATCAATGGTGCTTGGTCAGTATTACAATTATTCAGTGTCACTTCGATTCCGACTGCAATCGGACGGGAGCATCGTACTTGAGAGAAGCGGGTTGCATGCTGTGTATGTCTGCGCCGACACCCAAGATGGGGGCAAGGGCCAGAACAGCCGTCGAGAGGGTATTGGGGAACATATTTGACAAAGTTTGCAGTAGATAATTAATTACAGCAATAAAGATGGGTGACACGACAGAAAGTCAGCTACTCGCACTGAGCGGGAGTTTTATATACGGCGTGTAGACACCCGTCCTCGTATTCCCAGCATCACGTTGACGCAGCAACGAAAGCCACCTCGTATGACTAGCCCCCATCTGGAGAGCCATTTTCCCGGCCGGACCGGTGCAGCCAATCATGATGAGCAGATCATCCCTTGGACAGTCCCCGCGCTGTTCGGGACGAAAGCCAAAAAGAAGGGAAAAGTAAAAACGAGAAACATTGTTGCTGCGCAGTATGGCGCCATGTCGGCCGTATTCTGACCGGCCATCTGACTGATCATCTGACCGCAGCCTAGGCAACGCCTCCTCGGCTGCTGGATCCCGAAGTGGACGCTTTAGGGAGTGCGTTCGCATTAAAAGGACAGATGTACGTATTTGTTCTCCCTCGCACTACGGCCCATCCCGGCGAACTGAAGAAAGCCAGGCGAGAATGAATGCCTCGCATGAACCCTTATGCAACAATTCTTAAATCTTTGAGCCCAACTCCAACTCTCGTAAAGAGCTCGTCTGGTGCCATTGCTGCGGGGCTGTGAGACAAGAGTCGGCCGCTGTGTCCTGGGCAACTTGACCGCCTCGTAAGTAAGAAAGTAGGCTGAGATCCTGGCTTGTATTCCAGCATTTGTCTCACTCTGATAATGCGTGTACCGTTAAGACACTGCGCCCATGCATCGCATCCTTCCCGCTTATTCATCCATCCTCAGCTGTTACCGCCATCTCTTGGCTGTTCCTTTGTGCTGCGCTTCGCCCGTTTTCGCTTTATGTCTCACTGCTCACGCTTACTCACGTCACGTTGTCCACTCGACATCTTTATTCCCCTCATTTCCAGTGCTCCTCATCAGACTATCGAAGAAGGCCATGTCAACACCCTGGAATGCCCAGTCTTCCCCTCCGGCAGTCAATCCGGGATACTCTCCATGTTGTAAGAGAAGTTCGGATAGGCCATTCTGGAGTTGTGGCGCGAATTGTGAAGCACCATCGATGACGCCAGTGGACGGGATTGAAGCCTCCGCTCCCTGCGCGAGAGTCTCATGTGTATCTGACACCTTTGGCGACACCATTGAAGGCGCCTCAAGATAGCTGTAACACTGATTGACAGGCCTCATTCCCTCAATATTTAGACTTCCACTGCGTCCAGATGACCCAGAGAGACACACCGCAGGCTCTGCACGCAAAGTTTCCGCGCTGTTTGGACTGGGCTTGCCCACTCCCAGCGACTGAGTTTGGCGATTAGTTGCTGCAGTAACGTGTCGTTTGGGAACCTCCTTGCTCAAGCCCTCGCGAGCAATCTTGATAATGCCAAAGTAAGGAATGTGCACGCTCACGACGCCATCGTCATCCTGGTCCGACAATGTCGTCTCGGCCCTTGCTTCCTGCACACTGACTCTCCCGCTCCGACTTGAATCGCCATCCGCCGTCTCAATCTCGATGGCCAGCAGCCGGCGCAGCAAGTCGGCGCTCTGCGCACTCAGTGCATCTGAATTGAGACGATTAATTTCTCTCATATTTTCCTGCGCCTGTTCAATCATGGCGCGATCGCTAAGATACTGGTGAGCTAGGAGGTTCTCCGCCCCTGAAGAGCGGTGACTGTCCAGGTGGGCGAGCAGCAACGTCATGGCGGCCATAAGGGCTAGGAAGTCGCCCATACGACAGCTAAAGGCGATCCGGTTGAAACTGCGCAGTGTGATGAAGCGCGACAGCACCTCCCGCGAGGCATTCACACAAGTAATGCGGGAGTACTCGTATTTGCGCTCGGTTGACGAGGAGCGAAGCATATAAGGCAGATGGAGCTGGTTCAGAAGGTTGTAGTGGAGGACCTGCGCGAAGAGTCGCTGCATTTCCCAGAATAATGCTTGCGAGTCGAGTGAGGCCGTTGCTAGGTTTGGTGCCAGCCACCACTTGCTGGGGAGGCTTCTGGCCGCTCTTTGTAGCTCCATGTCGAGGGTTCGAGTTACGGCGAGGTGATGGGAGCTGGGGTTGGATTCGTTACGCTCCAGGATCCGAGATGCAAGAGTGCAATGTACGCGCTCGAGGCGACCCAAAGGAGTGTCATTGGCAAGCATCGCATCTGAAGCCATGCTGCGGTCGAGAGAGCCCTGAGGAAGGCCCAACATGAGACTGAGGTGGTGGTCTAAAAAGAGAATCCGGAACCACATATGCTGCGGGTGATGTTTCGACTTGGAATCAAGGACCTTGTACTGCGCACGATCCGATCGGTTGAGACCCATTAACTGTGCAATACCCATCGCTCTCCGACCCGCTACCCAACTGCGTCGGAGGTTCCCGATATTCGCCTGATACATGCTCTCGATCATGACGCACTCGAGGGCTTCGATACTTCCAAGGAGGTCTTCATTTGTCGTGACAAGACTGATGGCGAGATCTGCCAACCTTTGCATGGTTGCGCGCGGCGGTTCTGACAGGCCTTCCATGTCCTCGTGAAGATCCGGGCTTAGATGCTGCAGAAAGATAGCCAGCTGGAGCATATACCTCGCCATCAGGACAGGATGTAGGTTCGGTCCGGGCATGTCCAGCAGAATTTCGGGCGTTTTCAGGCCGGTCTGCTCCAGAGTGGTGTATGAAATTGTCAATATTTCATAGGCGAGAACGGAATGGCGGCGGTTGGCTTTGAGTATCCTCTCCGTATACTCGCGCGAAGGCAAGGATTTGTGCAAAAACTGAGACAGCTTCCCATATTTCCCTTGTGTGGCATGCGTATGGCTGGCAGATTGGGACTTGTCCAGTTCGGAATCAGCTGGAAGGTTTTCCGTTTCGATTGTGTGATCCTAATGAAGTAGTTAGTAACAAGTACGGGATACCAGAATGTCAAATACGGACTTCGGAGGATTTATAGAAGGCTAGAAATGGCAAAGGCTCCGAGTCCATTGACGCGGGAGTGAGAAGGACGGGGTCTGTTCTTCTACCATCTTCACTGGGCGTCATGGGTCTTCGTCTGTCGGAAGCTGTACCATCACCCCCAGTGTGCTTGATCAATTGATCAACCAGAGTTTCAACCCTCACAACGCGATCACCCATCTTGTGCGTCTTGTCCAAGTGCGGTGAGACCTCCTCGGAAAACTCCTGACTGACACATTTCGATCCCCGTCGCCAACAGCCGTTGCAAGAGCCATTAGCGAGCGGGTCGAAGATGCACTTCATCTTCCGCCGCTTACACTCCCAGCAGCTGTGTGTTCCCTTCCGGATCTTCCTCCGCTTCGACTCGGATTGGGCGCGAGTCTCTGTATCTTCGACCGCGGCCTTGCGCTGACGTGACGGGACTGCACGCGGAGAAGACATTGCGTGTTTTGAATGGAACAAGCCTTGCGGCGGAACAATTCCACTCGCTGCAGACACAATACGGCGGAGGAAGAAGTCAAGGGCTTTTGAGGGTGGCATTCAGCTGACAAAGCAACGAACGATTCGAAATTCGACCGTAAACACGGCGGACGAAAATGACTTGGGCATGGATTTGAAGGACGCTTATCCGTGTGTGGGCCCATCAACCAATAATAACCTGTCATCATCAAGGCTGCCAGGATGTTGCGGCGGTCGAATCCCTTCCTAAGGCCAGGGATAAGCGTCAAGTCACCATGTACCTCCGGTTGAATCCATTCGACCGTGTCTGAGGACATTCGATATGATGAACCAAAACACGGCGGACAAACGCGTTTTCATCCTTCTTGGTTATCTTACTTCCTTTCATCTTGAATTATTAATTGAAATATTACTTGATTTCTCATTTGTACAAATAAGTTCCGCCTTGCCTTACAATTACTCTCCGTTGATAGATCCTCATCCTCTCTCATCCGCCCAATAACATACAGAAACGCAAAACAGTCAAAGGAACATGTCGGCCCAAACTCCAGATTTCGACAGCAACAAAAGAGACGAGATGGAAACGAGCGATTTGACAGGGTCAACCATTGACGACAAGCCCTCTGCAGCCAAAAGCATTCAAGACAAGCAACATGACCTCCCAGCCTCGCCTGCCGATGACGAACCCGAGTACGTGACAGGCTTCCGGCTGTTCCTTATCATGTTCACCATCTTCATGAGCACGCTCCTCGCCGCCCTGGAGATTGGTATCATCGCCACAGCAATTCCCGGCATCACCGATGAGTTCCACCGACTCGACGACGTGGGATGGTATGGAAGCGCCACGTTCCTCCTCGCCGGTGCCTCGTCGCCAATGTGGGGCAAGCTGTACAAGTACGTCAACGTCAAGTTCGCCTACCTTGCCTCTGTCGCATTTTACTTGGTCGGGAGCATTGTGGGCGGAGCGGCTCCGAATAGCACGGCCGTCATCGTCGGTCGAGCCTTTCAAGGCTTGGGAGGCTCCGGCACCCTCAGCGGCTCCGTCCTCGTTATCAACTACGTCGCAGAGCCTAAGCGACGGCCTGTACTGATCGGCAGCTGGATGGGTGTCTTCATGGTATCGACGATTCTCGGGCCAGTCATCGGCGGGGCTTTCACGAGCGCAGTTTCCTGGCGATGGTGTTTCTGGATCAACCTGCCGCTTGGAGGCCCCGTCGTCGCCCTTCTGCTACTCTTTTTGCAGGTGCCGAAACATATAAAGCCCGTCCCTGCCACTTGGAAAGAGATTATCTTACAACTTGACCTCCCGGGTTTCAGCTTATTGCTCGCCTCGCTTGTTTGCTTGACCTTGGCCCTGCAATGGGGTGGTCAGACGAAAGCATGGAACGAAGGATCCGTCATTGCCACCTTGGTCCTTTGCATTTCCTTGACTATTGCCTTTTTCGTCGTCGAGTGGCTACAGGGCGAACGTGCCATGGTTCCGTTGACGCTTTTGAAACCGCGTGTGACTTGGGCCAATGCCTTGTACTCTTACATGTAAGTGCCTAGCTGCCCACTGTTTATGTTGCGTGCGGTAAGGCTAATGGTTTCACGTCAAGTTTAAATGCCGCCGACTTCCAGGTTATATTCTACCTTCCAATCTACTTTCAGTCGATACACGGCCAGTCGGCCATCATGAGCGGCGTCAACAGCCTTCCGTTCCTGGCATTCTTTGCTTTGGGAGCTATGGTCAGTGGAGTGGCCATTGGGAAGACACGCCACTTGCAGCCCTACCAGCTGATCAGTGCACTCCTGATGACAGCTGGCACGGCTCTACTCTATACCATGGATGTAGACTCGACTCAAGCTCGGTATATCGGTCCTCAGGTCCTCTTTGGGTTTGGTCTGGGTCTCGGGAACCAGATCCCGATGACCGCAGTGCAGGGCTTTTCCAAGCCCGAAAATGTAGCAAATTCCACTGGTATCATGCTGAGTAAGTATTTTATAACAATCCACATCCACCTACCGGTGTGTGTGTACCAGGTCTAACTCGAAACCAGTGTGTCAATCCATCAGTGGCGCCTACTTCATCACTGTGGCTCAGTCGCTCTTTGCCAACCGCATGCTGCGAACACTCTCAACCACTGCACCGAACATCGACACTGTCAAGGTGATAAACACTGGCGCATCAGACATACAGCATGTCTTCGAAGGTAGAGATCTGGCTGCTGTGCTCGGTGCCTATATGGTTGGCATCAAAAGCGTCTTTGCCTTTTCCCTGGCTGGGTCCGTATTTACTGTCATTATAGCCTTGGTGATTCCTTTCAAAAAGCTTCCTGACTACGATAGCAAGAAGTCAGAGGAGAAGGTGGCAGCTGTCTAGGCCAACTTATTACCAAGTGAGGACTAAGTGGCCGGTAAAGAGAGGAAGCTGTTGTCTAAATTACATTTACAGTAGCTACCACAACAGATCATCATTTATAGCTCATAAAATCCATGTTATTTATCAGCTTAAAAGTCTTCCACCTTGTACACCTGATATGAAGGTTCTTCGTACGGATGAGCACTGCAATTCCATTAGCTAAGAATCGTTGGCCGACGCACGGCGCAGATGACATAGTGAACTGGCGCTTATAAAGACAGTTGAATAAAACACAAACTTGCCTCTTCAGTGCCTCAACGGCCTTCCTAGCCACCTCTCTCCCGACACAAGGAGCTTCAACTCGAACCTCAGGGACATACTCCAGCTCGCCCACTACCCCAATAGTTGGATTGGCCGCATCCCCTGGCCGGAACTGGCCGGTCCCCATGGTGGTCCAGCAACATTCGGTATAGGTTCCCTTAGGGTAGCGACCTGCGCCGGCCGCAAAGATAGCTGCCTTGCAGGCTGCAACATGCGACTCGGGGACGTTGAAGACAAGTCTGAAGACTGTCACTGCAGCAGAAGAAGTTGCCATTTTCGGTCAAGATCCAATCAACTTCAGCGTGGGCGGGCGTGGTATTGTTCGGAACTCGCTTGTTTCCGAATCCAGCGGGAGAACCGGATTGCGCAAACGACAGGAAATTAGTGGTTCTTGATTTGTTTACCAGAAGATGTCTGAGCTGGGCGTGGAATATGGGAATGAAAGCGGTCTTGTGAATGGTGGTATGATGTGGAATATCGTTGCCTGGAATGACCCCGCTTCTTTGTTGTTTATCGATGCCAACTGTCGGGGTACTGCAGTATTGAATTAACAAAACTAGCTTCCAAGTTCTGCTGCTGTTTTCAGATTCTATCCTGGCTATGTGTAGCTGCGTCCTATGTGAGATAGAACGTGCCGAAAGTGTCGCTCGCTTGTCTAAGAATCTCAATACATTAGGGTAGGTGCGCTATCATTTCCCTCGGAATTACCGCCGCCGACTTTGCGCTAACATTAATGAATGCATTTTCCCATAACATCTCACACTCAACAGCTGAGGGGTTCTGGTCGCCTCAAACTTTTTCCTTTCTATATTTTGCTTTTGGTAAATCATCCATTCCAGGGTTGAAAGTATCAAGGCAACACTCATCGCTCAAGTGGAGACTCCGTTATTATAACGGTTTCCGTTCTGGGTTGTTCTGCCAATATTGACCGCCTACTACAAAACCGGCCCCGTACCTCGCAACCTCAGTGGGAGACGAAGATGGAACCCTGTTAATAGCTTCTGAAATGTCATCTACCACAGTACCACCACGCCGGCGTAGAAGGAACCAATTGGCATGCAATCCATGCCGTCTACGGAAGACAGGCTGCGATGGCGGCCGTCCCTTCTGCTCTGCCTGTGGCCTTAAAGGCTGGCCAGAGCGATGTCTTTACCCTGAGCCTGTGCGCAGTTCCTCATCTTTGTAAGTCAACTGGGCGTGTTTATGGTCCCTAGTACTAATTTTATTCAAGAACCCTTACCGATATGGATAAGAGACTTCAAAGTCTGGAAGGCCACGTCCGGGAGGAATCCCGCCTACTCCCGCGCACAGCTGAGGTGCTCGAGACGGCCTTGAGACCTGTCGATGGTATCTAATCTCGGATTTCTGCATACTGGATACAACTAACTTGAAGCCCATATCTGCAGCCCCATCATCAAAAGGTCCAGGCCATAGCCAAGAAACGGAAGAGCCAATGCTTGGCCCGTCATCCAATGCCTTCTTCATTCGACAGGTCGCCGAAGCAGTCGACGATGAGGCACCAAAACCCGGCGACTCTTCGACAACAATTACCAAGACTACCCAAAATCCCATCGGCTTTCCATCATTTCGGGATTTCGACTCCCCATATGACCCGGACGCTATATCACTGCCTGGGCGGCAGCTCGCTGACAGTCTCCTCCGAACCTATTGGGACTTTTTGCATCCTATTTTCCCGGTTCTTCATCGGCCATCCTTCGTAGAGACTTACGAATCGCTCTGGCAGCCCTCAATGTTTCCCACTTGGTATGCAAAACCCACATCCAAGGATATCGTGTTCCATTCCATGCTCAATATGGTCTTTGCACTCGGATTCCAGCGCAGTGAGCACATTCCCGATGAGCAACGGGTACCATTCGCCGCTTCATTCTATAGACGATCCCACCGTCTTGTCTCCATCGAAACTCTCGACTCTTCTTCTTTGGAGATTGTACAGCTACTACTTCTGAGGAGCATCTACCTACAATACACCGATCATGCTAACCGGTGCTGGAATATGGTTGGAGTGACGTTGAGGGCTGCCCAGGGCCTGGGCTTGCACCTGGAGAAAGCATCACCTATGACTCAATTAAACCGCGAGATGAGGCGCAGAACGTGGCACAATTGCATCTCCTTGGATCGGTATTTACACCTCTGGCTACCTCCGTTATCATTAGTATCATTTCATTAACAATTGATTATAGACTTTCCGCCACCACGTTTGGTCGGCCTGTTTTACATTGCGGGCCGAACTTAGTTCCGTTACCACAGGCCATTGACGATGAATACCTACTTGAGGTTGGCGAAGGCCGGCAACCTGACGACAAACCTTCCCGCATGTCGTTTTTTATACAATCTATCGCGCTTTTTGACATCTTGAACGATATTTTGACCAAGTTTTATTCACATCCCAATCGCAGCCAAGCAGAAATGCCTTCTGAATACCTTACTGAAATACCCCGGTTATGTTCAAGGCTGGAAGGCTTTCTCGATGGGTTGCCTCAACATCTCAAAATCCAGCAAAACTCGGAAAAACCCGGAGGACCTGCAAATTGTTTCCAAGTGCAGAGTCAGATCTTGAAATCAAGGTATTACTCACTGCAAACTAAATGAGATCTTGCTGATTGGTAAAGGGTTCTTTATATACGACTTTTGCTGCTCCGACCTTCGCTTCTCGCTACAGCCAGACAACGTTCTCTGCCTCGCCTTCCAGCTGAGGAAAAGCCCACAACTTCTCTCCTTCATGCCAGCTATTTCAAAGAAATCAACTCATTATGTGTATCAACGGCAAATAGTGTTCTTCAGGAGATGTATGAAAACTTGGCGACCCTGCACCAGACCTCGGCATGGCACACACTTCTTTGTCAGAACTTCCCCCCTCCGTTGCCGCACTCACGATTAACATATGCAACAGTTACTTTCAGTGCTGCATCGATTTTGCTTGCCGCCAGCCTTTGCCCCGAATTGGAAGTTGACCTTGAGATCGGAGCCGCCAAAACATCATGGCAGAGAGCGTTTCAAATATTTGAGTTCCACAAGCCACATGTCGAATCTGCAGAAAAGGGAATTGAAGCGTTGCTGAGATACCGTCAGCAATTTGGGACTGGAGTTGCGCAAGGTAAGCAGCAAATCCTCAATCGAGCACTTATCTACATGTACCTAATAAGCTTCCTCGGGACAGTTGCACCGCCTGTCGTTGAGGACGATCTTCAAACTGGCCTCGAGTCCTCTAATATTGCTTCCGATATTGATGAAACCTGGCTTACAGAAATGACGCAAGATTTTACTTCTGATTTACTCGATGAGAGTTGGCTTAGTTCTCAGATGATTGACTGGACACCATGGCAATGTGACAAATAATGGAATCCTATTCAATTTAATATCCATCAATTCAGTGTCAGCTCTACAATGGTCTTTGCAGTTCCCACCCCATGTCTGGCATGCAGAAGGAATTGAACAATAGCTCAAAGCCTCAAACCAGGGTCGGCAGACCAAAGTATGGCCGTGTGCGTGTGATGTGGCCAGGCAAAAAGCCATTCAGGGGCAAAGTAAAGGCAGGTAGACTATAAACCTTTGCACCTGCTTGTCGATGGACTGACACCAATTTATAGCCGAAGGTCTTCTCCCTTTGAATGAAACTGGTCAGGAATTTCATTCATATAGGTCGATGAATGTATTGCAGGAACTCGGAGAAATCCTATTAATATTTACCCACCGACTCACCCTCACGGCTTCATCAAGGTTGACGCTCAAGTGGGGCAAAATGATGATTTATTTACTATCATGCCGCTGGCACGCACTGTTCAAAGGCCTGAATTGTCCTATTACAATAAAGCGGAACGTTTCCATGGTACTTTCGCTTCAGGTTGGGTGGGTAGTGCAGCAGCATTGGGATGGATTAGGTTGTCCTTGTCTCCCTCTAAGGCGTCAAAAACTTCATCGGTCATGGCCAGCAGACCATCTACACGACTGTACCATTCTCCCCTTACTGTATTTGTCCGTACATCGTCCTCTTCCATGCCTGCGTCTTCCAGGATCGCGTTTGCGGTCGCCTCTCGATATCCGTGTTCGATCATCTTCAAGAAAATATCCTGGGCGACGGAGGCGAACATGTCAGCAGTGTGGTGCCAGTCGACGCCAACCTTTGAAAAGTCCATCCAGGCTATCATATTGACCGAATGCATCCACACTCCAAGGCTGTCCCGTTGGTTGTCCCTTTGCATCCCATGGCCGGTAGCGAAAAAGCGATTCTCGGTGTCTGTCATGATCTTGGCAAACTTCTTGCCAACTTCAGCTTGCTTCTTGCTGACGACTCTGACGAGCGGCTGGTCCACATTTCTCTCATCGAGGCTTATTGTCGATGAAGGCTGAGCGGCTTCCTCCATGAAGTTCATTGCGCGTTGGCCGTCTGGAGGCTGCCTACCACGGAAAGTCAGCATTCAATTGAGGGTGTATATCAGGGACGGTCGACACATACTGGAGCTGTGGGCCAGCGTTCCCTGGCGGTCTGTCTCGCAGTCTGTTCATTGTTATGCCATTTCGGTAATACGCTGGCTTGTCTTGTATTCTGCGCATTGTTATACCACCACTCAGATGATACGTCGTGCCCTCAGGATCAGCCCAGTTGACTGGATCGTTGGCGCAGTAGCAGTACGTATTCGGCCCGTCAACGGTGTTTGAGAGGGTCTGGAGATGCCCACCGTCCCAGTTGCGACAGGTAGTAGCGCGCGCCGCAGTGGTAGAAGCCCGTCTCAGAGTCGCGGCGGTATGAAGCAAATCGATAGCTGCTCGGGGCTTCAATTCCGGTTCGACATGCCGCGAGAGTCGACGTGCCGAAAGGCGAGTACTCCTCGTATGAGACGACACGGGCCTGGTCGTCAACCTCGAGGCTGGGGCTCAGGCTGTAGCGTATCAGCTCCGGCGCGTCTGGTCTGCTAGTTTCTTTCTCAATCATGACCAGAGGGGCGTCTCCGTTGGCGGAACCGTTGATCATAGAGGTGATAGTTGTAGACTGGGCACTGATCCCGTCTCCGCTATACCTGTGGAATATCTCCGTCCCGTCCAGAGAGAGCTTCTGTTTTAACTTGGTGTTGAGGCCACCAGTCGTCAATGTAGCTCGATCTGTTGCCTTACGCACCCGGTTCCCATCGCTATCGTAAACGAACCAAGTTGTTTCTGGAGCACCCTGTTTGACCGATTGGCGGGCTGTTGACCTGAGCTTCCTGTTGCAGTCCCAGTCCAGCCGACTAAAGCCTGACATTGATGTTATACAGCCGACAATTCCGGCACCATTCATCCCGTCTTCAAGTTTGGGTCCGTCGTAGCCGTACTTTTCGACGCAGCCCGACATTTTCGTGCTGCTGAGTCGGTTCCCCACGGTATTCGAGTCAATCAAACTCGGCTCCTCATACGTGTAAGTGCGACGCCATCCAGCTGTAGATTCATCCGAGACCTGGTGTTGCATGACCAAGATGTTGTCTACGTCATCGTATTCATACGTCTCCGTGTATGCAACCAACTGTTGACCATTGGCGGCAGATAATTCCATCTTTGCCAGTGGGTTTCCTGGATTGTTTGCCTTGAGGCTCGAACTGGTTCCGTTTCCTGAGACCATTTCCCTGCCAGTTGCTTTGACCAGTCGCCCCCAACCATCGTACCAAGACTCTTTGGTGGGCGTGATGCGATTGTTTCTGAAGAAGACTGTCGGTTGAGCGCTGTCGGTCGTGCTCACAACACGGTTGAGAATGTCATAGGTGTATGAATGATCCTCAAGCACAGTCCCATCACCACGTTGCGTCTTCTTTTCAAGAATGCAGCGTGTGTTTGAGTCGTATGTATATCTTGTGGTAGAGTTGTTGCCATGTTTGATCATGCTGGGGAGCCCATCTGCTGTGTAGGTAGTTTCGACTACGTGCGCAGTCCAGCTTTTGTCTCCTGACTTCTTCGATTTCAGTCCGACCAGCCCTCCGGAAGTGTCATAGGTTAGGTGGGTTTGTCTGCCTAACACGTCTGTAGATAAGTTGACTCTATCCACAGCATCATATGAAGCCCTTGACTCGTAAATAGTTGGCTCCAACTCAACATCTTTGAACCAGGCAATTGCCGTCTTGTACTCTACGGCCAGCTGTGTGGTCTTCGAGAGAGGGTTTCCCTTGAAGTCATAATGCAGAGTCCCCGAGAGCCAGCTTGATCACGAACACGAATAGCCCTTCCAAGAAGGTTGCCAGTCTCAGCGTCGGCTTCCCCTTCTCCATATTTCGTCTCGGACCACAAGTACTCGCTCTCACCAGGTCCTGGTTGAACACGTATCTGGATCGGCCTCCGCAATTCATCATACTTCATGCGCTTTGACACCCAGCGGCTGTCACAGTGAAGCACTGGCTGACCGAGACAGTCGTACACGTTGAGCTCTCCTCCTGCGTCCATATTCTCAAGAGCGATGAGGCGGCCCAGTCGATCGTATTGGCTCTTCTGTACTAAGCGCCCCATGGTATCAATTTCATGGACCATTTGCCCGCTGTAGTTGTATACAAATCTGTGTGTCCTCGTCTTACTGTTTGTCAGACGGAACAAGGATATCGCCGACTTCGGCAGCAGTCACGGACTGTTATTTTCCCGTACGGACAAATAGATCCCGCAGCTATCTTGCTAGCTGACTTTAATCCCTGCCCCAAAAGATAGTTAATTCCTCTATAAAAGACGGCCCTTCCGACCGTCAATTAGATAGAAATCAAGTTCTTCCATCGTCACCAAGCTGTCTCAATTAATCCATCTTGTAATACTGTTGAAAGTATCAAAGCGGAGAATCTCCCTAGAGGGTGTTACCGTTGCCCCCGGATCACCTGCCGTTGGATACAGAGATTGAGGAATGAAGCTAACTTTCAGACCACCAAACTGATCCGGCAGGCTCGGAATGCTGCTCTCGTAGTCAAAGTCTTCGGGGACAATGATTTGGAGATATCCATTGACCAAGAGATAGAATCCGACAGCTCCTGTGAATGTCGCGAATATGTCTGAAATCGTATCGTCTAGTAAGGGGTCAAGGGTTGAGATGATTCTGGGATGTGGGTCTGGTGGAGGCGATGAGATGGCCATCAGGGGATAGTAATAGCGAACTGGAATGATAACAGGGTGTCCATCAATCTTCAACGGTATCTGGTGTTCGGGGGTTGTTTCTCCCTCTGTAAAAGTCCAACTAGACCCCTGAACACCCATATCATTGAATTTTAAGTCATCTTGAACCGCTTCAGGCAGCTCATCCAGTTTTTCGGCTGTTGCAGCACACGTCTCTTCGTCATCATGGATGGCGGTATGCGCGGTGCGTTCAATTTCTCTAGCCTTCTTTTCCGCAGCAGCCAGCCGCTCCCGATACTGGGGGTGCTTCTTGTCGATGGTGATTGTGTAAATGTTCTCGTCGTAGTCTGTCTTAGCACCCAAGAGCCTCTGGTTCTCAGCGAACTCGTCCGAAGCCCCACGACTAGGGAGCTCTTTTGGACTGCCGGTGACGACATCGTTTGCGTAAGAGACCCATGGCTGAAGCCATAATTCTTTGTTGGATAGGTGGTTGGAAATTGTCGACTCGGTTGGAACAGTTGAACGAGGTGTTTGTGCTCTCTCCATCATAGGAAACGTGCCTTTCATGGTTTCCTTGCCCTTCGATATCTTCGACGCTATGGTGTTGGGACCAGGCTGCTTGATGCCACCAGAGGTTGGCGAAGCGTGGAGACCAGATATTGGGCCTGCATCATTTTCAGGGCCAAGATTCTCCAGAATCTCTGCTTGTGGGGAGGTGTCGGGACTCGAGCTATTTTCCAGCAGGGGCGCGCGAGGGGGGCGAAAGCTTGGAATCGGCATGATGTTCGAGGGGTGTTTCCGAGGCAAAAGAATCATCGCCGGACACAAGCCAATGATGCGCCAAGCATTGTTCTATGGTGAGTCTTTTCTCCGCGTCAACGCAAAGCATACGATCAATAAGCGAGATGTGACGTGGGTTCGAGATGCGAAGGTAGGCATAAAGGAGTACTTCAAGCGCTAGTACGACTCAAAGCAAGGGGGAGACAAAAAGAACCGCACCATGCGATACTGCCAAGGACGATGGGCCAGGAGGATAACCACTACAGCGAATAGATCAACAGCAAGACGATAAAAGCATTTACACAGTTTCAGTGAGCTCGATAGGTACCTCCGTATCGAACCGCAAGATACGCAAGATCTCATCCAGTAGTAGAGAGATCGCAAGGCCTCCTTCCCGTTAGTAAGCCGCCTTGTGCTAGACATATTAGCAATTCCAGCTATAGTCAGTAATCGTGAGATGTGGTAATATGCAGGGCGTGTCAGAAGCACGACTCACAAAGTTAATTACGGGTATCAATCAACTCAATTAAATCAATTTCGACATAGAAGATAGTCAATCAAATCAACTTTAGGGTCAAAGTTGATTTGATTGACATATGATGAGCGCTGAGCAGCCTTGCAAAATCGATAATATTGCGAAGAGTTTGGGACGGATACAAGTCATGGTGGAGACAATCTGGGTTGCAGGAGGTAAGTTATGGCCTGGATTATGGCCTGGATTTGACTAAGAAGTTGTAGACTTCCTCATGACGATACCTCTCGGCTCCTTGGCCGAGAAATGGGGTCGCTCTGTTATTCTGGGGCTCAATCTCGTGTCGCGAGGCTTCGTGCTCTTATGGGCTATCGTGCTAGGCTACTTTCACGAGCTGCTTCCTACGAGTGACATCGTTGCAGGCCTCATCCTCTCGGTCCTCGTTGTGTCTTCAATTCCCTCATTTACGCCCTTGTTTCCAACCTCACCGATAATCGTGTCCAGCGAGCTATCTACTTTGGATATATGAGCTCCGCCTCTTATGTTGTAGGATTGCTTAGCCCTACACTAGCCTCGTCTACAATAGCCGTCTCGCTCCGGCCGCCGTTTTGGTTAGGTATCTTTCCCCTCTTGCCGGCCGTTCCAACTCTATATATTCTCCCGTCACCTGCAAACCAGGGTGATGGGAGCGAGTCTCCAAACGGAGAACAGAGGGAACCTCTTCTTTCCTCTCTGCGTCTGAAGACCCAAGCTCACCAAAAATTGCTTCGCTCTACGACAGAGCGTTTGCAGGCCATTCATGCCATCATTATAACGCATTATCGGAAGTTCTCGCTATGGCTCCTTAGCTTCATGCTAACATCTCTTGCCAGTTCAGATACTAAGCTGCCGGTGTAGTACATATCCGGACGTTATTTTTAGATATTTGCTTCCGCCGGATATCTTCTGTCCGGAAAGACAGTTATGAATTTCACCCTACCGTACAATTACAATATCAATTCTAGTAGAGTTGATTTTTCTACCCCACTTTCCAGGGGGTAGAGATGATTTTTCGTCTGCCAATCATAATTATGGAATGTATGACGCGAGGAGCGCGACACGGGCTTCGCGTGCGTGTCTAGTGAGGTGCCTACTCATTTGCGGCCAAGATATCGAGAGGTGACACTAAGAGGTCTTTGACGAGCAGGAATCAGCTAGGGTCAGCTGAACCTTGGAATAAGACGCCATGATAGACTGATAAGCGGTTTCACTTGGATTCCGCTGAGTGGCTCAGTAACCGGTATGTTCTTCATCGTGAGCTTCACGAGAAGAACAAACTGCTGTTAGATTGGCAGCCAGTTATGCCGTGGCCGCCTGTTTATGACACTAAAGTTATTGGCGAGGCAATGAGATTCATTGTATTTGAAGAGCAGGAGCGGCGTAAGAAGAGAGCCTTTTTACTAAATGATAAAGTGGATGGACTTGAAGTTACAGAAGAGATCGAGGGTGACAGCGGTGCCGAGGAATTTATTGTTATTAAGGGCGAAGATGACCTTGAGGAACTGTAAGTAGCCTTGGTTCTCAATGATCAATTAGATCTCTGAATAACCTCTTATTTGCGTGCTAAAAACCGGACTTCTTAGCCATCATTTCAAGGCTTGTGATGCATCCTTAATTACGTATCCAAAAGTCCAGTTGCAAATACGGGAAGTCATGCTCAACATAAGGTGGTATTCACATATATGTGGTCTTTGGTGGGCTCGGACGTACCTTCTTTTTTGCGACCATCTCCTGACCTCCATACCCCCCTACCTGGGTATGGAGGTCAGGAGATGGTCGATTTTGAAACCCACCAAGTAATCCGAAGCCAAACATTGATCTCCGCGGATATGATGACTGTTGGAATGAGACCTCGCGGGGCGGCATAACATGCCTGATCCGGACAGCCTGATCCAGAACGCCGGATGCGGAACGCCGGATCTGGTAATAAGCCGAATGCGGCATCATAACAACGCCGGATCCGTCTCCCTTTGACACCCTGATCTAGATCCCTTTGAGTATAAAATAGGGCCCCTATGACCCTCAATCAATGCAGGAACAACCACCTCAATTTACATCATTTGATCAATTACTTTTGCTATTGCATACAGCAAATCGCGCATCCAACAATGACTTAAAAATTATGTCTCATGTGCTGTACCTGATGGGTCGTGAAACCACTGCAAGTGGGACCTGATTCAAACAATAAGTGGGACTTGATTCAAAACAATAAGTGGGAACTACGCACGAAACAAGGAAGAGCTCCGAATTGGGTGGGTTTGCGGAGTTGACTCGATAGTCCGAACTTTCTTGCGTTCTGTCATTTTCCTCCCCCAGCCTCCCTGCTTCTTCCCCTCCGCCCAACCACCACCCTTTGGCCTTTGCGCTTTATTTTTTTAATTTTTTAAAAAATATTGCCTAGATTACAAGCCTGATACTTTGGTACAAATAGAGTACTGTTTTGGTATTTCAGAATGGTTAGTTCCTCCAATTGATCCCTGTTTCCTCCCCTGGGCAAAACGTGCTTCAACCTTACCGTTACTTCTGTCACATTGTCAGACCAATCAGAGCCACCCACTAACCTTGACCATGCTAGAGAGTTTAATTTGACTTGACTGGAATCCCTGTAGCGACTCGACATGGGGTCCATCTACGCAGTGCGGAAGCAAAAAAAAAGTCTCTGATTTGAATGGAAAAAGCCCCTGCCCATAAAAGGTAGGACAATTCCTCTCTCGTTGCTTTTCTCCGAGAGCTGCAAGCTGGGCCTCCGAACCACACGAGAGTTGGCTTGGATGGAGAATTATCCCTCGCTATAGTGAGACGTAGAGCGCGTTGCGGAGGCAGGAAAAGGTGCAATCTGGCCTGACTGATCCTCTTAGCGAGATGGCCCTGTCTCGTGTTCACCGTGTTTTAGTCGGTAGTGTTGTATCGCCGTCTGTTCCGAGTTCTTGTCACATTCCGTCGGCTCCATTAGGAACATCTAGCATCCACTTCCAAGGTCCATCACCTCTATTCTATCACTTCTCCCGCACAGACGCGCGCGGACACATATCTTCATAGGCTCGCTCGTTGCCCGAGCGCCCTTACAAGCCGGGGGAGGAGATAGAGGAGGCTCGCGTCAGATCTAGCTAACTCCCCAGTTCATGCAGGGCCTCGATCTGGCTTCTTGTTTGGGTGTGAGCTTGGGTGTGAGCCCTTTAGCTCCACAGATGCGTTCCCATACTCGTATGACAAAATCAATCCTCCAAAACATCAGGCTATGCGAGCAATAACTCGCCCATGGTGGGGTCACTCGCCTCTCGCTTAAACCGCCCTGCTTAATCGACCCCATTCCACTCTAGAACGCGGTGGGTTAATCAAACTGGCCTGCGGACGTTAGACTCTCACCTCTCCTCACCGGAGAGGTGGTATCAAAACCCTCAACTGCGTCGCATGCATACTCACTGTCCACTGAGTTAGAATTGTATAGAGTGACAAAATAAGCCAGACAATACTACCATTTTGAAAATGGGAATTTCTAGCCCACTTTTTGACGAAGTTCCGGTTTTGACACCACCTCTCCGGTGAGGAGAGGTGAGAATGTAACGTCCGCAGGCTAGATCAACCCACCGGGTAGACCACATCTCTCTATCTCGCTTCCTTTGTATGGGTACCACCATTATGCAATCTACCAGGGTTGGATTTACGGCTTGAGTGTCTCAGTGTCCTCAGTTTCTTCCTCCACTATTCATTCAATCTCGACGGTATATCTTCAAGGTGCGTCCGTCTTCGTAAATAAAAATCTTTCTCAACAAGAATCATCACTAGGACTTGCAGTAATTTGGATGTGTGCAGCGGTTTAATGAGATTCCTTTCAATCTTCTTTGGAACGGATCTTAAACATTCTTACTTCACATCTCTTTGTTGGACTCGAGGAATTCCCACACGACACTTACACAAACTACCTTACTCCTTCGTTCATACCCACAATATCTCTCTTCACAATGGCCCTTCAATTCCAGTCGGACTTCGGGTTCGATATGGACGGCAGATTCAGCTTGTGCAGTCAGCCCATGCCATACCCTTTCACCTCCACAAGCTTCTCCTCCGCCTCCTCTTCTTACGACCCTTTCACTCCTACATCTCGACACTCTACACCCCACGAGTTGTCGACCATGGAATTTGACGACTCCTACAGCAACGGCTCTCACCGCGTTGAATTGGCTCTTCCCTCAACAATGGGCAAGTTCATGTTTGGTCCTGTCGTCAAGACAGAGCCAGAGCAGATGCCTTTCCCCGACACCCCACCCAATACTCCCACGAAGCGGGAGCTTACGAGCTTCAACTACACAGAGATGAACATGGCACAGAATGGCTCTATGAGTTCTCTAACACTATCGAACTCGTTTGACATGTATGCCAGCTCTCCTGAGGCTGTCATTGGCGCTACCTCCTTCATGATGACACCCACCCAGATGCTTTCGGGTTCCGAGGCCGCTGATACCTACTCGTCCTGGTCCTGCCCCTGCGACAGCCCGATCTCCTTCCCCCAAGAAGAGCAGTTTTGCGGCAACTACGAGGTGCTTGACATCGACCGCCAGTCAATATCTCCCTACCACATCCACGACCCGACTTCGCCAAAGCAGATGCAAGCTCAGCGGAAGATGTTGGTGAACCAGATTCAGCGCAAGACGACCGAGCTTCGGTATGCTCAGATCCGAACAACCAGGAAGCGATCCGTCAAGCCCGACTCTGCTCCTGTGGATGTGGTCCAGAGGGCCATGTGCAAGTGTGACTATCCCGGTTGCCAGAAGGTGTTCCGACGTACAGAGCACCTCAAGCGACACAAGCATACGTAAGTTTTCGGATGTGTTCTAAACCTCATCATCATCACCGAAGCCCATTGAACTAACAGATTATGCAGTTTTCACGGCGAGGGCCCCAACCGTTTCTCATGCGCGAGTTCTGCGGTAAAGACCTGTTCAACCGCCAGGACAACCTCAATAACCACCGCAAGCTTCACGCCCGACCCAACAGCCGCAACAGCCGCAACCGCGGCGTCGAGTTCATCCCTGCCGCGGTGCTCGTTATCGAGGAAGAGGAACGCAGCCGGAAGAAACGAGCACCTCCCAAGGCCAAGCAGCTCAAGAAGCGGGGTCTACAGTACTAAGCAGGTGAGTTGTGAACAACGTTTTCACGGGTACCTTGCTTGAAGCCCGTGTCTTACACTGGGGGAAGCTCCGAAAGAGAATTGAGCAGAGTGTAGACGACAAGAGGAGACAAGCAGGAAACCGTCCGCGCCCATCTGTCTGGATACATATAATTAGTGGACAAAAGTCTGTTTCCACCCACACTGTAACAGTAATAATGCTCTTAAGTTAAAAATCTATTAAAATTTAGCTACTTAGTTTACGAGGAAAAGAAAAAAAGATTTATATAACATATATGATCCCTCGATGAGGGAATCTAATATTTAAATTTACTGTATTTTTATTGTGCATATCACAATTGCTATGGCCTGAGTTTGGGTTTTAAGCTGCTTTTTTTCTATCTGCCGGAATTCTATCTAACTTTTTCACCAAGCTGCAGCCATTCTAATCTTTATATCTAGAGTTATAAATCTAATAACCCAACCTCCAGAACGCCCTAAGATCCCTAATATTAATATTAACTTAAGTTATCTAAATCCGCCCTCTAGCTAGCACTCTAGCTAGCTATTATCTATACTATCTCTATATAGTATAAAAGCTTCTTAAATTAGAGCTTAAAAGTCTTTCTATCTATTTTATTAATAAATCTTTAGCTTTAATTATTTTAATTTACTATTTTTAAAGATTATAATTAAATTTAATAAAATAATTTTTTCTATTTAAATAAAATTAAAATAAATATTAATAATTTATTTTTTTATAGATTAGTTTTATTATTATTATTTAGAAATAAATTATATTTATAAATAGCTAATATAATTTATTAATTTATATTCAGTTATAATATATAGTAAATAAATAATTTAATTTTCTTTTTAAAAAAGTTTTTAATATATTTAATATTATATATTTTTTTATATTTTTTTAAAAAATTATAAAAATATTTTAATATTATAAAAATATTTAATATTATATTAATATTTAATTTTATATTATTAAAAAATTATATTAATTTTATAAAAGTTTTTATATATAATTATAATTATAATTAAAATTGAAATTAAAATTAAATAATTATTAAAAAGAATTAGTTTTTTAATAATAATAAAAATTATATTTTATTATTTAAAATAAAATTACTATTTTAAAGTTATTATTTATAAATACTAAGATTATTAACTATAAATAGTAAAATTATTAATTATAAATAGTAAGATTAAAATTAAAAAAATTAAAATTAAAATTTAATATATAATAATCTTATTATTTAGCTATTATTTTTATTATTATTAAATATAATACTAACTATTTATTTTTATTATTTAAAAATACTATATAATTTTAATTTATTTAATAATATTAAATAAAATTTAAAAAAAACCTAAATAATATATATAATAAATAAGTTAGCTATTTTTAAATTCTATATAAAATATAATTACCAAATATAATATTACTTAATAAGTAATATTTTAATTACTCTATTAATATAAACTTATTATTTATTTACTAATAATTTTTTTTTATCTATTTTATATTATATATATAGCAGTTTTTCTTAATAAGAAAACTTAATATTTAAATTTACTATATTTTTATTATATATATTATAATTATTAAAATTAAAATTAAAATTTTAAGCTGCTTTTTTTATCTTTACTAAAGTTCTATAAGAGTTAGTCTTATTAGAGTGACTTAAGAAGAGTAAGAAGAGCAGGTTTATAGTATTAATAAAGCTTCTACTTATTAAGTTCTTAATAAGAGCTTACTATACAGTTTTAAATACCCTTTAGATAGCTGACTAATAGGGAGCTAACTCTAAGATTAAATCTAAGGGCTCAGAAGGAATTAACTCTTATAATTATCCCCCCTTTTAAAAGTTTTATCCTAAGGCTTATAGTTCTAAGTTCTATTATTCTTATTAAAACTCTATAGGAAAAAGAGTTATAATCTTCTACTTAATACTATAGTTTCTTTTCAGTTTATATACAGTCAGTTTGGCAGTTAGTTATTAAGAGCTTATATTCTTTATACAGTAGTATTTTTCTATTTTTATATATATAAGTAATTACTTTATTTATTAGGAATAAAATTATTAACTAAAGGGCAGTTAAATATTTAGTAGTTATATATTAAGTATTTATTATATGGTTAGTTAGGCAGGTTATACTAAAGGTAGTAATTATTCCCCTCTTTTTAAAGTTTTATCTTAAGATCTTAATCTATAAGTAATTTAGTTAGTTAATTAATTTTATTTTTAGTTTTATTTTTAGTTTTATCTTAAGTTTTATTTTTAGTTTAAGAGTCTTCTTTATATATTTTAACTTTTTACTAATAGTCTTCAGTTTAATTTCTATTAAATAGTTAGGTCAGTTTAATTATTATATTCCTTTTAACTTTCTTTATAGAAGGAAAATAGTATAAGAGTTCTTTTTATATACTTTAATTCTTTACTGACAGTTTTCAGTTTAATTTCTATTAAATAGTTAGATTAATTTAATTATTATATTCCTTTTAAGTTTCTTTATAGAAGGAAAGTAATATAAAAGTCCTTTTTATATACTTTAACTTCTTACTGAATAGTCTTTAAATTACTCTCTCTTTAATAGTTAGGTTAATCTAACTATTATATCTATTTTAAGTTTAGGTATAGAAGGATTTACAGTCTACGGGTTTATCTTATATACTTTAATATCTTATCTAGCTGCTATTAAGTTATAACTTCTATAATAGTTAGTTTAGTCTTACTATTTTATTATCTTATAAATAATACAGAATATATTATTCTAGACTAATAACTCTAGCCTTTTAGTTAAGTTCTTTTAATCTAAATAAGAGATTAATTTCTTATTAAGTATTTTCTAATTACTTAATAAATTCTTAAAGAGATATAAGAGGTATTACTTCTATTTATTAGAAAGTAATATAGCTTTAGACAGAAAGTATCTAGCTTTATTATAGAGGACTTATTTTTATCTTATTATAGAGGGTTTATTCTTATCTTATTATAGAGGGTTTATCTTATTATTATTATAGAGGGTCTTATTTTTATCTTATTATAGAGAGCTTATTTTTATCTTATTATAGAGAGCTTATTTTTATAAATAGTTTCTATTAGTATCTTAATTATTAAATGTTTAATAAGCTTTTAATAAGCCTAATAGAGCCTATTATTTAAGCTATATATATAGAAGTTATTTATTCTCTTTAGAGCTTTTTATACAGCTTAATATTCTTAGTTTTTACTTTTATTCTAAAGTTTTAAATATAGATTAAAATAGACTATTTTTTACCTAAATTACTTAAATTCCTATTAATTTTTTATTACTCTTAGAGGTTAGTTTTTCTACTAAGAGATTAATAGTAAGTTAGTAATTATTTAAATAGAAGCTAGTATAATAATCTTTCTTATTATAGTAAAAATAGATAATATTAATATAGAAATAGGTTTTTTCTTTTTCTTTTTTATTAGTTTATTTAATAGCTAGTAGCTATAAGGAATCTTTTTAAAGTAATAATTATAGTATTTAAAGTTCTTTAGTAAATAGAATTACTCTATTAGTTAGTTAGTTAGTATTTAATAAGTATTTAGTATATATAGGTTAGTTAGTAGGTATATATTAATTCTATTAGCAGTTAGAGAAATAGGCTATAAGATATTTCTATAGTCTTTTAGCTTCTAAAGTTAAATTCTTTAGTTTTTAGAAAGAAATCTTTATCTATTAAATTTCTTATTATATTTTTAACTTTAAATTATAGTAATACTAATAGGCTAGAATCTTATTATTTTCTTTTAGTACTATACTAAAAGTAGTATAATTAGCTTTTTATACTTTATAATAGTCTATTAATAACTATTTAATATATTATTATAGGCTTAAAAGCTAGTCTTATAGCTTAACTTTTCTCTATTTAGAGTCTATATACTATTTCTATAGAAAGTTAATAAAGTCTTTTTATATAGATTTTAATAAGCTATTAGTATATACTTACTAATTAATCTATAGACTAATATACAGTCTAATTATAGTCTAATTAATCTTTTAAAACTCTATAGCTATAGAGTAGAGTTTATTACTATTTTAAATTACTTAAATTTAATTATCTAACTCTATATTAATTGCCTCTTTCTATAGTATACTATAGGTATATTAAGAGAGTTATTTATATTTCTTAAAGAGCTTAATTTTTAATTTCTTAATTAGACTCTTAATAATATATATTTATTATTTAAAATATTAATCTATAGTTTATTACTAGATAGCTATAGCAGCTAGAAAGATCTAGATTAATAAGTTTTTAATATAAAATTCCTATTTACTTAGTAAGTATCTATTATAAAACTAGTATTATATAGATTTTTTATCTCTATATAGACTCTATAATTATTCTTATAATAGCTATTATAATAAAAATAGTAGCTTTAGGTTATATAAGAGGTTTCTTTAAGAGCCTAATAAGCTAGAAGTCTATTAGTTAGAGTAATAGAAGTTTATTAAGTTTATTAGATTCTTAGGGAGTAATTAAAGGTCTATTTCCTTTAATCTATCTCTTATATCTTTCTTAGGGTCTTAAGGATATTATTTCTAGTTCTAATTATCTATAGAAATATTATTTTCTGTAGCTATAATTATGTAGATATCTATTACTAGATTAGGGTTTAATTTATAAGAAGTCAGTTTAAAAGTTTCTAGTTAGTTACTAAAAGCTTAATAGCTTCTTACTCTTCTTTATATCCTCTATATTCTCTTAAGATATACTAATACCCAGTAGAGTATTAAAATAGAAGAATTATAAGAATTAGTTTTATTAAAATAACTTAGAGAGAGTAAGAAGAGTAGATTTATAGTATTAATAAAGTTTCTACTTACTGAGTTTTTAATAAGAGCTTACTGTATAGTCTTAAATACCTTTTAAATAGCTAACTAATAGGGAGCTAACTTTAAAGTTAGATTTAAAAGCTTAAAAGGAACTAACTCTTATTAGTTCTATTTAACTTTTTTATTAAGTTATAGCTATTTTAACTTTTATATTTAAAGTTATAAATTTTATAATTTAATCTTTAAAATATCTTAAGATTTCTAATATTTATATTAACTTAAATTACTTAAATTTACTTTTTATTAAGTATTTTAACTAGCTATTATTTATACTATTTATATATAATATAAAAGCTTTTTAAATTAAAACTTAAAAGTCTTTCTATTTATTTTATTAATAAACTTCTAACTTTTACTATTTAAGTTACTATTTTTAAAAACTTTAGTTAATTTTAATAAAATAGCTTTCTCTATTTAAATAAAATTAATATTAATATTAATAACTCTATTTTCTTATAAATTAACTTTATTACTATTATTTAACAATAAGTTATATTTAAAAATAGCTAATATAATTTATTAGCTTATAGTTAGTTATAATATATAGTAAAATAAATAGCTTAAAAGCTTATCTTTATAAAGAAACTTTTAATATATTCTATATTTAGCTTTTTTTATATTATCTTTAGAATTATATAGATATTTAATATTATATTAATATTTAATTTTATATTTTTATAATATTAAATTAATTTTATAAAAACTTTATAAAAAACTTTATAAATAATTATTATAATAAAATCAAAATTAAATACTTAAAATTAAAAAAATTAAATAATTATTAAAAAAGAAATTAACCTTTTAATAATAAAAGATATTAGTTTTTTTTTATATCTTATTATTTAAAATAAAGTTACTATTTTAAGATTATTATTTATAAATAGTAAGATTATTAACTATAAATAGTAAAATTATTAACTATAAATAGTAAATTTATTAACTTTAAATAGTAAAATTAAAGTTAGAAAAGTTAAATTAAAGCTTAAAGTAAAAACTAATATATAATAATTTTATTATTTAATTACTATTTCTTCTATTATTAAATATAATACTAACTATTTCTTTTAATTATTTAAAAATACTATATAGCTTTAATTAATTTAATAATATTAAGTAAAGCTAAAAATAAAACTAAATAAAATACTATAATAAATAGTTTGATTTAAATCTTAATATAAAACTCTAAATTAATAAGTTAGTATAAAAAAGCAAAAAATGTCTCGCCTCTCCATCTAACTTACAACCTCCCACGCTCCTCAAAACCATCGAGACACACTACAGCACGGGTATCACATTCCTCCTCTCAGGTAGTATGACTGTAGCAATCCATACACATACTTCAAGATCGCCATGCGCCTCCAAGACTTTTGAACGCCTTTCATATCAAACTAGGGGGACTATTGTTTGGCTGTATGTCCCTCTCTCTCTCTGACGATGGGATCACTGCATTTGGTACCCGATTGAAATGGGAATTTGAAGGTCGATATTCGCGAGGGACGCCTTGCTTCTTGGTAGGTTCAAACGTTCTCAGAGTTGATAGAAGTAAACTGACAGATAAGTTTCGTTTTGCCCGTTCGGGAGATCTTGCTATTGGCCCCTATCATGACGAAGATACAACGGACTTTGTATCTGCTACGAGCATCAGCTGTACGCTCATTTATAGTTTCCCTGAGATGGCAATCTCTGATACTGGTGTCTGCCCTAAAATGGGGGATAATGCGCAGATAACACCTTTCACCCCGGTGGCTGATCCTCCATTCAAGTATGCCTTCTTCTCTTCCGGATCGCTGGAAGCCGTGTTTTCCACGACGGTATTCTATGAAGAGGAATCTCGGTTCTGCAAGGGGATAATAATCAAGTACCACGACGGGACGCGGCGGGCCCTCGGACAATGCAGACTGGGAGTAGATCCCACTCAATACTGCACTGCACCTTCCCACCTATGCCACTCTCGGATCACCCATTATCGACCAGGCGCGACGTTTCCACGGCATGGGGTTAGCGTGGAATTTACCACAGAGCCGAAACATCAGCACAATGAAGAGGCGACTCGTGACTGGGAATGCTGTCGGATGAAGGGAATTCTTCAGTTTTGGTGTAATAGCAGTCAAACTGCGCTGCAAGTAGTTGACTAATTTCAATTCCAAGACCCTTCTATCCCATCAGATTATATTCCCCCCTTTTCTTTTACATGTCTATTGCCCCGAACACAGCGATAAAGGCGGCCAGTGACAGCCTGCATCGCGGTCACATTTGGTAGCAGGGTCAACTCATGGTGCAAAGAGATTGGCTCAGTTCTCAGATGATGAACTAGATACGATAGCAATCTGGTAAATGACAGAATGCTATTCAATCAAATATTCATCAATTCAGTATCAGCTCTACAATATTCTTTGTAAATCCCTCGGGGTTGACCATATACCCCACATGTCCACCGGCAATTCTCTCGACCCTCTTCTTCAGAACTGCGGCCATGGACAGGATCGGACCGACGCCTGGCCCTTCACCACTGTCTTCCCCAGCAACCAGAATTAATTTGTCCTTCACTTGGCCAATACGAGTCAAATCCACTGGGGCAGAGGTGTACTGCCTCAACTCGAACTCGAACCAGAACTGACAGTTCGCGCGGATCTCGTCGCCGCGCTTGACATCCATGCATTTTCGCATCATGGCTGCGTCGGGTCCTTCTGACAAACCAGAGGTGAACTCTTGCATGGCGGCTTCGGTGCCGTTCGCGCGGTACTTGTCATAAATGTGTTGAATGAGTCCGCATGCCCGCTGCTGAAATTCTTCCGGCAGCATTGAGAAAATGGGCGGTTCATGGACGACAATCTTGCTCACGCACTCTGGATGGCTGGCCAACAACTGTTGCGCGACGACGGCTCCTGAAGAGGTACCGAAAACCATGCCGTTTGCATCTGAAGACAGGTGTAGAATCAGTCGCTGGGCATCATCGGCGTCGGTCTGAAGACGATTGGTAAAGTCCTGGCTGCCAACGAGGAGACTCTTGGAGTATCCGCGGCGATCGTAGCAGACGACGGTGAAATGGGCCGCAAGAAGTCGTGCGGCGGGATGGAAGACGCTGCCACGGCCGTCTGCACCGGGAATGAGAAGCAACAGTGGCCCCTGTGTACCAAACACCTCATAGTGGAGAATTGCTCCAGGAACGGTGAATTCAGACATGATTGAGTACTTTGTACGAATCTGAACTTTGATAGGGCTTCTAGATGTGAACTGAGGCTGGAGAAGTCAGGCAGTAGAGCGGGAGATGGGGAGTTAAGGAATAGACATCAAGAATTGAACGACTTATGTGCCTTCTTATACTAGTTCCCCCCAGTGCTAAAACTGGAGTTTCCTTCTGCAACGAAAATTCATCTACCCATCTGTCTGGTACAAATATTTCCGGCGTATTAGTAAAGTGTAGGATTTAAGATGGCATCTCCCCGATTTTTCGGGAGATAAGCTATGCTTCCTATTGGCTAGAAACCCTCGCCCTTGGCCCACCTGGCTCGGATGCTACGCCGCTTTTAGGAGAATTGGAGGATTCGCACCCCATGTACAAGTTCTACTACGCAGCTTGAAAGAGGTTTTAGGATGCATTATTTCGAGCTGATGTATGGGAATGGCCTTGAGTGAAATCCATTACACAACCTGTTTAGTCAGGTCTGTCTAATTTTAAATAGTACCATGGTAAGCCAATAGCTGAATTAGACTGTTGTCCTATCCTAACAACTGTTCCTCCCTGGTTATATGTGGATAATTGTATAACCTGACACTCAACATGTACTTCGTGTATCTCGTACTAAAAATTAAAGGAGGACCTATGTTTACATTGCTGAGGATTACTTTATAAGTTGTCTGCATGTGTCGTAATTAGAGGTGTCTCCAAGTCGCTATCTCCATACCGGTGGAAAAGCTCACCCTTCGCAGTTACAGGCACATACTCTTCCATAGACGCCCACCTGCCATGTGAAGACCTCTGTAAAGCCATCCGCTGAAGCTGAAGTAATACATCCTGAATCCATAGATGGCGCGAGTGAAGGTGGTTCGTACCGAGCTGGAGACGTCGTCGTACCCACCAGACTGTATCCTCATGAGCAAAGCTCACTAGAATAATAACTGAACCAATAGCCAGCACCGTCAGCAGCCCTCGGTGACGGAAATTAACAGTCCCGTTCGATATAGACGTCATCTGCGTCTTACACATCCACCTAGTTCCAGGCGGTAGCTCTCGCATTTGTTTGTGCGCCGCCGTCATGTAGCGTTCTCGACGTGGGATTGCAAACTCTTGCATGCGGGGCTGTTCGAGTGCCAGGGTCGCATTAAACCAGGACGAAATTTCGTTGTGCCAGTGATTCTTCGGAAGCGGAGTCTGGTACGTCCCATAGGCAAATTGGCTCGCCAGGAGAGCCAGCTGACCGCGTCCTTGGACCGCGTTATCCAATATAGACGAGCGCGGAATAGGCGCATGGCAACACTGCGTTGGCGCTTGTTCAGGTCGAGAGCGATGGCCCACTCAGCCGGCACGTTGAGGTCGTAGTTTATAGGACTTTCAGGATGGACTGGAAATAAATCCAGGATAGAGGACAGGTTGGTGCAGCGTGTGTTCACAGGCTTGCACATTTGAAACTGCGTGGTGCAGCCGATCGGACTCAGTGCATTATCAAAGCGCCGCCTTTGGAAGTGTACCGGCCAGATTTCCGCTTTGGCATGAGCTGCGAATACTGGGTCGTCAATGTCATCGAAAGAGGACATGTAATTAGGAGCGATAAGAATCAGAGACAGGCCCGCGTCTGTTCTGTTGAGCTCCTTGATCGGGTTCCAACCCCAATCCGAAGTCTGGCTTGCAAAGGAATATCTCGTCCTGGAAGAAATGAGTTCCGCTGTCTAAGGAGCTACGTGCAGAACCATGAGCACTTATTCAACTTGATAGGGGACTCCATCTGCCATCATTCGAATAGCTGGAACAGTTGTTTTGTTGAAACCCAAGTTAAAATCTCTCCTAATCTGCTAGGCTGTCACATTGTTTTCCACTTCCATTTCTAGTCCGTACCGTCCGTAGTGATACGAAAATAGGGTGTCCAAGTGTTTAAGGTCAGTGTGCCGATCACTCGATATGGCCTTGCCCAAAACGCAGGCTGGTGAGGGACCACGTATAGCGGTGACGTAGCGATCGTCGACGGCAGAGGGTGCAGGTGACCAGCTTGCGATATTGAAGAATATCCGAATCAGGTCCATTGATTCCGAAATATGACCTCGCATTGATCAAGCCAGTATCCGCCTCAAAGGCAGAGACATTTGGCCTGCAAACCTCGGCAGCGAAGGGGCATGGGGCATTTGGCCTGCTCTTCCAAGGAATCGATGGTTGCGTAAAGAGCTTGCAATTGACCTCGATACCACGACTAGTGCCATTGTAACATTCGCGGGCATAGAGAGCAGCCTGGTTGGTATCGTAGAGTTTTACGAGCAGTGCATCTTCATCGTTAGTGTAACCGTCTCTCGTGCTGAGAAAACCACAGTTACTGCTGTCGAAGGCTCCATGATCAGAGGACGGTCGGATCAGTCGCCTCGTCTCGCCGTTCAAGGCAATCTCGGATGCGGTGAAGACTGCAATGATGCCTGAACTGATAGCGTATCCCAATACCAGAAATATCCACGCCAGAGAGCGCTGCAAATTCTTTCTCGCCAGGCCGCGCCAAGCCCAAGCCTGTGGAATGATTGGCCATACTGTGCCGGTCGCATCTGTTCCGTAGGATGACCTGGCGCTGATGATGAAGCCTGTCCTGTGAGCCATTATCATCTCTGAACTGATGCAAGCCAAAAGCCACGAGATGCCATAGACGTGTGCTAGTAAATGTAATGACGAGTGAAAGAAAAGACGCGAGAAGCTGTGAGTTCCGTGGTGACGCAGTTAAAATCCTAGCACCTCCATTTTCCCAGTCTGTCCAGACGCCTTGGAAGACCTCAATGTTGTCGTCGAAGAGCATCTTGTAACGCGTGGCATCTAAAACCCGGAGGGGAAAATAAACTAGGGTGTTTATAGGGCTGACCAGCTGCGTTATATGTTACAAGATGTATCATTTTCGCCTAACTAATAAGGCGCATTTAATGGGGTGTCTCATTACCAGCTGAGCATCTTGACGGCAATTTTAGGGTTAGTGAATAAAGAATAACCAGGTGGTGCCAGCCACGTCTGCTTAGGGGTAGGCACGTCGAGCAATGTCAGGTGTGGCTTGAAATAGAGCCAATCGATACGAACAGATATATTGTATTGGTAATTAAATATGTTCAGCTGAAAAGCCTCCTGCATGCCGAGCCATTAGTCTGCTAGTTTATCTCTACTCTATCGTAGGGGAGCAAACTGCCCTATATAGGACTAGACTTACAGTACACACACATAACTGTGATGTTTGGGCTTATTTCGTGCGGGGTGTTGACTAAGCATGTGTGTGATATCGCGAGAAGACTGAGCTCCGTTCGTCTTTTTGACGTGCGAGTGGATGATTTCTTCCTGGTAGACGGGGTAGGCTCCTTATCAATCAAAACAGCTTATTAGAGCCAGTTTCAGTGCAACCGAGTGAGGCTGCGCTATTGAAGCGTTTGTAAAATTTCATTCAAGATTGGCACGCTGGATTTTTTGGAATGTGTCCTGGACCTCGATTAACACATGTGAACTTACAACTAGCCTACTTGATGTGTAATTCATAGTTCTAATAGCATCAAATATATTTGATGTTGATACCATTTCCAGATGAGTTATAGGGACAATCTTCAAGAATACGTATTACACAGGCTCTCTACTTAGGTCGGTTTATGGTAATGATTTGTAAGGATTAATACGACATGCACTCGGATCCAAAAGCTGACAGTCGGGTATTTTACTTCCCCAAAATATTGTCAGAGATCAAATGTTTCCATAAGCAACTTGATTTCCTAAATATGTTACGCTATACCCGTAGCAAAATATAGAACAGAAAGATTTCGCAATACAACCGTGTCCAAGTCCAAAATTGGACCTTGCCCAACAGCAGCATGCAGGGACAAAGTCTCATCAACTCGGTGTCAACAGACAAATGGTTTGCAATTACGACCAACTTGACATTCAAATCGAGGCTCCCTTGATTCATAGGAGGACTCGCCAGTTGACAGCGGTCTACAAGACCTTAAGCATTGCGCCTTGACACGTCGAGACTGGAAGCTTCCACAGGCAGGTGCAGCTGAAGCAGTGACTGCGGAGTACGGAGTCTCGACAGCACTGGCAACAGGGGCCACAGTGGGAGTTGAGATGGTGCTGGACGAGTCATCCGAGCTAGAGCTGGAGTCGCCCGAGACAGTCTCTGAGATATCACCAGAGGATCCATCCGCGCTGCCGCGAATGGTGCCGCCAGGAATAACATCGGGGCCGGGAATGACGTCGTAAGAAGTGGATGATCCCCAGATACTGAAGTTGCCGGCCTCATCGGTGGACTGGTACACACCAGGGATCGCAACTGCAGAACCGGGGATGCTGGTAGCGCTGTTTCCGGTAACCTCGATCTGAGCGCAGGCGTAGTAGAACTCGGCCTCGCCAACATGGGCACCGTGAAGACCAATATGCTCTCCACGGACGAGGTACTGTCCGTTAGGGATAGTGGAGGGCACGGTGAACCAGACTCGGTCTTCGCCATAACTGCACCAGGCGGAAGTGCGAAGTGACTCAGCATCGCCAGCGGTGCAGAGGAGGGACTGGTGAATCTTGTACCAATCTCCAGTGCCGTCGTAGGTAGTGGCATCATCAGCGGCGCTGATGTAGACCTGCGATGGGCCAGGGTGAAGCATGCCAGTACCTCCGTAGGCCTGCTTCATGCCAATCTTGTCGCCGGCCTTGACAGTGTAGACATCGGAGGCAGCAACGGCGCCCTTGTTGCAGGTAAAATCAGCATCGAGAGGGGTGATAGAGCCCTCGGGAAGGTTGATGAACTTGCTGGGCATGTAGCTGTTCTGATGCTTCCTGATGTACGTGTTGGAGGAGCCTTCCATGACATCGTTGATGACGAGCTGGTCGAACGTGTAGTGCGCATGGACAGAGGATATGAGACCGAAAACGGCGGGGATGACGTGAGAGGTCTTCATGATTGCTATTTGCGACGGGTGACGGCTGAAGTGAGTGCGAGAATTGAAACGATTGAAACGAGTTGACAGGAGTACTTAAAATATGAATGCAGAACGAATGGCAGAGACTAGCTCTTAGAATTGAATGTGATGAGTTGCTTGGGATTGAATTCTAGAGATGGGAGTGATGGGCAAGTTGCTTTTGTATGTCGAATCCAACAAACTGACCAAACTGTCGTCGACGATTTTCCTCCAACCAGTTCCCCGTGTCCTTGTACTTTTGTCGAGAACGCATATTTTCTACTCCATTTCTATGGTCAAGCGAACGATGAGGCGTTTACCTCGGCAAGGGGCCGCCTTGTCAACCAACCTGGCGGATCCCAGGGTCCGTACCCCTTGTTACGCATGCTTCCGGTGAATCCCACGCGCGCTCTAATCTTATGCTTAAATATTAACAAGCGCTATTCTTGTCTATAATGATGCGTTTTATATTTACTGTTCTCAATGTTTTCGTGAATTAGGCCAGTGCGGTTCACTATAAAGCAAGAATACCTGCCTCGCATTCTTCCTCTTCGCGTTCGTGGTGATTGAATTCTTCAAATTCGAATATGCCGTGTGCTTTCGCTTAAATTACATGGACTTGGAGCGGGTATTTACGGATCATTCTTGAAACGACGTTCGTAACATGAAAACACGCTAATCGTTCATCACCGCATTTAAGTGGGTGCACCGATTGTTCAGGTCTTGGCAGGTCATCGTGAATGTTCTTAGCCTCTATTGGTGGGTCATTGTCCTTTTGTAGGCATGTTTCATTCGGCTCCTGTAAGGTTTCATCCAATTCACTACTCAGTGGGGAAGTAATACGTTTAGTTACCGGGTTGTACTCCATTGGCATCGTTCGTCATTCCGTCGGCAGAGGCCGCCGGCATGCGATGCTTCGTGGAATATACTGAGCGAACAGCACATCAATTGAGACTGGGCTAAATTGTAGTAGATGATTCCTCCTTATCACCACGCCCAACATCCAGCTGTACGGTGCAAGAGCGAACTTGGCATACTAAATAAGTGCAAGTCTAAAGTCCAAATTCTGGGCAGAGCCCGTGTTACTAGGGTCCAGTCATCAGCGTTGTTTTCATCCTCACTCCAGAGGCCAGTGGAGATACCAGTACTGGCTGGTCTGGGTCGGCGGTCATCTTCAGAGCCCGCTGAAAATTTACCTTAGGCCTAATCATTGGGATTCATCTTCTGACGGTCCATCGTCAACCAGTAATCTGCACCGGCAGCTAGAAGTAATTATCTACTGTAAGTTGGAAGAAGTTTTATTGCCAAAGATAATGGTGGCGAGGAGGTTAAAGATTAACAAGGGAGGAGGATATTATTCAAGGGAGACGTGAAAAAATCATACTTCAACGATTACAGCCGCTTATCCCGTTGGCATACTTAAATCAAAGCAAGCTTTATTCAAGTGCAAATAAATTAAACGACTAAGTGATATTTCAGACTATAGAGTAACTTAAACAGACTACAATACAGCGATATAACTAAATGTTACATGAGTAGAACATTTTCACTCGCAGAATTAAACCGCGTCACCTTTATTACCGAGGTTTAAAGGACTTAACGGTAAACAGACTCAGTATTCAATTACTGATGTACACAGACCAGTCCTGCCGTGGTCTTGTGATGCTGTTATTTGACACGAAAGACGCTCCTTCTAAAGCTATGTTCAGTAGGTTGCAAGAGGGTTCACCCAGCCAGAGGGACACTTCAGCTCTCTGGCTTGAGTATAAAATATAGGGTCTTACAGTACTGGATTAGGCCTCAATTGGATTGCGGGGAATGGAGACCAATACGGATCGGACCGGCTATATAGAGTATAAAGAACCGGCCTTTGACCAGGTCAGTGGGGAACGTGCTTGCTTCAGTTTGCAGTCTTTGCTATTAGGTAGGCAACAGTAATGCTATAGGGGGCTATAGAATACAAATTGGAACCACTGAAGACTTTATACCCGCTCAGACTCGGTAATTACTACTTCAACACTTGATTTCTCCTTATTCGTAGCGTCAGTTTGACGAACACATTGGTAGGTCCGGAACTTTCGCGCAGGCAATTGCGCATTGAACTAAGAAAACATTTGTGTTAGCTGTATTTAACTTTCATCCACGGGGACGGACCATTGGAAGCTTACCATTTGATCAATCTCTTCCAACGTTCGACCCTTGACTTCAGGCAGGAAGAAGTACACCCATGCCGCAGCGATGATACAAGAAGGGAACCAGATATAACCATATCTGGGACCCCAATTAAGAGAGCTTGGGTTGATGAAATAAGGGGCAGTGAACGTGATGAGCCATGCGCCGAGGAACCCAACCGCTGCGGCAAGGCCGAAGGTATGACTGCGAAGGCGTTGAGATGGAATCTCGCCACCAACTAGCCAAGCGTATGAAGCAATCATTCCCTAGTGAACTTTAGCATTTCTGTCATCTATTGTGCTTTGGCTGGCTGACTTACGTTGTAACTTGTCATGTATAGGCACGAGAGTGCGACGAGGACCTTTCCTGTGACCATTGTGCCCGGATTCTTGTCATAGATAATTGCGATGATGAGCTGGAAAAAGCCGGAGATAATGAGACCACTGGTCAAAAGAACGCGCCGTCTGCCATATCGGACGACAATTAGAGCGTTAACCATGATGGCAACTAAGCCCACAGTGCTAAGAACGTTGCTCATCGCAAAAGGGTCTTCGACCTGGGCCATGGCAAAGAAGTATGCTTTATAGGCTGCAAATCGGGGTTAGTCAAGCAATCCTAATTTGGATCCAAAGAGGGCGCCTACCAATGATGAACATGCATCCTGAAGCAGCCTGCAATACCACGGCGCCAACAGAGAGCATGGTTCGCCTTCTATCAATGGGGTTGCGGAACATGTCCAAGAATCCTACACCACTGGCTGATTCACGTTCGCTATCAAGAGCAAGTCGAATTTCGGCGAGTTCATCCTCAATATTGGCGTCAGAAGGCCTTAGCCACTTGAGAGACTTGTGGGCTTCGTCGAACCGGCCCTGCAAGACGAGCCAGCGTGGTGACTCCGGTATGAAGAACAAAGAGATGAATAGAATGGTGGGAACCGCGTAGATGATGCTCAAGGGGATCAAGTAGGAAGACTTGTCTGGCCTCTTCGCAGTTGCCCAGTCAATAATGGCGCCAATGAGTGTGCCCTGGATGTAATAAATGAGCAAACGAGATCATAATAGACGTTGGGGAAATACTAACAAATGTAGTGCAGAACTGAAAGAAGCTGAGAAATAAAACCTCGGTACTTGGCCGGGCTACTCTCTTGGATGTATAGCTGAGAAAAGGTCATAAAATACCCATTTGCTAAACCAATAAGTAGACGACCCGCATAGAGAGCACCAATGTGCGTTGTGGTCATCATGATAATGTTGGCTACTGCACATAGCAGGCATGCGAACCATAAACACCATTTTCGACCAATCTTGGCGGCTACCACACCAGCAAGGCTGGAGCTGATGAACGCGCCGAGGGTCATGAAAGAGGAGATTAGTTGCTGGCGGGTAGTAGAGATGTTCCAACCAATCGCCGTCTCTGGATCTAGATAACCGTAAATCTGCCCAGAAAAACTTGTGTGAGCCACGCCAATTCGGGATAGCATCAAAAGCCAGCACTGGAGCAAGCATACCTTCAAGAAGCCAGGCATGGCTTGCAAACCGCCGATTAACCCAAAGTCAAGTCCATACTGGAAGGGGGAGAGAACGATAATGCCACAAGCGATGAAGCACCGCCAATTGGCGCGAATGGTGTCCTCTTTTCCCTCTGCCATGATGAAGATTGTCGATAGATAGAGATCAAATTTCTTCCAGAGAAAGAGGTCTGTGTCTCCATTTGCATCTAGATCCAGGATTGACGGTTCTTGGCCTCCCTTACATACCCACAAATCCCAAGTCGATTGAAGGTAGTATTCGATGCCTGTGCACCTGATGTCTAGGTGGTACCCCGTGGGGAAGTGGAGAAATGAAGCCGGCGTGACAGCGCAGACCTAACATGCGGGGTGCATGAGAAGCCGCGCTAGGGTCAATAGATCCGATGCCTCGAAGAGGTGAAGAGCCGGGAGCACAAGATCAACGAATCAGAGGCGTGATAGATGCGATGAGCCGGGCGTAGTAGGCCTCGGCAATTTGTCGTCTTGGCAACAAAGCACTATGCCGGAAGCAGTGCTACCACAGTTCGGTATTCGGCATAATGGACCTTATCCGCACAGCTTTTGGGCACTGATTAAGGGGCTCTGGGGCAAGCCTCACCGCGAAGCGCGAAGTGCAATGTGATCTATCGTAACAAGGGTGACAGTCAAAGCCCGAGTCTACCGGCCACACTAGACCAGCCACCCTCATATCGCTGTTGCCGATGCGTCCAGCTAGGACTCATGATGCTTATCACATACCATCACCAGCCACCTGGGTCTGGAGTGGAGATGGTGACAAACCCGTTGTTCAAGGCTCAATCCAAGCAGGATCAGCGAATCTCGTAGCTTAGGAAACGAGGCTTGGATACCTTTCACAATTGACAACTATCGAGACGGATTGACCTGCTATCCATGATAATTCGCGAATAATTTGTGTTGACAAATGCATTACTCTATCAAATCACTATCTCAAAGCGCGGATACAATGCCCAGCATCTTCTCCGTCTGGTCCCATAGTTTCTGCGCACATTTCGCGTCTCTTGCATGCTGCGCCAGCTTCTCGTCCGCGAGTTGACAGTCCGCTAGGTACCGACAAGTCTCATCCATGGCATCGCCACCATCTGCCAATTTCGGATCAAAAGCAGCAGCAACAACGGTCGTCGCAGCTCCCTGGTCTATTGATTTCCATACTCCCGCTGGGGCAGTGCCGTCTAGTGTGCTTCTTCCTTGCTCATCCAAACTGCGCGATAGCCCTGTGTCAATTGTCCCTGGGTGAACCGACAAGGCGAGCACGTTGACACCTCTTTTTTGGAAGCGTCGTTTCAGTTCCGAGGCATGCAGAATATTCGCCGTCTTGCTTTGGCCGTAGCCAATAAATCCGTGATACCCATCTGTCGCTTGGAGGAAGCCAGGCGCCAGACCAGTTGGGGGACGCTCATCCTCCGGCACGCCATCATACAGATCGCCTTCTAGTGCATAGTCGCTGAAGCGGATTGGCGAGAGACGATGCCCATGGCTACTAACATTGACGATCCGAGAGCCTTCACCGGCGAGGAGTATAGGCAGGAGAAGGTCCGTCAGGAGAAATGGACCGACATGGTTTGTAAAGAACTGAAGATCAACTTTTATCCCCCCCGGAGTGTAGACTGTATCACGGGTCTGCAAGGTAATCCCGGCATTATTGATCAGAATATCCAGTCGGTCAATGGTTGAGGTGATTTCTGCAGCAGCACTCGTGATAGACTCGACAGATGAAAGGTCCAGCTCGACAAGTTTAACCAAGACATGTGGGTAATTGGCCTTGATATCAGCAGCCACCGTATCGAGTTTCGTCCGTGTTCGTGAGGCGAGGATTAACGTGGCGGGCGTCTGTGAAGCGATCGCCAGAGCCGTAGGTGCACCTATGCCAGAAGGGCTAACACCAGTGATTACAACTAGACACCAATGTTATCAGAAATGTGCAAGATTTGAAGCAGATAGTGTTGCAAACCATTCTTGCCCTTGATCTCCTTGCCGAACGCCGCTGCAACCTCTGTGCCTGTAGTTTTGGCATTGAACTCTGGATGAGATGTCATATTGTCAGATTTCTTGCCTGCTGTCAAAGGAAGATGGGCTAGAACACCACCTGATAAACTTGTACCTCCATCAGACTTGCATTATCCTTATTACTCAAATTTCGTGGCGTTGCAGGTATCCACATACCCCGGTTTTGGTTGTCGGAATGATGCATCCGAGTGGCGGGGGCTTCCGGCAGAGGACGAATGAGAACCCTGGTGTTCGCTAAAATGCGGAGGATATCGAATTCCGGATAATATCAATCCCCCGAGATTGCAGATCATATCTATCTGTCTATTTACCCCGAGTCTGTTCCGCGGGAATACACAGCGTTAGATCAACATCCAGAGCAAGGACCCCGACATCATGTACACATCTAACTCGGGAATTAAAGTCATCGTTGTCGGCGCTGGGTTCGGCGGCTTGACCGCAGCCATCGAATGCCATCGACAGGGACACGATGTAGAAATTTACGAGTCCTTTCCGGAACTGAAGGTTCTTGGAGATATCATTTCGTTTGGTTCAAATGCTGGTCGGATTTTCCATCGTTGGGGGACGGTGATGTTGTCGCTAGACTTCGTCCGTTATGCATTGACACCCAAGAATACGGCTTCCGAATTCACAAGTGGGACACCGGAGAAGTGGTCTATCATCAGAAGAGGCCTCCCCCGAGTCCGGACGCGCCGGTGCTGAATGGGCACAGGGGTGAGCTCCATCAGGTGATTTTCAACTATGCGCGAGACGACTTGGGAATCCCAATTCATTTGGGCCAACGCGTTTCGGAATACTTTGAGGATGATAGCTCTGCCGGAATAGTGCTCAAAGACGGCCAAAGGGTTCGTCCCAAAGCCTTCCTAGCCGCGATGTCCTCTGCTGACAGAACGCTTCTAGGTCCTGGGTGATGTCGTCATTGCTGCCGATGGTGTTCGCTCAAAAGCGAGGGAGCTCGTCCTCGGATACGAGGACAAGCCCAAGAGCAGCGGTTATGCTGTTTGGCGAGCATGGTAAGAGTTGAAAGTCATTTCTCTCTTTCAACATTTTTCTAATGAGGAGGTTTATAGGTTCTCCAATAAGGACATGATTGCCGACCCCCAGACCAGGGAATTCTGCGAGAATGGTGACACGTTCAACGGCTGGATTGGCCCCGACGTGCACTTTCTCTTCTCCACCATCAAAGGAGGTAAAGATTGCTGCTGGGTTCTAACCCACAAAGATGACCACGACATTGACGAATCGTGGTCCTTCCCGGGGAAGATTGAAGAAGTGCTTGAGGTGCTTAAAGACTGGGATCCCGTCTGCAGAGCCATTGTCGAGAAAACGCCGTCACTGGTTGATTGGAAGCTCGTCTACCGCGATCCTTTACCAACTTGGATCAGCAAGCACGGCAGGATTTCTTTGCTTGGTGATTCTGCTCACCCATTTCTTCCAACTAGCGCCCAGGGAGCGACCCAGGCCATGGAGGACGGAGTGTCCATCGCTGTATGCTTGAAACGCGCGGGAAATCTCAGATTCCTGCTGCGCTTAGGACACATCAAGAAGTCCGGTAAGAGATCCCCATGCTTTGGCGGAGTTGAGTTTGATTTCATGTCCTAATCAAATTAATTACAGGTATGATCGTGTCAGAGCAGTGCAAAAGACTGGAGAAACAACTCGAGACCTATGGCATAGCACAGACTGGTCCAAAGTGAAGGAGAACCCTGAAAGCATCGGATTTCCAAGAGAAGACTGGATCCATCAATTCGACGGTGAAAAGTATGCTGAGGAAATGTTCGAGGGCATTTTTCAAATCATATGTCGAACCTGCTGAACACAAGACCGAAAATGCGTTGGGTTCGTCCGAGGCCAGCCGTACAGCAGCAGTTCCTTAGACAAATCATGAAACTTTACATTTAAATTATTTTTATTACTCATACTTAATGTAAACTCCTTTGCGGCTCTACATTGAAATACTACCTTTACATCAAATCAGCTTTGCCTGTGGCAGTGAACGCAAGTAATGCACGAAAGAAAAATTCATTGATCCCTGCCCTTTATGTCGGAAATCACCATTGCGGAAGTAATAGCCCAAGATATGACACGAGAGGAGGTGTGAGGAGAGAGTTTTCAAGAATTAACTAAACAATTTAGACCTCACTGCACTTCTACCTTCATCATCACGCTCTTTGTTTCGAGAAAGTTGTCCATACTGTGCAACCACCCCTCTCTTCCCTGCCCAGACAATTTGTACCCTCCAAACGGCAAGTCCTTTGCAGTCTGGGGACTTGTGCAATTTATCCCCACATAGCCAGAGTTGAGCGCCTTGGCCACTCTCATTGCTCGATCGATGTTCTTGGTGTAAACAGCCGAGTAGAGACCGAAGTCCGTATCGTTGGCCTTCTCGATCGCCTCATCTTCCGTCTTGATGACGTTGATATTGACAACGGGTCCAAACACCTCTTCTTTCATTATACGGGCATTCTCTGGAGTTTCCACAAAGATGGTTGGCTCGATAAAATACCCACCAGTACTTTGCAAGTTTCCACCCCCACCCAATGCGATTGACCCTGACTTCTTTCCTTCCTCGATATATGACAAGACAAATTTGTATTGAGTCTCATCCGCTTGCGGTCCATGGTTGGTGTCCTTAATCGTCGGATCGCCGGCTCTGGCAGTTGCGAACTTGCGCTTAAACGTTTCCAGGAAAGTTGTAGCGATGCCCTCTTGCACGTAAATTCGAGAGTTTGCCATACAAACTTGACCGCTATTCCACTGGATGCTGTGCATTGTCTCTTCGGCAGCCTTTTCAACGTCTGCATCGTCGAAAACGATAGCCGGCGACTTGCCACCCAGCTCGAGAATGACCTTCTTCAAGTTTGTCCTGGCTGCCACTTCCTGGATAGATCGGCCGGTACGTCCAGATCCCGTAAAGCTCAAAACACTCACGTCCATGTGCTTTGCAAGCGCAGCGCCTGAAGGCAAACCGTGGCCTGAGATGACGTTGAAGACGCCCGGAGGGAAGCCGGCTTTGATGATCAACTCGCCGACTTTTGCTGCCGCAAGTGGAGCCTTCTCGCTGGATTTGAGTACGACGGTATTGCCAGTAATCAAAGCGGGAGCCGTCTTGCCTGCAAAAAACAAGAGAGGGACATTCCAAGGAATAATAGCTGCTGCAACTCCGTATGGCTGTCGAAGAGTCATGGTGACATAGCCAGGCGTGTTTAGACTTGCCTGGCCCTGAATCGAGGGCCAAGCCTCTGCGTAATGATCAAAGTGCCCGGCCGCAGCAGGACCATCGATGTATCCAGATATCGGACGGCCTGCAGAGGTAGCCTCGAGCAAGGCCAGTTCATCGTGATGTTCCCGAATCAGAGCTGCCAGCTTCTTCAGGCATGCACCACGTTTGGCCGGGTCCAGGGCCGACCAAGCGGGGAACGCAGCCTTTGCCGCTGCCACAGCGGTGTTGACATCCTCTTCCGTAGCTTCAGGGACTAGAAGCGAACAGATGGTGAGCTTGTGATTTATTATTGTAACAACCATGATCTGACATACCATCCGCAACTTTTGCTCCAGTGGCTGGATTGAACAACGGGAAGGTGGCTTTATCCGACGCCTCAACCAACTAAGACATGAATGAAACGGTCAGTCACATATATCATTTGAGTGAGTCTGTAGGAAGAAATAATAAAATAGTCCATCATACCTTGCCGGCTATGAGCATTCGTGGCTGCACCAGTTTGGGAGCAGCCGACGTCACAAGTGAATCGCCCATGGTGGAGGTCTCGACGGGTTTCAAGCAGGAGGTGGGGATAGATTGGACAAGTGGAATGCGACTGTTCATAGGACCACGACAGATGCTTGGAATATGCTTGGTAATAAGCGAGTGCGCAGGGGTGGGAAACTAGATCCTTCTCGCAGCGCGGGGAAGAGGTTATAGATGTGCGCCACCCCGCAAAAGCGAAGCGGAGAGACTGAATCGCGGCAGTTGGGTTCGGGACATAAAGATGTAGGGTCCATTTCATGGCCCATGAATAGTGCTCTTGCCGCTCAGTGTCATTCGGCTCCATGGGCCCTAACATCCGATGGTGCATCAGAGATTCGAGACCAGCCGCCAAGATCACCATGTCGACACCACGGACCACGAATGAGCGCCGGAGGCGCGCAGCAATGAGTTGCGATAGATGTAAAAACAGGAAAACCAAGGTGAGCGCTCTCGGCAGTTCTCCAGCGATCCGTGATTGTTAACGGCATGCAAGTGTGTGGATCCGAGTATGTTCCTACCTACTCACACTGAGGCGTAGCTGAAGTCCTGTCTCAGTTCCCGGACCGTGCCAATTCTGCGCCAGTATCGACGCTCCATGCCACCTGGACCCATCTCGGAGGAGACAGCGTCCGTATTACAGAGTCTCCGAGGAGGAATTTCGATGCATGACACAGATTATCGAGCATTTGATGCCAAACACCGAGTTGAACCTTCAGACACTAAAGGCGTACGTCTCTGACTTGGGTAACAACGTCACGGAGAACCCGCCTACGCCATCGACGAGTGATGTTGTTGTCTCTCCGTCTTGTGCCATCCCCAGTCCTAGCTCCCCAGTGGAAGAACCTTCGGTCAACGAGGGCGCCATTATTGCTGAAGAAATCAATGGTGTTTACAGTGAGGTGGGGCGATTGAGGGTGGACTCTAGAGGTGTTCAGAGTGAGTTGTACCAAGGATCCCATGCCAGTTGGCAATTAACTCACAATTCTTGAGGATATGTTGGTGAGAGTTCATCGTATCTGTTTCACTCAGCAGTTCGATCCCTTAAACGTCCCCGGCTACCGGATACCCCGAAGAGCCAGATCCTCGCACCGCTCACAGCTACGGAAATCGTTCCACCACCGACCCCAGAATCTTCACTCGGTGTCAAATATACCCCTCGACAAATTAACCTTCCCTATAGAGAGCTCTGCAATCGTTGCATTGATCGATTCTTTCGCGACGTTCATTCGGTCTATTGGTTTTTCTCGGCTGAGCAACTGCATACTACGCTTGACCGTATCTATTCTGGCGATGCCACAGCTGCAACTCCTGCTACATTGTGCAGCCTTTACTCCATATTGGCGTTGACTTGTGAAAGCGAGACTCAAGGTGAATGGTCAAATACCTCTATGCGACCTTCTGTTACGTATCTTACGTTGGCGAAGGCTCTTGTGCCTACACTATGTGATGACGCGGACATTGATAGTCTACGTGCGCTGTGCCTCCTGGTAAGTCTCGGGCAGCACTTTTGAGCTCAAATCTAGGTCCAAATATTAACAACACCAGGGGTTGTCATTATCTTGTTCCATGTTTGGAAACACAGCGTACATATACGTTGGTTCTGCCGCGAGGATTGCATTCACGCTCGGCTTACATGCTCGGGACACTGTTGAATCCAGTCATGACCTCCAAGAGCAAGTCAGCGTGCGGCTGTTTTGCAGCTTGTATCTTTTAGATCTTGATACAGCTCTTTGCTACGGCAACCCACCTGCGATTCATGAAGGGATTCTTTCCAACGTTCCGAGAACTCCCTCAGAGCATGTACGTGAAGGCATCATAATATCCTCTGAGTTAAGTTCTAACAATACAACAGACCCTGGGCCCCGGCTCAAATATGCCGCTGGATTATCTTGAAACCTCGTGCAGGCTGGCTCATCTAAGGCATGGTCTAAGCAAATTGATGTACCAGAAGCCTGCTTCGAATTCACCTCGACTATCAATCTCATCCGTTTCAGCGGCCATTCGTGGTCTTCGGGAGTTCTATTCAGCAATGCCATCTCATCTTCGATATTATGATAAAGTTGCAACATTTCACGAGCGCTCGGTAGCTGTGCTTCACCTGCGATACTGGAGTGCCATCATTTTCGCAACACGTCCCTTCCTACTCTACAAGGTACTGCATGCACAGGAACTCGGTGAAAGTCCGAAACAGCAGTGGTTCAATGAATTCGGAAACATGTGCGTAGAGGCTGCACAAAAAGTCTCTCGAAATTATTTCCTTTCTGAGAGAGCGTGGGCTATTGACAAGCCTGGTTGTTTTCGACTGTGGATGCATTCTTGAAGACATGCAAGTTTTTCTACTTGCACTGGTCGCTTCAGATCCTCCTACACACAAGCTCAATGCTGAGGCTTGTTTACACACCCTCCAGGGAATGGAGCAGATCTTCTGGACAAAGCATGCGCTGCCGGAGGTAACCGCTCAATTGGAAGAACACGGCATCTTAAACAGCGAGAACAGGATTGACACTGCGAATTCTCAACAACCAGATCTGGTGTTCTTAGACTTTGCGCAAAACGGCGAATCGTGAGTGTCACTCTTTCATGAACAAACCGGGATAGGGATAACTAATCATCAAGAACCTCACAGTGCTTCATTTCCCGATTTACATATCCCGGAGTTGCAAGACATGATCTCCAACGTGCTGGATGACTCGATTCAGTCTTATTTTACCCAAGAGAACTGATTTAGGTTGAAGGGGGGGCCAGGAACCCATAAAGTAATCAAGAACTATGTCGAATTCGAAACGAACGGCGGATTCTATGCTTGGTAGGAAAGCATGTTTCTCATGTCACCATGTAGGTAAATTTTATGTATTTTAAGGCGTTGTCTGTCACGGTGTGAGAATGCATACAGTTGCTAGTCCCAAACCGATTATGTTCAAGATCTCGTCCCTCCGGATGCGGAGCTGAAGTCTCAGGTGGGATCCGTTGTACGGATGGGTTTTGTCGGCCGTATCGGGTACATGAAGCCGATGGGAATTGCTTTGAAACCAGCCGGCACTTTGGGGCCATTCCGTATTTAGCAACACTGGAGCATCTACGAAAACATCACACTCTTTAAAATGTTCCGATTGTTGTAGGTTGCATACTTGCAGTAGAACTTGTATTTTGAAACACAATTATTCTTTTCATTCACGCCAAAGAAAACCAGCATGACTTCGAAAGGCACAGTGGCGATAGAGGAGGCTGTTGTCAATCCTGACGACATTGCCTGGCTAGCCGAGACGGGGGCTCTCTACGCTCCAAGCAATGCTTCGGGACAATCCTCACACCATGCTCTAACCCAGAAACTTGCTGACATTCATGATCAACGTCTTCAGCGCATGGATGCTGAAGGCGTCGACTACATGTTACTGTCAATAACCTCGCCAGGTTGCCAGGGTGAACCAGATTCCACAAAGGCAAACAAACTAGCCGTCGCATCAAACGACTGGCTCGCCCGCGAAGTGGCTCGCAATCCGAGTCGTTTTGGCGGCCTGGCAGCTTTATCAATGCATGATGCCACTGAGGCTGCCGTCGAGCTAAGGCGAGCTGTTAAAGAGCTGGGCATGTTCGGCGCATTGCTTAATGACTTCCAGAGCATTGGCCATAATGGTGCCGGAGCGAAGTACTACGACGGCGATGAGTATCATGTTTTCTGGAAAACTGTCGAAGAGCTCGACGTTCCCGTGTATATGCATCCACGGTACCCGGCAACGCCTGAACTTCAGTCGGACGGAAAATACGGACCGAGGAAGCATTTGATTGGCGCTGCAGTACAATTTCATTTGGACCTCAGTTTTCACATTTATGCGCTGTGCTCCAGTGGAATATTCGACTTGTTTCCCCGGGCTCAGATTGTGGCTGGACATCTAGGCGAAGGGTACGTTTTTACTGATGAAGATTGCGATATTCCAGTCTCTGTACCTGACATCCTTGGCCGTTATTTAACATCGCGTTTAGTATTCCGTTCAATCTTTGGCGAGCGGATCATTGGTACAACAAGCCCGTCAAGAAAGCAACAAGACCATCGAAGCAAGACTACAGTTACTACTTCACTCACAACGTCTCCATTACCACTTCAGGAAACTTTTCGACTGCTGGATTGAAGTTTTGTCTCGATCAGGTTGGGGCAGACAGGTGCTTATTTGCAATCGGTATGAAAGTCCACATCAATTTCTCTTGTTAACATCTTTGACGAACTAACCGAGAATACAGATTATCCATATGACACAATTGAAGAGGCGCAGGCTTGGTGGAAAGGAATTGATTTGCCCTTGGGACAGAAACAACTTGTGGGCAGGGAGAATGCAATTAGGCTGTTCAAGCTCCCATTGGAGCCATAGTCGAAGGACCAAGATGGTTAGATATGCCAACAGATTTACTATGTGCACTCTCATTATTCTGCACTCAATCTCTCAGTGCAAGATTTACCCATGCCATTTCCGCCTTACCACGTACTCTAAATATGATACTGATTATGTTTCTTTTACTTTACTCAATATCATCAGATAGGTCAAAGCCACACAGTAGTTGCAGCAATAGGGGCACACATTTAGTACTACACCCAGCACCAGAACACACAGGAGCTCATGCAGTAAGGTTTTTATAACTTATAAATAATTAAATTGCAACGTAATATACCAAAACTACTATAAAACCGGCGGTCTCTCAGAGAGTCAAAGCAGGAAGAGAGCTCGCCGCATCCTCCCCGAACGCCGGTGCCTGCATATCCTCATCTTTAACCGGTTGGGTTGTAATAGGATGATCATAGTGGAAAGGCACCACGCGGGTGTCAGGCCAGAGCATACGTTGGTCCGGCGAAACAACCATGTCAGGACCGTTTGGATCGCTGGGGAATGTCTTGGTAGGAAATGGCACGAAGCCGGACACTTTGTATCCCCATCCGTGCTCGACATCGCCGTGCCAGAATGGGAAATAACGCAGATGTAAGATGCGCCACTGCCCATCTTCGTCTTTGATGTACTCGTTCTCGTAAATGCCGCCTTCAAACCATTGGCAAAAGCCACGGGGATGCTTCTCGGCCTGACTGATGTGAACACCAGCCTGCATCAACGAGCGGAAGCGACCTTTTGCGCGGGCGCCTGTACGGGTTGGGCCTTCACTCGAGCAGGAGTAGTCAACGTCAACAATGCCTTGCATCTGTGGATGGTCCAGCAGAAATCCATGAACAGGGCCGTTTCGGCCGGCTGCGAATGTAGATGCAAATCTCCCAACGTACAACCTCCGAACACCCTCCTTGGTCAGATAACGTCCACCTAGGAACTGAGCGTAGGTTTCAGGACTATCAGAAAAAAGTTCCGCAACCTAATTCACGAAGCAGACATTTAGCATAAGCCATATTGAGGGTATCGGTGAGAATCTATAGTGAGTTGACATAACTTACTTCATTGTAAAGGCATTTATCCAAATAATATCCGTATTTGTACTGTAACTTGCGGATCTCTTCTTGGTCTTGTTGAGTGTATTAGCTGGGGATCCATTCCAAACTCATCGTCCAGTTAGGGGACTGACCACTCAGTCGTACCACTTCATTACGAAGGGTGTCAATGGTCTGTTTCAAATCTGCGATTGCGTCCTCCATCTTGACAAAGCGCTTACAAATGTTGAACAAAGCTAGATGCTGAGTCTCATTCGACGGGCCACTGCGGAGGGTGTCATTTATGGCTTTAGGTACGGCGTAGTTCAAATGCCGACAGGCTCCCCCACCTCGACATTAGGACTAGTGCGGAGAGCAAAGTTCAGAGTGGTCGGGGTTATCGAGCCGAAAACACAATGTGAAGACTGGAACATCTTCGTCGGAGACATCTTGCCGCCTCTTTTACCGAGTAGGCAAGTAAACCACGTCATTGGAAAGTGCGGGGGTTGGAGAATAGCTTTTCAGAACTGACATGTGACAACTAAACCGAACTATTTGGAAACAGGGATTGAAAGTAATGTAATCTTAGTGTCTGCTTGCTTCCGCATTTACTACGTGCATGCCATTTGCCTGGTTGCATTCTAACTACACTGCTTACTCGGCCACCCTAACCGGACCCACGTCCCCGGCTTGGCTTCTCCTTCGGCTCCATTCATCAATCTCATTCTGGTCAACAAAATTCCCGTGAAGCCCCATGCGAAGTCGAAGTGGTAAGTGAACTGAAGCAATCGGTCCTTGGGAGAGATTTAGCGCATTGAAGATCAAAATGTCGTTGCGTTGAACATCCAGGTGGTTCAACAATGCCACAAGATAGCCCTCGCCCTCGATTGTCGATCCGGCCTTGGGGATGAAAACAGGCTCTTGAAAGGTACATGTAGGTCCGTAGTAGTATTCATCTTTGATGCCGGTCTCCCAGTTATAATGTCCGATGACGTTCCATAATCCACCAGCTGGCGGACCGCATTTTTCCACATCGTAGCGTCGCGTCGGGTCCATCTGGAGCTGCCAGAAGTGGCTGTAGTATTTTGTGACGAATCGGTCGTCGATGCGGGAGAATTCTCCATTGATGCCGTACAGTTTGAATGGTTCGACTTGTGTATTCGTTGGGCTCTTTGGGTCGAACACCCAACGATACGTGTCAGAGATTAGCTTCTGGCGTGCACCAGCTTGCGAGATGTGTGGCCCAACGTTCGTTGGAGGCCACCAGAAGAAAACATTGCCATCTGCGACTGTCAAGTCGCACACAATATGGCCGTTTTCGTCCTCATAAGCTCCAGCAACATGCCCATGGAAACCTGTATCGTTCTCAGTCAGCGTCACGCCCATTGTATTGACTATGCACAGCAGTGGCTCACCATTCTTTGCTCGTAGCCAAATGATATCGTCCGGCTTTCCTCCTCGACGCGGCACTATGCCGTAGTACTGATCCTCCTCTGGGTCCCAAGACCAGTGATTGCCGCCACTCTTGAGGCGGTCGAGATCACTCTTCAATGGTGTCATTGGTAGGATAAGATAGTTTTTGGTCAGTGCACAATCGTGGATCATGCCGCAAAATGGAGCCTTGTACCAGGTCTCCTCCGTCTTCTTCCCATGGATAGGCTCAAATGTCCACACCACGATATCGCATGAGGCATCTTGGCCGTCGCCTCCTGCTTCGTAGGCAAATGCAACCATCTCGCCTGTATCCGGATCGATTTTTGGATGCGCCGTGAAGCAGGGCGCCTTCATTTGACCTTCGAAATCGTAACGCCCAATTGTCTCAAGCGTGGAGGAATCCATTGCAAAAGGCGGCCCGTCCTCTTTTGAAGCCAGCAATACACCGCGCCAGAAGTAGACGTTTGTGTTTGAGACCGTTCGGATGACTCCCTTGACCATTTCATTATCTGTGTAAGGGTTGCGGTATTTGCCAAACATGGCTTTCCGATGCTTCGATTCTGCCTGGAACCGATCCGTATGGACATATCGCTGCTTGAAGTCGACATGGCCGTTTCGGAAGTTGATTGCACTGACCATGCCGTCACCGCTGAAATTGACATCTTCCTCATACATGGGCGGGAAGCGTGGATCAGGCTGGACACGAAAGAAGGTTCCGTTGATGTCTTTTGGGACGCAGCCACTCGTCTCCAGCTCGACTACATCGCATTCGATCCGAGACGGCTTCAGGGGCCCTTGAAAAAAGGGAGTCTGAGGATATTTCACTTGATCGCCTGACTTCAAACCATCAGTGTATCCGGATTCGCTGCTCGACGCAATGTTGAAAGTTTGCGCCATCTCTTCTGTGTCTTCGTTGTTGAGGTGACAGGTGGATATTGAAGTTGACAAATTTGGAAATCCAAGGTATGTAAAGATGTTGAGTTTATTTACTGTTTGGCCCGATTACTTTATCGTTCCTTCAATTTGTCCGTCTTGATCCTGGTATGTTACCCCGGAAATGTCAAGTCAAGATTCCCGGTCCACCAGCCGCGGCGTCGGTGTTGTCGGAAGAATGATAGCGAGGCCCATTCAATGCCCTCCAATTTCTACGTGTTTTCACTCAAGGTCTCATTAATTACACCGAACGCCATTACAGATATGTGGCAGAATTCTTATATTTGAAAAAACCTGTTGTTTGAAGAAGACGACGGCGGCTGCCGTCTCAACACCAAGCGTCCAACCTATGGCCCCAACACCCATAGTTTTGCAGCTCTCAAAAGAAAATAGACATCAATAGTTCGGATTAAGCATGGTTCAAGTGGCAAAAATGGACAGGTGACTGTGGGTATTGGGGACCTGTCGGATCGCAAGCAGATCCTAGGGCTTCTTTTTGCACATCATTGAAGGGGCCAAGTGTGTTGATGGAACTGAAGTGTACGCTTTTCAAAGAGGCTTCATCTAAATAACACAATTCCCGCCGCCTAACAGCCTAGACAAACAGGAGGAAAGCCCTGGCTCTGCCCATGTACAGAATGCTCGGTTTTATTCCTCCGAAACCAAGTGTAGGCCGACTTCTCACTCTGTATAGGGTAGAGTCAGGGAGTCAATTGGTCGAATAGCTTTTAGCCTGGGTTCAATCTGTTGACTCTCCACTTGGCTCGATTGACGAATGAGGGAGCTTCTGTCAAACAGGCAAAAAGCGAGAGCTGAACCTGCGTCGCGGTGAATAAACATTCACTATGCATGGCTAGCCTAAGTGCGTTCGAGCTGAAATTGAGCCTGATGTGAGCTACTAGCAGGTGTTTGAAGACAGAGTCAAGAAGTTGAAGTCTTTGGTCAAAAATGAAGCCATCACGTCTATTCAATTCAGAGCTCCTCTGGCTCGGCAATTCACCTGTGGGTCGGGCCATAACTACCGATGGATGGCCTCAACCCCGCGTTAGGCCCCACAGCCAGATCTACGTCATCAAAACGAGCCTCGGATGAGGCGGGTTGAGGGAAAATTGCAGCAGCTTCTTATTTAACTGAAGATCGTTATCGGAAGAAAAACTAGTTTGTTGCCACTTTGCATCACAATTGACAAGCTCGCCTCGACCATGCCTCCGCTTTCCCGTCCAGACGAATACCAAAACATCTTTCACTGGGCCGAGACTCAGAAAGATGGCACAGTTCCTTCGTTTGCGGTCAGGAAAAAATGACCCGTACGAGTATCTCCCCGGCTTCAACAATCATTTCGAGTCCGAAGCAGTCCCGGGGACGATCCCTCGAGGGCAGAACAATCCACGATGTACAAGATTCGGGCTTTACACGGAGCAAATGACGGCTTCGGCGTTTGTCGCGCCTCGCCACTTGAACAAGAAGGCGTGGCTCTACCGAGCACGACCTGCAGTTGCGCACCAGGGATTCGTGAGTTCTAACCAAGGCACTTGGGTGTAATGTCGTCCTCTCACTGACAGTTTGCGGGTGCAGACCGACCTCCCTCCGATTGAAGGGACAGAGAGTTGCTTCTTGCCCCTCAATCCTCGTGTTAAACTGTCCCCAACACAGCTCGCCTGGGTAAGTGCATCCTCTTCCAAGGCATCGGGTTACTCGGTCTGATTTGTGTGATTGCCTCGCTAGCTTCCATTCGACATTTCGGAAGGTTCGGATTTCGTATCTGGACTTCGTACTGTTGCCGGGTCTGGTGATCCCACCTTGCGAGAAGGGATTGCCACTCATGTCTTCACCGCAACAAAGAGCATGGACAAACGAGCCTTTGTAAACTCGGACGGCGACTTCTTGATCATGCCGCAGCAGGGTGCGCTGGATATCCAGACCGAATTTGGGCCTCTCTACGTCCAACCCGGCGAAATCTGTGTGATCCAGCGGGGCCAGCGTTTCAAAGTCTCCGTCGAAGGCCCGACAAGAGGTTACATCTTGGAAATTTGGGGTGCCAACTTTGAACTGCCAGAGTTGGGCCCTCTAGGCGCCAACGGCCTTGCTAATGCTCGCGATTTCCTGCACCCGAAGGCCAAATATGAGATAACACGCGACGATCCCTGGGAAATCATCTATAAGATGGGAGGGCAATTCTTCAAGAGCACTCAGAACCACTGCCCATTTGATGTAGTTGCCTGGCACGGGAACTACGTGCCCTACAAGTACGACTTGACAAAATTCGTCAACGTTGGATCAATCTCTGTGGACCATATCGACCCATCCATCTTTTGCGTCCTGACAGCAAAGTCCCGAGACCCATCCGCGCCACTTGCAGATTTCCTCATCTTCTCGCCGCGATGGGATGTGGCTTCACACACATATAGGCCCCCCTACTATCATCGCAATGCAGCCTCAGAGCTGATGGGCTTGATTTACGGGGGAGTATGGCGGACGGTCAGATGCGTTCCAACCAGGCGGTATCTCGTTTGAGTGCGGCATGGTGCCACATGGTGTGGCCTATCAGGTGAGTCGCTTCACCGTCCTGAAGCACACAATTATTGACTCGGATGTAGGAATTCAAGGCGGCATCCGCGCAGGCGCCTCCCGAGGCCCAAATCTCAAAGGGCGCCATCGCATTCATGTTCGAGAGCTGCCGGCAGTTCACGATTACGGATTGGGCTTGGAACAGTGACAAGAAGCACGAACATGAGCCCAAGATGTGGGATGACTTGATCGACAACTTCTCGTCGCACCAGGAGGAGGTCGAAAGGATCTTGAATGAGAGTAAAGCGCCAGCTACCTAGCTATTCTGAGGCGATTTCGATTTGGGTCACAAGACTGCTTCAGTATGATGTATCGTCATCTACAGACTCGTTTTCTTACCAAAGACCTCCTCGCAGCCAGTGTCCATTTGCTAACACAGTATGTGCCCTTCATTAATCATTTGTGGGATTATACGACCCTAGCACCGGTCATGAAATAGTGGACCAGTGCCCATTCGAAGCCACACTTGAGGCGTTCAGAGTACTGTACTTCGTACAAGGCCACATGTCGATAACAACAATCAGATAAGACACATGGTGTGTTAGAACTGTCCCAGTCATCTCAAACCGTGAAACCTAGTCGAGCTGGAAAGTAATCTTACTCCCGTGGCTGTGCCAATTCGCTAGGCCCAATTAGTTCCGCGTACCAGGACCGAGCATCAACTGCTTACGTCACTTAGAAGCTCGTCTTTCGCCGCTAAATAGACAGGGCTGTGTACGTAGTAGTTAGGCTGTAACTTCCCTTGAACTGGAGCAAGATATAACGGACAAGCGTCTCCGCACCTCCCAGAAACCGCAAATCTTTGACCTGGACCATTCTGTGATGCCCTTGAAGGAACCCATGTCGGCTTCTACCGACAACTCCCCCGCGAGGCTTCCGCGGGGCCAGGCTTGCGTCCTCTGCCAACGCCGGAAGGTCAAATGCGACAGGAATTTTCCCTGTTCCAACTGCACCAAGGTTTGCCTCCCCTGCCATCGTCAAGGCATACTTGCACCCAGTGCTCACTCATGAAATGCTTCAGGCAAATGCAGAGTGCGTTGCAAGTGCACCTCCGCCGCCGCGAAAGAGAAGACGGCCCAAGGTCGAGCTGCAGAACAGGTTGGCACGGTGTGAACAGCTCTTGGCTGAGTACGCAAATGCGAATGCCAAGTTGGAACGCCCGGAATCGGATGCAACTTCTGATATCCCACACCCTTCATTACCACCACAGACGGGACCCCGTGATTTGGACTGGAAGCCCACTGGGAAGCTTATTGTTGAAGATGGCGGCACGCGGTTCACAGACGGCTTCTTATGGACCAAGGTGTACGAAGAGGTAGCTTCCAGTCCCGCCATGGTTCGGCGTCCTGCTAATCTTTATGCAGCTGCGAGCAATGCGAGAGCTCACGGATATGGATGACATCGGTGGCGATTCACAGGAAGGGTCTCCTTCCCAGTGACGCCGGACTGTAACGAATATCTCCTGTTTGGAAATGGCCTGTCACCAGAAATCGCCGTGGAAAAGCTGAGGCCCTCGCCCGGTCAAGTCTTCTCCCTTTGGCAGGTATATCTTGATCGAGTCAATCCATTGACTAAACTGATCCATGCGCCGACGCTTCAGCCTTATCTCGTCGAGGCCACAAGTGGCTCGCAAAACTTGTCCAAGAACGTCGAGGCGCTATTATTCTCCATCTATAGCATGGCCACCATTTCTCTCACCGAGGAGGAATGCTCATCCATTCTGGGAAGCTCGAAAAACGCTGCCCTCGGACGTTTCTCTGCTGGAGTGAGGATAAACCTCCTCCGTGTCGAGTTTCTCAAGTCTCACGACTTGACGACCCTTCAGGCATTAGTGTTGCACTTGGTAATGGCTGATGAGTATCTTGATTCCTTCGATAGTGACTAACTGCTTGGCAGATCTCCCTCCAAGGTCGCCCTAAATCCCATCCTACTTGGGTCTTGAACGGCGTTTGCATTCGCATTGCCCAGAAAATGGGGCTGCACAGAGATGGCGAGCTCCTTGGGCTATCTCCGTTTGAGACAGAAATGAGGAGACGCATTTGGTGGCAGATCGTCATGCTCGATGCTCTGTCCGCCATGTCATCGGGCTTGAGTCCGACACTGCTCCCTCGAGTCGGCGATTGCAAAATGACGACGAATCTCAACGACGCCGATCTTCTCCCCAACGCCACGGCTTATTTCGAGGACCGAAGGGGCCCAACCGAGATGATTGTGTGTTTAAATAATGTAAAAAATGGGAGAATTCCTTATCCGGTAGCCTAATCTACACGCGATTGTACTCAGCAGTGAGATTAGTGCTGTTGGCTCGGGCCTGCATTGCCAGGATCAATCGGCCGAGTTCAAGGAGCTCACCGAAACAATTGAAACCACTCTTGACGACATCATGGAAAAGTATTCCGACCCTTCCGCCGGGCCAATCCATGAACTCGCAATTCAGATCAAGTTCGCCATCTGCAACAAGATCCAACACATGGTGCGACAGCCCCACGATCAACCCGAGTGGGGTGTCGACATAAACACCCCAAAAGACAACCTCTTCAAGCTTGCCATCACCGCAGTCGAGCACTCTGTCAGCCTTTATCAATCAATTCCGAGTACAGGCTTCCTCTGGTTCATGCGAATGCACTTCCAGCACGACATCTTCCTCTTCATGGTTACGCAGCTTTGCCTTCGGACCTCGGGTACGCTCGTGGAGAGGGCCTGGAAACAGATACCCTTGGTGTATGAGTACCACCCAGATCTATTCCATGCTTCAGCGGAATACAATCTCACCCTTTCAAATTTTGTCTTGAAGGCTTGGGGGCTACGGCAAGCGGTGTTGAGCGCGAGTCATGGCAACTTCGCAAGTCCCCGGAGTACATTCAGAAACTTCAAAGCATGTTTCCAGGGGGCAACAAACCTTCTGATGAGGCATTCCGCATGCCTCCAGAGATGCCCTTTGATATGCCATTTGATGTGCCATTTGACATGCCTCTTGGCATGCCATTTGGCATTCCGCCTCAACCAGGGGATCCAATGTTACCTCCGGGGGGGCACAATCCAGCGATGCCATGGGATCACGAATTCTCAATGTCTCTGAACGCAGCGCTGCCAGATTGGAACATACCGGAGATGCCGGAGCGAGGAGGGTGATACGGATATTGAGGTATGGGAAGGAAGGGAAGGAAGTGTCCTACTTCCAGAGAGATCGCAAGTAGCCAACTCACATGGAAGGCCAGAAACCAAGTGTAGACCATTGTATAATAACTTACCCTAATATCAATACTCCTCTGTACTACACATCTAAATCGTCAAGGGATTGGCGGGACTTTGTACCTGTATGGCGTAAATGAGACCATCATCATCATACACATCCAAAAGGAGACTCCATCCCTAGATATCACACTTTGGAGGAAACAATCAGAACCAGATATCACAAATATTTTTACCAGTACTCGATCATGGGTTACCTTGGGTATATTAATGGCAGTTTATTCCTGTGAAGCCCATTCCTTTTCTATTAACTAAATTTACCTAGCCTCCAGTCCTCCAGCACCATGAGAAAACCCAAGAAAAAAGATAAAAGAAACCTTCAGATCCCTTTCTCCAACTTAAACCCATGATTAAGTTATTTCAATGAATGACCACTTGTAACCTCTTAAGTAGCCGAACTCCCAAGCTCAACGTCCCCATGGCCCTTCTGCCCATGGGCCGAAACCACCCGACTCGGATGCCACACATTGAACGCCACGCAACAAATGAACATGAGCGCTGTGTCCAGACAGTACAAGTAGGCCTCAGAAGTTTGAAGTGCGCTGTCTTGACCCCCAGCAAATTCCGCAACCCTAAAGATAGATCGAACCATGATGAGAAGAGAGGAGAAGTAAAGAACATAGATAAACTGTCCCCAGGGCAGATGGGTAGTAAGACTGGTTCGCGTAGGGTTCTTGATAATCCGATAGTGAAAGACGGATATCACCGCAATGAAGCATCCGAAGAAGATGATTTGAATCGCCAAGCCGACAAGGATGATGTTCTGGCCGCGGTCGAGGGCGCTTTTGTTATCTGCGCCAGCGAGAACTCCACCACCTTCAAACTATTAGCACAGTTCATCTGCAGACAATGTGCTTGGGGAAACATAGCGACTCACCAATGCACTGGATAGCGAAGGAGAAGATGTCTCCAAAGACGAAAATCTTGGTCAACCACCTGGGCGAAATAAGTGAGAGATGCTCTCCCTCCAAAACCCGGATGATTCGACCCAAGATCATGTAAATGGAGGCAGCGAAGAGAGCCGGGCCCAGCAGTGGGAGAAGCGTCTGCATGATGAATGGAACCGTTGAATAGTCAGGGTTTTCGGCAGCATTGACAGCTCGTGCGGCGTAGCCCACCACCTCGACTAAGAACAGGGCATCAGATGGCGTGAATCTTGATCGGATCTAAAGGTCCGACTTACACAGTGAGCCGAGGAAGAAGGCGATGAAGTACCATGTTCTGGTTTGGATGAGCTGGAACAAATGGCCGGCGGTGGATATCCCAAACAGTGCCGCGGACAGGGCTGCAGCGGCGAGAGACGGATCGTACAAGTATTTCTCGGGGGCGGGACCGGCCATTGTGGGCGATGTAGAAGGCTCTTGTTAGTAAGCTGAGGATTGTGTGAAGATACAGGAGAGGACTGGAGGAGTGTGGGATGTTATATACATTGGCAGATCTGGTCCTGTTCACGTCGCCTCTCAGCCTCAGCCTGTTGACGCGGCCTGGTTTGACAACCTGTTGTTTCGTTGCACAAAACCGCAATGGCTCTGTACGATACGCAACTGCGGTGTCTGTAATCCAAGCCAACGCCCTAAGAGCCACGGCCAGGGTCGTATTGATGCCATGTTTGGGTGGAGCCTAGGAATGTGACGGCCCCTGTTGCGATGCGACTAAACCAGATAACCAGCTGCACGACAAGCCATAGTGGACTCTGAGGCCAATAGAAATTAGCTACACTGACTGTGAAATCCCGTCCCCGGCCCTTCGGTTCTTAGACAGTAGCCGAGCCCCGACTCGGGTGTTAGACTGCGCGACTCGCGCCGCTATTGACGTCCGACTTGGCTTTCAATTCGTCCTAGTCGGTGCCTCATCCTCTAATTTCTGCTGGGGAAAAAGGGCACGGATTTGCTGGCGGCCTCTTTCAATGGCCCCTGTGGTCGACCGTAGGGCTCAACGATGGGGCACAGGCCCTCATTGAAGCTCGTATCGATGGATGACTGATTAGTGCTAAATGGACAACCCAGCGCCACCCTTGCCTTGGTGCAATGTACAAAATCCTCCGCTGATTCAGCGCAATCAGATCAAGCACGGGACATCAGTGACAAGCCGCCGAAAGCACTGACCCGGAGGATGGGAGTGATTTTGCCTTGCGCTCCGACCGGAGGGTCTCGGTTGACTTTGCAGTCCCGAGATGCCAAGCAAGTAAATTGACGACGATGGTCAATCTTCGCGGGCTGTGCTTCAGATGGCTATATCTATGTTCGACGACGGCCCCTTATCGTTTGTCAGTATCCCATTCTCAAAGCAAGCCTGCTTCCAAAGAATAAACAATCAACATGGTTCGTTCCCTCTTTTTGTTAGCCTTGGTCACTGTTTGTACCGCCTTCGACGTCCAACGCAGCCCTGTCCGCCCTGTCAACTTTCAAGCCAACCATCATTCGACTTACATTAATGTAGGAATTAGACGTTCCTCATTCCTGCAATCCACAATCTAACTTTTAACTGGTCCCGTGTGCCTGCTCGATATGATCTCTCAGAGGATCAGGTAGGCGGCTCCTATTGAACAAGCACGTTTCTCGCTTCAACCACCGGTAAACAGTACCTAGCTGTCATGCACATCCTGGGGGCTGTTTGCAAGTCGTCGGTTCTTGAACTGGACACGCTGAAATACTGGAGCCATGTCGACTATGCTGAAATGATGGATGCATCCGAGTCCGCTTCAAACCCGCTCGATGTTCGCCTGACCAACTGCGGCATTGGATCAACCTCCGAGGACAGGATTTCCACCATGCACAACCATGTATCGACAAAGGATTACGTGTTCAACTTCACTTTGGAAGCCTCTTCAATCAAAAGTCATCTTGAATGCCGGTGGAGGAGCCTTCACCTTTGGACAGGGTTACTCCAACACCACGCAGTGATCTCTTCCAGCCTGCAAGACCAAAGGAACCATTACCGTGGGAGACAAGGTTATCAAAGTCAATCCTTCAAAGTCTTTCATCTGGTACGGCCATCAGAAGGGCGGCGGTGCTCCTCAGAACTGGACCTGGTTTGAGCTTCACTTTCCCGGACGTCAGTCAAGGCTAGACTACAAAATTATCTCCACCGCTCTTCTTCACGCACTTAAATACCCAGGGTATTATTTTATGTTTTAAATGCAGAAGACGCCTTTTGGATTCAGCATTAGCCACGCACTTCTTTTGGTTATTCTTGGCGGCCAGGTTAACTGTTAATAGGAGAGCTTGACCAGCGTCCAATATTGCCATATTGCCACCCATGCCTCTATTTAAACCCCCCCTTCTTATCTTATCATAATGCAGTCAGATAGGACAGCAGCAGACGCACTCAATCACTGCGGATTTGCAGGGTGAATCACGTGCCACTTCACCCTCATCCTACTGTGTGTGCGCGCCTTCACTTCCCACTCCTTCATCCTTCAACATCGCTGTGGTTCTGTTGCCGCGCTGCCGACCACCTCGCATCTTCACCATCTAATCTGCGTCGTCGCCCAGTCCTCTCAGTCTTCTCCAAGTGTACCTTTAAGTCACCAGCTCGCTCGACGCCGTCCCATTCTCTTCCTCCTCGGTGCACCTTCAGGTCGCCGGTCCCTCTCTGCGCCGCTCAGCTATCCGACTCTCCTCGGTGTCCCGTCAGGTCACCATCTTCGCCGTTCGCCCTCTGACTCTCCTCCTCCTCAGTGCGCCTTCGGATCACCAGCTCCCCTCCGCGTCGCCCAGTCCTCCGAGTCTCTGGTGTGCCCTCGGGTCACCATCTTCGAAACCATGGCACCTAAGTTTGATCACGTCCCTTGCGTCTTGGTGCAATCTGGCGACTGGACGGCTCGCCCTGTCCCCATTCGATCTTTCGGTGGACGAAGTGTTGGCTTTGATAGCCAAATTCCTCTGCAGCTGAGCTTGCTCAGCTATCAGGATAGCTCTCCCCGGCTTGAGCTCAAGTTCCAGGTCCCCAAGGCTGTGAACACCCCAGCGACCTACTTTGGTCCCAAGTTGGAAACCGGCGCCGCCTCCGCCAACTACAATATCATCGTCAAGCTCGACGCAGCGTCAATCAAGCGCTTCCGGTGGCAGCTATTTACTGCCGCCGAACTCGATATCCCCGCCGACGCCAAGAGGAAGGGGCACCAAGTGGATGGTCTACGAGTTCACTGTTAGCAAGCCCCCGTCCAGGGTTGGCCGATGCCTTTTGAATCGCAGGTGCCAGAAGCCGACGCATGGTTCCAGCGCGGTCATCGATTGGGCAATCTCTCGTCCACCATGGCACAACTCGTGGGTGAGAACGGCATAATCACCATAGCGGCGCCCGACAAGCCCAAGCATCCCCGGCCAAGCGACATCAACAGGGAGCTCGACAAGGGCCCATTTGCCTACTTTAGCTATGGGAGGTACGTTGTGACACCTTGTTAGATGGCATGCCTCCTACAATACTGACTCAAATCTTCATACAGTCCTTCCTGGGACATGGCGCGGTACGTGGGAGACATTGCCGAACACCGCCGTCAAGCCGACCAAACGAAGTCGTACTCGCCCGTCGTCGCATACCCTTCTGCTGCCCAAGCGGCCATTGCATTGGAACAAGGCGTGGTCCAAGACGTCTTTGACGTATACCAAGACGTGCTCACGATCCGCAATGGAACGGTACCGCTTCTGTTCATCCCCAAGGAGCCCAACTCCAATTCCAGTTACTGGGCCATCGCCAAGTTCAGCCCCCAAGTTCAAGGCGCGATTTGAACAATCGCTGGGTCGCCTGAAGCGAGAAGGTGATAGCGTCGGCATCGCCTTCGCACCCCCGCCCTCTGGTGACAGGCCAGACAACAATGTGTGGCCCTGCAAGATCGTGATGCGGGACGTGGGGTTCCGTCACTCGGGCGACCTGGTGCTCGACTGTCGACGGCCTAATGCCGCTGATACCGCCAGCCTTGCGACGTCCCAAAAGGTGGTACGAACTGTTGATGATTGGGACCAAGGCGAGAAGGACAATGTGTAGGAAATGTTGTACCTTGCCTTCTCCAAGCAGGATATCACGGCCCGTCCCCGAGTTGAGGCTGTCGAAAGGGTCTTCGACCTGCCCACTCTCGACCACCTGGTGGCCGTGGCCAACGTCGACGCAACCATTTTTGGCGCCAAACTTACACACGCAGCCACCGACGTCGCATTGGCCCCTCCCCCCAAGCCCCAGTTGCCACCCCAGTTGCCGCCCTCGGTACCGCCCTAGCTGCCGGCCTGAAACTTGATGCGACGAGGAAACCAGCCGTCAAGCTCACCCAGGAGCAGCAGATGGACAAGGCCGCGCTCGCGAGAGCCTGCTCCCTACAACGAGATATCGTCCAAGGCCAGTCCCTGGCAACTCTCGCAACGCAGCCAATGACGCCTATCCCTCGCGTCAACCTCCTGTCTGGGCATGGCAAAGACCTCCAGGAGGCAATTCTATCTCGTGTCCACATCCGGGATAGGGCCGACTTCGAGGCTATGCTGAGTTCCGCTCCCCTGGGCATTTTCCTCATCGTTGGGTTTGCTGGCTCTGGCAAGACAGATCTGATGGCCACGACCATTCTTCTTGCTGTCGGAGAGGGGCCTGTCATCGTCTGCACGCCCACTCACGCTGCTGCGAGCAACATCGCGGCACGTGTGACAAAGCTTGCCGGTCTTGCCTATGGAAAGGCAAAGGAGCCCACGGCCATTGTCATTCGTGGCTTCTCCGGACGGACTTGAGGAACGCCAGGTCAAGTCCCACTGCCTTGGACTGGGGAAGCCAGAGACGACCGATGACCAGTGGGACTTCTCCCTGTCCTTGGTCCAATGGATGCTCAGGATCTTTGAGATTGAGGGTCAAAACCTGAGCAAGATTGTTGTGAAGCCTGCTCTGCGTAAACTGGTCAATACCCTGCGCGCAAAAACCCGGACGTCCAAAAACTCCGACAGGCACTAATCGACAAGCGGGGGTACGATACCGAGAAGTCCCAAACCTTCAGAGATGTCGCTACTCGCATTCTGGCCGTCGCTGACGTCGTGTGCTGCACCACACACGCGTCTACAAAGGATATCCTGGCTCACTGGGCACGCAATACCGCCAAGTTCACGTTCCTCGACGAAGCTGGCGCCATGTCGATGCCTGAAGCCCTTGTGCCATGGTTCGATGGCCGCCCCCTTGTTATGGCTGGCGACGTAAGGCAACTCCCACCATGCGTCATGACCTCGAACGAGAAAACATCGGCGGGCAGGCCGCTGAACTACTTCGAGAAGCACCAGGAAATGTCGGCCTTGGAACGCTTGATGCGCATGCAGTGGCCTTGCTGGGGCTCAAGACGACAGAACCGCATTGTCAATGGCGGTTTCGACCTCGCCAAGGAGATCTTTTACCCTGAGCTTGGCGACAAATTCGAGTATGGCCAACAGTGCGCCGTTGAGCACCATCCTGGAGCCGCAAAGGTTGAAATGTGGTTGCGCGGCCGGTTCCCTGCGATGGCAGCCTCTCCCAGCGACAAGATCTTGCCTGCCTTCATCAACTGTGTGGGAACCTCGGTCACGACCATTGACACTTCGCGGTCCAACCGCGGCCAGGCCCATATCGCCCTGGCTCTCATGGAGTCGTTGATGCGAAGCGGTGTGACCAGATTCGTGGTGGTGTCGCCTTCTAGGGCCACCAAGACGTACTTGGAGGAACTCATCAAGAAGCATCTCGCCGATGGCGCTCGCGTCTCGATTCGCGACAGTCTCAAAGGCATCGAGGTCAGCACGGCGGACTCGTTTCAGGGCAAAGAAGAGGCTGTCGCTATCTTCCTGACGACCGTCACCAAGGAGAGCGGGCCGGGATTCGTCAAGGACCCCCGCAGATTCAACGTCGGCGTTACTCGCCATATCGACTTTGTGTTCGTGGTTGGTGATATCACTACCATGGATACCAAAAGGGATATGAATGAGGCCGTGGTGGTGGCCGAGCAGGGAGGCTGGATTTTGGCCAGTGGGAAGAAGATGCGCGATGCCTACCAGTGGTTCCGCACCAAGGGTCGCGTAGCGACAGTTAATTTCGGAGCTGGTGAGGGTGCATGGTTTAAGTAGATACGGCTTATGGGGGTTGTGTGAACGTCAGTGCAGATATAATAGATTTATATTGCTGAGAAATGAAACTTCTTTTTCTCTTATAGGCTTGCCTCGGCTCCGGTACTTGGGGATCGATGTCTTGTGTATTAACTAGGACGATAACAATAAGAAAGAAGAAATCGCCTACACTTGATACCCGATTTGTTCTTGCTTCGGGGCCTGCTTAATGAACTTAGGTTCTAGATTGATCTTGGCCCTTTAATGTGTGAGGTGATACCTATAATGTTGTTATTTTGGGATTAAAAAACGAGAATACGCACAGCATTGCTGAAGTTCCTTGTATCACCCTTGGGTCAAAGACATCACCCTTCACTTTCACTGTGTCAATGACCACCAGTCCCCTCATTAGCCCTGAGGTCTGTCTCAACCCACTAACGCTTCAGTAACGTATTACTTGGTCCTTTGCCGCCTCGAAGCTGTTAGATCGCGCACCGGACCTCTCTCTGTCTGAAGAACCGGCATTACTGTGGGTGTGAGTATGGGAATAGGTACCATGATATCCTCGAAATAGAACAGGCGTTCATCTATGCCCAATTCCCACTGACATGACCACCTTAGGAATAGGTACGAGTCCAGTGTGTCCGCGAGAGGACGAGGCGTTCTACCCGCATCCCAATTAGCTACTAACTTATTGATGTTGTAGGGATTGGGCGGTAGCTGGAGGAACTCAGTGAGTCCCAAGAGGTATTCGCGCTCGGCTTGTGTTGTTCAAGGCTTTAGAGCAGTGCTCTACAAGTCGTGCCCTGGATGCGGTCCAGCAATTTCGTTCCGGACGACCATTTCACCTATTGGAGGGGGGATTGGATTTTGCCTAATGCTGTTGGAAGGCTGTATAAATAAGACAGTCAACTTAGTACCACTTTGCTTATTCACCTTACCCACTTGCCTACCTAGGTAGGTAGGTAGGTGAGCGGGTCACCACCCACCTTTCTGGGTTTTACTCACACGGGCGAATACGACAGTCTCACAAGGCATGGTGTAACAGCACTTGGTGTTGAAGGCCAGACAGGTATTACGATGGCGAGTCCCCATGCTATACGACGGAGGTCCCAGGCGAAGCAATGAACCATACCTACCTAAGTAGGTACCGTTATGGTACGTACCTACCCGGGTACTCGTCTACTAAGGTAAGAACCCCAGCTTTGTGGTTGCCAGACTTTACTTTCGATTGGTTTGGTTCGCACTTGCCATACTTTTGCTTGGTTTCACATGGTGACCAGATATCAATGGGTAGTCTGATGCTATGACTTCTTCTTGTCTCTATTGATTCTCTGTCTGTCCATCCGTCCGCCAGCCCGTCCGCCAGCCCGTCTGCCTGCTTCGTCGACTGTCTGCTGTCTGACCAACCGTCTGTTTGCCGCTGCTTGTCTTAGGGTGCACCTTCGGGTGACCGTCTGGCCGACCGATCGATTGATTGACCTACCTTAAGGTGGTCCTCGACCGACGCTGTACCTACGATCCATATCTCCTCCCTCTTGGCCTACCATCTGGCGGCCGAGTATTGTCCGTTCTCTCTCTTTGGTCTACCATCCCGTGGTCGAATCTTGTCTGTTTGCTCAGTTGGCATACCATCCGGTGGCCGAATTGTCCGTTTTTATTGTTGGCAAAGTATCCAGTGTCCAAAACACCCTGGTGAGTCTCAGCACCCTGGTGAGTCTCAGCACCCTGGTGAGTCCCAGCACCCTCGTGGCATCACCCCCACACACGAGAACTTTACGCTGACAGGTCGTATATATATAGCACATCTTGCCTTGCTCCGGCACCACGATACCCCCTCGTTTTCCTCTCGCGCTGCCCGCTGTCTTACCCCATTGCCAACGACGGTGTGCCAACTGGTCACCATCATCCTCCCACGCCCACCAACGATCCACGTCCGAGCATACTCCCTCCTCCTCGACCATGGCTCGATCAAAGAAGACACCACAGAAGAAGCCAGCTCCCTCAAAACATGATACTTCCCCCGACCTCCCTTCCTCCTCCACTACTACGCCTCGGTCGAAGAAGACACCGATGAAGACGGTAGCTCTGGGGAACCCTGATACTTCCGCCAACAACCCTTCCTCCTCCTCCTCTGCTGCCCCTCTATTGAGGAAGACGCCGCTGAAGATGGCTACTTCAGCTGACTACACGACTCCAATCCAGCAAGCCCTTCGCCCTACCGCTCCAGCCGTCTTTACACCCACAGTGATGAGCAAGATGGGCGTCGCCACCTACCAAGAGCAGCTCGCCGAAGTTCTGTCCTCTTCGGCCATTGCCAAGAGAACCTTTTCCCAGGTTTCCCAGGCCAGCGACGACGCAATTCGCAAGGCCAGATCCTCAAAGCGGTTCGCTGACTCGGCCGCCCGCGATTCCTTCATCACGAATGAAGTGCGGAAAAAAATGGACGCCATGACTGAAGTCATCGAGGCTGAACACGAAGCCGCCCAGGAGCATGTCCGCGTCCTCACCGCCAAATACAACCAAGGAAATGATGGCATTACTCTCGACGAGTTCAGGAAGAATCTGGAGGCCATAGAGACCAAGGTTGTTCTCTCCCAAGTCAACCTCGCCGTGCTTCAAGGCCATAAGAATCAGTTCATCGGCGAATATGTCGATGATTTGGAGTCGCAGTTCAACCGTCGCAAGGTCGATGACGCAGCCTACATCGACCTGCTCATCAGCCGGTACCGAACACCCGAGAACGCAAAGCTGACCATCTTCAAGTCCCGCGATGCCGCGGCACAAGAACGATTCCGAAAGGATGTCTTCTCAGCATATGAGGCAAATGTCGGGCAGCATAAATGGTGCTGCATTTCTGGAGAGACCCACGGATCCGCCGAAGTAGTCGCCGCTCATATCGTGCCGTACAATGTCGGCGAAGTCAATGCAGAGTACCTCTTCGGAAAATCCGCTCCCTCGGAGAGAAACGGCCACATCATGAGTGCTCGCAATGGCATTCCCATGATTAAATATTACGAGACGATGTTCGACGATGGCCGTATGACCCTGGTCCCCGTTCCCGGCACAACCAAGATCCGGGTCGTTGTGTTTGCCGCTTTAGGCCCCGACCCCAGCGATAGTGCGAAGAAGCTCCATGGCAAGGAACTTTCTTTCAGTAACGATTTTCGCCCTGCCAATCGCTACCTTTACTACCATTACGCAGTCACCCTGCTGCGACAACAAAGACACGCAGTCCCTGGGTGGTGGAGAGCCTTTGCCTTGTATGGGCGTCACGCCATTTGGGCGACTCCCGGCCAGTATCTACGACAGTCCAGTATGTTGACATTGGCTCGAAACATCGGCCATCTTCCTCCAGAGGAAGCAAACTTCTTTGTGTCGCCTCCGGGGCTTCCGGAATCCGACGAAGACGCTCCTGAGTTTGACGGCCCTGATGATGCACGGAAAACCCTTTTGATCGCCGCTACAATCAACATGAGGGCGGGCCCATCTAACCTGAGAAACCCGTTCATTAGAGAGCGCAGGGGGACTGATCAGGTGTGGAACTTGGACTCTCGATACATCTCAAAGGAATTTGAAGACATGGTTGTTGATGATGAGGACGGGGATGGAAGTGAGGATGAAGGCGAGGATGAAGGCGAGGATGAAGGCGAGGATGAAGACGAGGATGAAGACGAGGATGGAGACGAGGATGAAGACGAGGATGGAGACGAGGATGGAGACGAGGATGAAGACGACGATGAAGACGACGATGAAGACGAGGATAGTGAGGAATAGATTTTGTGACGCGAACTTAATAACTAGTAATTGGCCAGACTGGCTTCCTGATACATTGTTTCAAGCAAAGTGCGAAAAGCAATTTCCACCTAAAGAACACCCTTTATTTTGACTACATGCCCAATATATGCCTGCGAACCTTCTGTTCGGCGGCGCGGTTGAGGCCGGTGCTTCTCAAGCTGCACAGTATATAGGCGGCTTAAAGACGGCGTATATAACCCAGGCGCAACTGAGAGCTATCTTCTGGGGTTAGATAGTGGGTTTTTTTTACTGGGGCTCTAATTGCAATATTCCTCTACAGGGTATATATAGCAGTTAAATAACTGCTAAGTAATAAGTTTCAAATCTCTAATAGCTATTGTGTCAGGGATTTAAGGTCTTTGGGGGGGGGGGAAATTGAAGCTTTTGCATTTTTTGGGAAGGAGCCCACAGCCGGCTGTCTCCTTTGAGATATCCCGCTTTGGCTAGGGCTATTGACTCGGCCTGATGAGTCAGTCTTGTGGTCTTCAAAGGAGGTTTTTGGGTCATCAGATTGATCTGTTAAGAATCATCATCAGCAACTATCAGCAGATTGTTCAATCGATAGTCATTTTAGCCCATTGATACGGCATTCTCTTCTGAATCATTTGATCATACGATATCCGGTGCGGTATCCCTATTATCTTGTCCCTTTTATTCATTTCCATCGCCCTCAATCTCAGCTTTTGGGGTCATTGAAGACGCACCGCCACCACGGCTTCCACTTGCCTTTTGGGTGGGCTGTTGTGTTTTTTAGCCCCTCTGTTGCTCATTTCCCCCACACAGTAGACTGAAAGATAATACTTCATCTGAGTTTACGATCTCCCCAGCTTTCTGTCACCACCTACCAATTCGCAACAGTCCGTATTGGAGAAGAGTCCCAGTATATTGTCGCTTTGGAGATGACGGCAAATACGGATACTACTTAGACGTCGCCTAAAACTAATATTATATATCCCCTCAGCTGGACCCTGAAGTTTGAGAATGGATATCGCCTGGCGGTTAAGTCTGTACTTTCCGACTAAGAGATCTATAGGTTGAAGTAGCTTACTGATACTATCTATACTGGGTATATTACTGCTTCTAGATATTTCTTTAGGCAAAAAATAGATTATAGAGTGGTGGAGATAATTACTATTTTCTAGAGCCAGTGGAATTTAAGTATCTTAGGCTGATTTAGTTTGTCTTTTCTTCTTCTTTTTGTTTCTTTATTAGCCTTATTTAATATTATTAGATAGATTAAAAGAGACCCAGTAGTTGCAAATAAAAAGAGTATATTTTTTAGACCTGTCCCAATGCCTATAGTAGTTCATACTATAGCGTTATTTACTTCTATTTCCCCCAGGCTCTGAACTAACTATGCTGAACCAACTATGCTGAATGTGTACACAAACTATCTCTAAGCCGACCATCTGATAAAATTACCCTGTCTAATATAGGCTCTAATAGCAGCTCTACTATATGATAAGAATCTATAATAAACCTCCCTATGTGTCAGTTTTAACATCAAGCAAGTAGGAGTCAACCACTGACTTATACGCGTATTATGAGGCTACTGTTTCTCTCGGGCTATGCAATCTCAACCCTCAATTAACTCTTCCATATGCTGGATTTATGCTCGTTAGACCATCTTATCAGCTAATGTAACTAAAATGCAATTACAGCAATGTGAAGTTCGTCTCTTCCCTAGTGTAATAGGTAGAACCCTATAGATCAATTCGATTTTAAAGTTGGAAGCAATTGGGCACATATGTAGGATAACACCCAGCGTCAAAAGACACAGTAGCTTAGACTGTGAGACAATTGCAATAAAAAATATAGCGTTTTATATTTCAACTAATTGAGATTGAAGAATTGCTCTTTTTCATAAATAAAAAATAGGTTGGTTTATTTTAACGTTACTGTAGGGTAAGTTACTTCGGCATTTGAACTCTGAGTACTTCAGCAGCGACCCGTAAGAGCCTAGGCCGTAGCGGCTGGAAGGCGCTAGAACCCACCCGACCGTAAAAGTCCAAGCTGTAGCAGCTTTTAGGGGCTTAGCTGCCACTGTCAAGGCTCTGTCATACCGGGTCAGACAACCTTGAATGGCTCATTCAACCCATTTTAATTGACTGTATTAAGTAAACTCAGTAGGCTGGGTCAGTTTAGTTTAGTAGAGGGAATCAGGTCATGTCACTAAAGGGTCAGGTTAAGATAGGGGAGTGGTTGGTGCCAACTACTGGGGGTAGTTTGTCTGCATATTCAACCTTGCTGCCCTGGAAAATAATCCTTTGAGATTATATGTGAGGAAATGATATTTTATCCCAATTTAATTTTCTTGTAATCAAGTATTGAAATGGATTTTAAACAACAATAATGCCAATCAATCCTCCCCGTACAAGGAAACGCTTATCTGGACTTCTCTGGCACGCTAGCATGAGCTAAGGCGAGATTATGTAATGCCCCGCTTGATTGCGACTCAACTTCTGACTGACGTCGCGCTTCTCAATGGCTTCTCTCCCAATGCGTAACCTCAAGCCCACATACGGAGCACCTTGGATCGTCCAAACCACGCTGTGCTGCGACTCACCACCGCATATCCATTTGCCTCAGATATTTGAACCCCTGAATTACTAAACGACGCAAAAGCTGGTGTTGGGGCCACGTGTGACGTTTCCAATGCCTCCTAATCGAGTCCAACGTAGCAGCGGTGCATGCCTTCAATGCTCCCGCAAGAAACGGAAAGTAAGTCCGAAGCTCCATCACATACATCATCCAAAGCGTCAAATTGGATACTTACAATAAACATCGCCCATAGTGTGATCATAAACACCCACAGTGCTCGCAATGCCTAAAGCGCAACGTCGCCTGCCAACCGCAGACATTCAAGGCCTGGAGCATCCCTGCATCTCGCGGCTCGCGCATCCTGTCTGCCGCCCAACAGAGCGAGGGTGAAAGATCCAGGAATAAATCAGAGCGGGAAAAGGACCCAGTGGTCTCCCGGACACCCTCCGAACCACCCGTCGCGACTCCGGATGTAGCTATCGCGACCCCGGATGTAGCGATCGAGCTTCCGATACACAACCGGCAAATGTCATTAGATCGACCCAGCCCTACTATCGCCCTCGAAAGTGGCCTCTTTGATGATGCGGCCTGGTTTCATGAACTTATTGATACGCCAGCATCCCACGGCCAGTATTCCCGTATCGAATCCTCAACCCCTGCCAACGGGGTGGAACGCGCCGAGACCATACCAGACCAGGAAGAATGCTCCGTGATCTCCCGGCTACCGTCTGAACCACCCATCACAGCCACAAGTATAGGTATCGAGCTTCCAATGGATGGCGGACAAATCACACTGGATAGACCTAGTCCCAGCAATCCTCTCGAAGGTGGCATCTTCAACGATGCGTCGTGGCTGGAAGACCTGCCCCAGGTGCCGCTGACTCCCTGCTCGGAAGCTCTTCAGGTCATGCAGCAAGGGAACCAAGATACAACCTCCAACTACATCAATAACGACACATACGACGCGGCCACGATAACAGACTTGGATACCCCATTCCTCTATGAGTCAAATACTCTTACCGATCTCAGTGTCGGTGTATTTGACCCCGGGACTATGGTGTCGCGTGTCGATAATGTATGGCGGCCTGTGGCATCAGAAGTACCGGCTATGTTATACTGCCCGATGCCATGGCCTGCCGACATGCTCGTGTCTGCACCTCGTCGATTTCTCTGGCAGCACTTTCTTCATGTGACCAGAAACGGATTCTTGTGCCTGGACCCAAAGCACTTTGCTCATATGCAAGACTTCCAGGATCCATTCGTCGTTACCTTGCCCCGGATGGCCCTATTCGACGATGACTTGCGTGCTGCAATTTTCTATTTCAGTGCTTTTCAATATCAAGCTTCAACTCAGGATCAGAAATTCCTTCCGCTCATGAGAGAAACTGCCAGAGAGGCATCGCTGGCCGTCGTCCCCCATGCCATGGGCTTGGAGTCAAATGATGAGAGGCTCCTAGCCAAGATTACTGTCGGTCTATTTCTACATCTTTATGGACCAGATCAGAGAGAGACCCATCTTGAGGTGGCATGGAGCCTTGCGGGAACCTTTCTCGGCAATCTTCGACAGCGCAAGCGGGTTCCTTCCATACCAGCTCGTCTTATCCTGGCTCTCTTGCGATGGAGTAGGATAGCAACCCTCTGCTCCTTGCGACAAGCCAGACCAGAATCTTGGCACAACACCTACGACATGCTTGAAATGGACGAGGAAGAAATCGGTCAAAATTTCTGCGCCGACTTTCAGAACTGGACCAGCCATCCCGTCTTGGCCTTTTCGCCACGTCTAATCAACCCTCTTCTCAGACTAGGTCAGCTTCTCGAGCTGCAGCAGTCAAAATGGGCTGCAACCGGTCAACTTGAGCTGTCGGATCCGAATTTGAACGCACAGGTCGAGGTAGTAGAAGCTTCACTGCGGAGTGCGCGAACCCGCGATTTCGTAACTTCGCACAGCAGGAGTGCAGACCCTATTGAGCTTGGTTCCTCAACGAGTCCATGCATTCTGCGGCAGTAATATTGTTATACGCACGACTTAAGGGGATGCCTTCTACTGCAACACTAATACGCCATCACGTGGGTATCATTGTTGGGAAAATCGGAAACATCGACCAAGACTCTCGCACATCGTATGCAATCATCTTCCCACTCTTCACCGCTGGGTGCGAGGCCGTAGATTTGTCAATGAGAGCCGCGATAGTCAGAAGACTCCGTGTGCGCAAAGGGCTTTTCTACAATCGCGGTGATTTGATTGGCGCCTTGCGTCATATCTGGGAGATCAGGGACCGTGAGCCGGGGCTTACCTGGTTAGAATGGTTAGGAAAAGGTGAGTCTTTCTACATAGCTATTTCTGGCATCCATCTAATATCTCTATTTAGTTCACAGCAGATTCAGGGTTTGGTGCCTGTTTTAGTTCCAGCCTAGCAGTGCGACTCCGTAGATAACGTCCAATTATCACAGCATCTCACTCGTACGAACTAGACCAAAATGCGTGGTGTAGATGAATCATTTAGGCATATAATTGTATTGTCGCCGTATAAAATACATAGTTAACAAGTAACCCCAGCTAATGATCCTTCCAGACCCGTCATAAGTTGTATGAGCTTTTCAGCAAGATGAGGTTTTGGCCGGTTGTCATAGTTAGCTCGGAGAATGTCAATCACGACCCTCATAATGCTTTTGGGATCTGCCAAGTGCACAGTTCCAGAACTAGTGGAACGAAGACACGGGCTGCCGTGTCCATGCTGAAGGAATCTGCGTATGGTGAGGTCTTCTGGCTGATCCAGAAATACCTCTTCGGCAGAATCTGGAGTCATCGATGAGGTCCCCCAATTATTCACCTGGGGTTTTGCGAGGAGCCCATAAGCCAGGAAAGCCAGGCTCGCGTGGTAGAGCATGATCGCTGTGATTGCATCGACCGAAACTCGCGAAAGCTCTCTGGCTCCTCTGATGATCTGAGCGGCGTGGTATACAGATCTTCTCGCAGACTCGGATTGAGCCCATTCGCAGATATAAGGATGGATAGAACGAGCTTGTTCTGGCCCCTCGAGTCCAGCAAAGATTTGTATATCTTCAAATTGCATATGGAGATGCAACAGCACGAGCTCAAGCCGCATGGTGACCTTGGTGGCCTTAGTGAGGTGGAGGCTGGCAACTGTTCGAATGTTGTTGACCAGTCTTGAGAGCTCCTCATGCCTGGAGGACATGACTAGTGCGTTCCACTGATGTTTGCGCGATCGTTGAAGGGAATTGAGTTGAATAAACTCCCAGCAAAGACTCCAAGAGCACGATACCATAGCAAAGCTAGCCGTCATCACGTCAACAGTGTCGCAGTGCATGATAAGGGTCTCTGGGTCGGTCAGAAAATCGCCAATGTTGAACATCCGGCCACTGGCTCGACTCAACCAGGCTGCTTTCCAATGCTCGGCCGAGTCGGAGGACCAAATCTCCTCTGATAATGGCAGAGGGGCAGAGAATTCCGCATACGATATTAGGGGATTGGCCAGCAAAGCCATGGAGCAACTGGCATCGTGTAACAAGTGCCTAAAAGAGAGTCTTTTGTATGACTCGGACTCAACCCATGCGAGCCACGTTCGCTCGAGGGCTGCACCTTCAAGGTCGTGGCTTATCATGATCTCAGGATAAGCCGAGCGCTTAAACTTTCCATCGCGGCGAAGCATGGTCAGTAAGGGTTGTAGAAGGCCCTCTGCAATCTCGACCTTTCGGATATGCCCACTCCAAAGGCCGATCTCGAGGGTAAGGAGGAATGCTTGCGATAGCTGTAGATCCCTAGCCATAGTGTTGTCTTCCTCCCACTCGGACTGGTCAGCAATGGTGAACATGAGACGTTGGTTTGCCTAGGGTACTCACAAGTCTTATAATGGCCACTGACACATTCTTGAATGGCGTAGCCAAGCTTCGTGAGAGCAGGATCGGATGTCAAGGCAGCCCCGGCAGCAGCCATGATAGCCACCAACTCGGGTCGCCTTGTATTGGGATCAAAGGCTGTTAGGTGCAGGAAAGAGGCTGCACTAGCGACAGGAGACGTCAAATAATACTGCAACAGTGTGTCGAGCAGTTTGACGGACGGAAAAGATGCAGCGGCCCGAAAGGAGTTCTCCGGACGACAGCATTTAACCACCATGGCGAGGATCTTGTCGCGTGCAGCCATTCCAAGCTCACTGCAGGTTACTCGTTTCTCGAGGTGCACTCGTGACTCTGGTGATGTATGACCGTTCGATGGAATTGATAGATACCGCTCTTCGCTTCCCTGGTGATCTTTTTTATTCGGCCGGAAGCGCCAGTACAACGTTTCAAAGGCTTCGGTACTGAGGGGGCTAGGTGTTGAGTGGGCGGCGTTCCTTTCGGGCTGAGATATACTATCGAATTCGAAAGGAATGTTGGCATTATAGTTGTTCAAGAATTGGACGTCTACGTCGTCTAGTTCCATACTGGCGTTTATGTCCAGATCGACTAGGCCATGGTAAGACCAACTTCCAGAGAGGAGGTTTGGATGGGGAAACTCGAATGTGAATTGCTCAACGTGAAATTTCAACGAAGGATCTAGATTGACCGGTTAGTGATAAACCCAAGCCTTGCGTTTTGATCAGGAATATTCACCCAAATCTGGCAGCGCACTCATAACGTCCAGGGTCGGACTACTTGTATCTTGCTCCACGAGAGGTAGCAATGGCAATGTCAGGTTATTTGGGAATCCTAGGTTTGCACTCTGAGCATCTGGCGGTTCTTCGGATTGATGATCACAATCAAGAGAAATGCAAGTGTCGTCCTGGTCCAATGGATTGTTCCAAATACACCTGATCCCCCTCTTCTTGCAACGCCGACATGGCTTCTCCTCGGAGCACCTTAAGTGATGGGAAGCGCAAGCTCTACATGCCTGTGTTACCCGTGAAGACAGACCGCGGTGGGAGCTTGGAGTATCTTCATTTGGTGAGTTTGTTTGAGATTCGTGACTTGCAACATGTCTTCTCAGAAGATCCCTAGTGACACACAAATGGGTTCAGCTCTAGGCTCCGCTCGAGACAAGTTTAGGAAGCATGTACCACGCACGTTCTTGTGAAAGCCTTGGGGCAGATGTGACACTTGTAAGGCCTTGACTGAGTATCTGGAAGCTATGTTAGCCATCCATATCTCCCGTAATCAAGCTGTGTACCAGCGGAAAGGACGAAGAGAGCGTACGTGAACGGACATGGCGTGCTAGGTGATCCAGGCGCTTAAAGTTGCGCTTGCATAACCCACACTGGAACATGGATAGCTCATCATCACCCATGGCGTCAGTGTCAAGTAATAGCACTTGGAAAGAAAAAAAGGCCGTCTCCGAGCGATAGTGAGCACGCGAGCCACCGGAATTGTGAAGATAGCGGAGTAAAGGTCCCAAAGCGAAGGGGAGACTGTGTCGGGAATGAGGAGAGGCCGGGATGTTAAGGGTTCCCCATGGGGGCTCAGAGTTGGTCTTATAACTCCACTCCGGGAACGCTTCGGCTCTGGGGATTTGCGGGGGAGTGAGCTGCTCCGCATTTAAGCCAAATGAACCTCTCAACGGCTTGCGATATGATGTTACGAATCTTTGTGGCGTCCGGAGTGCAGGGCTCGACTGCAAGGCCGAGAGCGAGAATCCTGGATTTGCCAATCATCACGCACTGAAAAGGAGTTATATGCACGACCCCGCAACTTGTTCCTTTAGTGGCACGGGAACTCCGGTACGTGGAGTTGGTGGGCCGGGAAAGTTCCCCCTCATTCCGAAGGGGAGAACAATCAAGTTACTACGACAATGCAAATGTTATGCATGTTCGTTACAGGCCATGTTTGTATCAGGCAAATTTAGCCATAGCTAATAAATAAATACAGTAATGTTTATCAAAAGGAAGCTGAAGTCGTATTTTATAGAGCCTTGTCGACAGAGGAGGAGCCGACGGCAGAGTAATAGGGTAGGGTCCGGTTAAAAGGACAAGGCAAAGTGATGGATGATGATCAAGCCGGGTGGCAGTGAACACAATTAGAAAGATTAAGCGCTCTGCGAGACGAGTGGGATGGTAAAGTAGGCTAATCTATATTTCCTGTCTAACTAGCTTTAGTCTCTCGAATTGCTTTGTTAAGATTCTAATTATCCTAACGTTCATATTTCCAAAGCTACTAACCGCTGAACAGCTAACAAAAATTCGGACAGTCTGGCTCCAAAAGCGCCATCTAACTCAGCAACGTGCCCAAGGCGTGGTGTTCGAGGACAGGATTACGAAGGCCCCATAATCCCCCTTTCTTTGTTGATCCCAATTAGGAACAGTCACTAGCTGTTACCTTTGGAAATACTCTAACCCAAAGTTTCGTCGATTTCGGCTTCGCAAGAGCTCCTCGTTCGACCAATTCCATATCGTCATCCGTCATTCCTCTCGTCAACTCAAAGCCATCGAAATGCTCGATCAGCTTTGCGATGACCAGCTGCATGTGTAGCAACGCTAGACCTCGCCCAATACACCTAACCGCAAAGAGAAATTATTAGCCTAATTCTTTCTCCTGCAGCAATGGTAGAAATGGTTATTGCAAGCAAGACGTACCCTCGGTGGCCTGCGGAAAAGGGCACGAATGCTCGGTTCATTAATTCGCGGCGTTCTGCAGACGCATCAAGCCAGCGGTCAGGATTGAAGACTTCTGGATCCGGAAACAAGTCAGGATCACGATGGATCGTATATGGCTGCGCCGCGATGACGGTCTTCTCTCAAGTATGCCATAGTCAGCGGAGTCAGAAAATAAGTTTGGGGCAAGAACGCTGGTATCTCACATTCGGAGGATAGTGCACCCCTTCAACCTCTGCGCCCCCTAATGGACTACTCGTGGCATAGCTGATGGCGCAGGTGGATATATCCGCAGAGTTTCTTTTATCACGGCGTCGAGGAACGGAAGTGAGGCGAGATAAGCTCCTGTGTCATCCTGAGGAACGGTCTGGAGTTCAACCCGCAGTCTCCGCTGGATATCTGGGTGCTTGATGAGGAGCCAAAAAAGGTATGTGAGAGTGATGGACGTTGACTCAGAGCCAGCGACGCTATAATGATCAGTTTGAAGAGCGAATACGTGAGGAAAATGTTGGCGAAAGCCCTACGACTGAGTCGAGTATACCATGAAAATGGACTTACATGAAGCCATGCCCGGATAGGGCTATGTACCAGGCCGAGTATGGTGGCTTAGGCTTTCCGTTTTCGAGATATGCCTCCAAAAGAGTGCCTGGACTTGGCTTTTCTTCGTTCAAAAAGGCGTCGACACGTGTTTGTGCATATTTGAAGACCCTTTGGAGTCCATAGGATGCGTCTTTCAGTCGTTTGAATGGGAGAATTGGAATCAGCGGGATCAGCCAGGAGAAAGTGGTTTGCTTGAGTGGATGGTCAGCTTGATTGAATGACTCAATGTTGGGAAAGACACACCAGTCCGATAAGCATGAAGGCGTTGTTGAAATCAATGACGTATTGGTGCTCTTCTCCAGCTTCGAGTTGGTGAAATGACTGATTAAAGGCAAGATCACCTATTGCGTCAAGCATGAGGAATTTACTGTTCGTGGTCAGTCCAAGAAGATTTCGCGCAAGGCAGAAGGTCGAGGGTTACAAATAAGCGAAGAGATCTAGTTCCCTTTTTTCCTTCATAATGGTGACTAGACTATCCAGGATAGGCACAAATCGGCGTTCATACTGCCGCAAAGCGGATGGAGATAGCTTGGCCTGTAGAGTTTTCCTTTCATCGAGAGCCTGTTGGTGATTTGAGAAATTGAATAAGCCCGCGTACTTGGGTCCAATTCCAGGCTGGATGCTTCCGTAGAATTCGTGGTCCTTTAGGAATGTTGCGCCTCCTTTGACATATACTTGGCGAAAGGTGTCAGGAGAAGAAAATGACAGATGATTTGGCCCCACGCGGACTACAGGGCCGTATTTTGTGTGTAGTTCATGGACCACCTTAAACTTGTCACCTGGAGGTGCTGTCAACATTTTGTTTCAATCCTTTGTGACGGTACATACACTTAACAGTGTGGTATACGTCCCACCACCTGGTCAAAGCCGCAATCTTTGGGCCAGGAAATTGCTTCAATGGAGAGAAAATGAGATTTTTGGTGACGGTCCATGCAACGTAAAGAAGACCTAGAGATAAGATGGCAAGGGGCACGAGTTGTTTCTGACTCAATCCAGAAAGACGCATCTTGTCCACTGCAGTACCGAGACCAGAAAGAACTCGTTCCATGATGAACGATGCGAAGCCTGGAATCGCTCTAAGCCACCAATGCCAGATCAACGATGAAAATCCAAGTCATTGAACGGCTTTATGTGGCAAAGAAGCTTGTATCTGCGTTCGACCACCTCCAACCCGGCGTTTGCCCCACCTCCGGCCGCATGACTCCTCACTCCCGGTGCCCCCGCATCGGACATCCGCCGGACCCTGGAGCGGCTCCATCGGCTCCATCGGCTCCCATCTTTCGGCTCCATGGTCCCTCGTTCTAATGCGTGTGTTTTGGATCTTCGGACCAGTCAATCCCTTGCTCGCTCACTTGCTTTTATGAGTGTTGTTGTACGTCGCTAAGACGAGTTGCTTGTCAGTATCAACTTCGGACACTTCACAATGAGCGGCTCTTCCAAACGGCTCCAAATCATTATCTGCGGCGGTGGAATTGCGGGCTTTGCCACAGCGCTCCTCCTGCGTGAAGACTATGATGTTGTCGTTCTTGAAGCATCCGACTCAAACCAAGAGCTTGGCGCTGCCATCACGCTGTCCATGAATGCAAGCAGGCTTCTATGTTCCAGTTATGTCCGCGCCGGTCTGGATCCTGTCCGAACCCGGTACGTCGAGGCCGAAAAGGTATTGCTTTCCGTTCATCAGCGCTTCTGGAAACAACGTTAACTTCTGTTAGCTCCAAGAGTTAGACTGGAAGACTCTTGACGTTAGCAAAGACATTCCCAACGCCCCTCTTGTCGAAAAATATGGCGCCCCGTGGTGGCACTTCTCACGGCAGGATATTCACCAAGAGCTGAAGCGTGCTGCTCTCTCTTCAGATGGCCTTGGGAAAGTTCCGAAGCTGGAGCTTGGGGCCAAGGTCTGTCGAGTAGATCTTGACAGTATGACGGTCCATCTTGAAGACGGGAGGACCTTTAACGGTGATCTCATCATCGCTGCTGATGGGATACGAACAGCAGCGGGGGCATCCGTATTTGGCCCTCTCCCGACCGTCAACACCGGATTCTCAGCTTACAGATGCATGGTTCCCAGCCAACGGCTTCGAGATGACCCACACACCGGGCCGCTCCTCGATTGTGCCAAGGTTCTTATGATTGTGCGTCCCGAACGACGAATTGTCATGTACCCTTGCTCAAGCTGGGAAACTATGAACTTCGTCTGTATCTTTCCTGATGACGAAGATCGGCGTCTGCAGTGGACAAAGGAAGTATCAGTCAAAGAGTTGGTAGAGAAATTCAGCGATTTTCACCCCGCGGTGGTCAAGATGTTGTCAATGGCAGAGGATCCTGGAGTCTGGCAATTGCGAGATCGTGACCCCTTGCCGACGCTGGTGAAGGACCGCTTTTGCCTCATTGGCGATGCAGCCCATGCCATGGGACCACGTGGGTAGCTCAATTTTACCTATATGGGCCAAGCTAACTTTCTTGAAGACCAAGGCCAGGGGGCATGCCAGGCAATAGAAGATGCGGAAGCCCTTCGTGTGGTGTTGGGAAATGCCGAGATCAACGACATAGAAGGACGGCTCGCCATCTATGACGATTTAAGAGTGGAACGGGTTCGAAGAGTCATTGAAAATACACGGGCAATGGGACCGAAGCGAGCTGGCGACGGTTCACGCATGACCGACCAGCAATACAGCCAATATAGCGTTGCGTTCTCTGACTATCATTGGGGTTACAAAATAACACCAGAAGCTGTCAAAGCCATGAACGAGCGTGGGATTGTGACGGACATCTTGGATGCAACTACGGGAGAAATAGGGGTTCGCCGTAGCACGAATGGGTTGGAAAGCACAGTTATGAATGGGAACGCTTAGGCACACGGGTTTGCGGGGCGGAAATAGATGGTGAGAGGACTCCGAATCTGCGAGTTTGTAGTTAGCAACACTCTTCGTTTAGTTCGTAAGCGTCTCTAGGGTCTTCCGACTTGCTTCGCTAAGCATGGGAAAGTTACACGGACTGGTCAATCGGTCTCCGCGGAGCCCAATCTTTTTTTAGTCATGTTTGCGTCTGTGTATTTCATGGTCACTGATTGAAGCTGACGCAGTCCGCGTTGGCATCCCGCAAGTAGCGATGCTGGCATTTCTAACAGCACCGCCACCAGACATTCCATTGACTTCCTACCAATACAGCCAAGTAAGCCACGATGACCCCCAGCAAGGACTCGGTGTCAGATATTAAGTAGATCTAGAACGGTAAACCCAACCCGAAGAAGGACTCCGTTTGCAGTATCGCAATCGCTAACGGGGCGCATGGGCTTGAGAAGTTCCGGTATTTGGCCTTAACCAAAACCTTGGGGATGGGTATACGCAACCAAAACTGGCGAATTGAGCCACAGAAGAAAGACCGGGAACCGCTCTAGCGATGTGATGAATACGTCTGCACTAGTACGGGCACTCGTTCTCAATAAAATCCCCATGTTACCGAGGGAACGGGATGCATAAGTTGGTCCAGTGTGGGTTCCCCAGCGGGTACACGCCATTCACCAAGCCGATGGGGCCCCGGGTCCGCAACCTCCACATTCTCATTCCAATTCCGAATGCAAGAGGCATTTCTCAAATCAAATGCTGTCCGAGAGCGAACAAGCTGTCCATCATGTTCCTCCACATCCCGGTCGACCTCTTAAACTTTTGACCACGGAGTTAAGAACTTCTAGATGGCTCCTAATCCCGGGCTTCCCCACACGAATCGTGTTTGACGGGCTTTCAACAAATCCCCAAGGGACAGGCCCAATGCACATAATGATGATGTTGAGACCAGGTTTCTCATAGCCTACCATTATTTTCCTGTTACACTTACCCACATATCACTTCACCACTCGAAAACACTGCAGATATGTCTTTTTCCATCGAAAATAGGTTGTTTATCAACAACGAGGCAAGCAAACCCCTGCCGTCCCAGACAGCCAGTGGGCAGCAAGCTGCGGGCTCAAGCCATTCCAGTCTCCTGACCGTCTTCGCAGTTTGTTGAATCCAAAACTGAAGCGACTTACAAACTCTACAACCCAGCCACGGACGAGTTTGTCGCCGATGTGCACCAAGCAGGTGCTCAAGACATCGACGCCGCCGTTGCCGCTGCGGAAGCTGCTTTCCCGGCTTGGAGAGATACTCCCGTACATGTCAAGGCTGCCATGTTCGGCAAGTTGTCCATGCTGATCACTCAGAATATGGAGGAATTGCGGAACTTGGAGAGGATAGCAATGGGTCGGTCAGTATACATCGAGTGCTCAACGGCTTGGGTTCATGTTTCTGACACTCTCCCAGTACCTTTGGATTTGCCAAGTTTGAAGTCATGGCTTGCGCTGGGATAATGGCGCAGCATGCACACATTGCACTGCACACCCAGGGGAAGTCGAGCTTAAATACGCCAGGCATGATCACATTCACACTGAAGCAGCCTTTTGGCGTCGTCGCCGGCATCTTGCCCTGGAATGTCTCCTTGATCATGTTCGCCATGAAGACTGCCCCTGCCCTGGCAACTGGCAACTGCGTGATTATCAAGTCGAGCGAGAAGTCGCCACTGGGAGTACTGAAGCTCGCCGCGCTGTTCAAACAGGCTGGTTTTCCCCCAGGGGTGTTAAATATCGTCACTGGGTCAGGCCCGACCACCGGAAGTCTGATTTCCAGTCATATGAAGATCCGGAAGATCGCCTTCACTGGTTCCATCGCCACGGGCAAGAAGATCATGGTGGCGGCGGCAAACTCAAATCTGAAGAATGTTACACTGGAGCTTGGCGGCAAGTCTCCCGCAATCATCTTCGACGATGCCGACATCCAAAAGGCCGCTTACGCGTAAGTCTGGCTGGTCAATCGCCCAGAGTCCACACTGACCGGTCACCAGCGTTGAAATGTCAATCCACCTCAACAGTGGGCAGCACTGCCAAGCCAACAGTAGAGTCTTCGTACACGAGTCGATTGCTGAAGAGTTTTCGCAAGCACTGGTCAAATTGATGACAAGCCGCTCCATCGGCGACCCCGCGGATAAGTCCATCTTCCAGGGCCCTCAGGGGGATAGGATCCAAAAGGAGCGCATCGTCTCCATTCTCGAGAAGGGCAAGGACGATGGTATCGTGCTGTGCGGCGGCAAGGCTGCTGATGTGAACGGCAAGGTTCGATATTTCTACGATACACTCCTAACCCCAACTTGACGGACAAGAGTGCTAACTATCCACGCTGGTAGGGTCATTTCATCGAGCCTACCATCATCAAAGACGTGTCAGATACGTCTGTCCTCGCAACCGAGGAGATTTTCGGCCCCGTTGTGCTCCTCAACACATTCAAGACCGAAGAGGAGGCGCTTGAGCGTGCAAACAACAGCGAGTTTGGACTATACAGTGCGTCACTACCAAAGATATTCTCCGTTTATATGTTTCTGCTCTAGACACCCACTGAACTATTTCCTCTTAGGCTCCCTCTACACGAAAGACGTCGAGCGCGCACTCAAGTTTGCGAAGTTCCTCGAGGCGGGCACTGTCGGGCTGAACTGCTCGGCACCCACGCAAGCCGTGGACATGCCAGTTTCGGGCTGGAAGCAGTCGGGCATTGGTAGCGAGATGCACATGTACGGCGTGGAAAATTACCTGCAGACCAAGGCAGTCTACATGAAGTACGATGATGTGCAGATGCACTGAGGTAGCGGGTGTGATACTAGTCAGAATCTTTGTAACTAAACAAGAGCCTCTTTCTTCCCGCATCGGCACACGGCTGTGAATTCACGAGTGGAGGATGGGCCGAATTACAATGAGTAACTCAACTTGGTCACGACGTCTACAAGAATAACTCTCATTTTCTCATGAGCTTACTGTTAGAGACTACGCATTTAAGCATAATTAGATGGAACCAAGACGATCGCCGAAGAGGATATACAAGAGATCTAGTTGAATACGTTGACATATTTCTCATCTCTCGACTTTAAATGCGAGTTCTTTAGTTTACAGCCGTAACTGGAAGTACATCAACTGTGACAAGAGCCTCGGCCTAGGGAAGTAATTACAGCATTAAGCTACCGATGGCTGCCACATTCTCACGACCACTTAATAACTTGTCTTGCCAGCGCCTTGCCCGCCTTGAGCTTGTCCAAAGCCTCGTCAATCTGGCTGATGTGAATCAACTCGACCTGCGGCAGGATGTCATGCTCGATCCCCAGCCTGACGGCATCCTGCATATCCTTGGTGCTGCCATTACACTGCGCAATGAGCGCCAGGCCCTTGACCATCATCGGGCCCGTGTGAAGGTGAACCATGCTTGGCCCAATGCTCACAATACGCCCGCCTACCGCTGCATACTCTACGGCCTGGCTGTAGCTTGCTGGATTCGCTGAACAAACCACGACGCCGCGAACGCCCTTACCGCCCGTCAGCTCCTTGATGCGAGACACGACCGTGTCAGCCGTCTCGTAGTCCACAAACCCATGTACGCCTACGGCTTCGCAGATAGGAGCCTTCTGGGCACTGTCGACAGCCACAACCTTGAGGCCCATGTGTAGAGCGTAGCGGCAGGCGAGCCCACCAACGCCGCCGGCGGCTCCTGTAACGCAGACCCATTCGCCAGGGGTGGAAACACCAGTGGCACGAAGCCCGGCGAGGGCAGTGGCTCCGGCACAGAGGAGGGGGGCGATGCTCGCGGCGGGGGCTGTGGTGGAGGGGATAGAAATGAGTGACGTGGACGAGATGGTGATGTATTCTAAAGCGAAGGTGAACATAGAGTTAGAAATGGGTTGTGTCAGCATCATCAAGTCGCAAGAGAGTCTCATGCAGAGAGGATGGATGGTCTCAGTTACCCAGGACGTAAGACGTGATAGAACTCTAGCACTCACCCTGATACGTTCCATTTGTCTCATAACCACTCATTTTTAGCTTCTGGCACAGATTGTCGTCACCCCGAGTGCACTCGTCGCAACTTCTACACATCTCTGAGCGCCATCCCATGCCAACCCTGTCGCCCACCTTGAAGGCCGTGACCTCATCGCCGGCGGCCACCACAATACCCACACCCTCATGTCCCGTCACGAGTGGGCGCTGCGGTACTTTGGGCGCAGGAGGGAAGCCGTCGCGCGGGTTAACATCGCCGCTGCAGACCCCCGAGGCCTCGAGCTTGACCAACACCTGGTTGGCGCTGGGCTGCGAGACGGGGAAGTCGGTGCGAAAGGCGTGTGGCATGCCGTACGCCTCAGTGAGGACGGCAGCGTGCTGTACGCTAGGTATGAGGTCGGTGGGCATCTTTGGCAAGCTGCGTTGGAGAATGTGCTTGGAGTAAGGGGGGAGGAGAGGAGGTGATCAGTTGAATCAAGCTTCTTGGTGCTTTTAGTCTGTTCGATCGATATTCTACCGCTATATACCACACATGTTGAATCCGACCGACCTCATTAGTGAAGCGGCACGTGGATGCTAGCAATGCCAAAACTGTCTCGTTCGACATATGCCGTATTTGTCGGTTCCGACTACAAGAGGCCCAGGATAATCTCGACATTCCGAGCCCGATTGACCAACACGGCGTTATCCTTACCTCCAGAGTTCCCCACGTTCCCAATATATCTCCACCCGGTCCCGATCCATCGCCTTCACGTTATTCCCCACGTTCCCGAGGAGTCTCCCTCCCGCATTTTACGCCCCCACTTTACATGCAACCTCTCGTGGTAGCTAAGCCCCCGAGCGATACTCAACGACACATGGTGGAGTCGTATACTTTATCAGGGATTGGGTTGGAGGGTACCGTTGGCGTAGATGGAGCATCTTATAGACTTGGGGATTGGTCTCAGAGATACGCCCGTCTCTGCACAAACTACTCGTTATACCCGTTCACACCATCACCACCTCGCATCATTCTGCTTCTGAATTGCCAACACGTCATGGATCCGCGTCAGTTTTCCATGATGCACCAATATGCTCACATTCTCCGTGGGCCCACGCTCCTGCGTCGGCCAGAAGTAAGTCTCCGAGGCGCCATATTTACTGTCATTACTTTGCAACGAGCTCACCTACCTGCAGTCTTGCCATCACTCAGACGCGCATCCACATCGGCACCATCCTACGCAACTTTGCCATCGAGCTACATCCCGAGACAACACCCGAGGTTATGCGCACAGTGGATAACTTCCAGGGCAGGCCGGTGGCGGACAAGGTGTTGCTGTTCTTTAAGCGGATGCCGTGATGGCTTGAAAATGGCGAAGGGTAATCTTTTCCCTTTTTCTTTTTAGCTTTACTCGATACCATCATCCAGATCAAAGCCATACAGTATCTATACATACATTTCGTAATATGGCGAAGGGTTATAGATGCAAAAAATGGACGAGTCGAGATTAGCTTCGTCACCCAAACGATGATTCTAGAGCTAGTTCATCTTACTATAATTGACATTCTCGGTTTTTTGGCTCCCCGGCAAATCCTTCTCGGTTATTGAAGTTCTAATAGCACCGTCGATCTGAGACTTGCCCTTGTGACCAACCCAGCAGTTTGTCTATAACCAACTACCAGGAGCAACGGTTAGTACAATAGTGTTGCAGATGGGGCCTTAGTCTTGCATCCCAAAAGCAAAAGCACAATACTCTCGTTCAAGTATAAGCAAATGTAGAGTCAAAAGCTAGGGGAATTGAAATTAGGAATAGAGAATTGCTGACGCATAGTTCCTGTGACAGTTGTTTGTCAGCCATCAACTCGTCTGCCCTGCAGTCTTCCGTCTAATCCGAAAGGCGAAGAGCACGTGGTGATGAGGAGGTGGCCTCCCGAAGATCTTGAACCGGTCGATCCGGTGCTTTGGACGTACACTCAGGCCAGTGTCACCACCGGGTCAATTTCACCGTCGGGCCAGTTCCTCCACCGGGCCCATCCGCCCGACCGGCCCCATACGCTTCGAGTAGTTCAGTGTTCGCCCTCAACGCTCACTTACATAGTCTGTACATCGACAAGTATCTACCAGTTTAAAGTAGTCAACCCAGCATGCCCAGCTCAAAGCACTTTTGAGCTTACTGTACAGCAGCAATCAGCTCGCCAGCCGAAGCAAGATGGCATTCACCACGCAAGGAGACAATGTGCCAGTTGTTGACGTCCACTTCCACTACTTCATGCCCGACGTACTGGGCCCGATGAAGGAATTTGTCATCGAAACACCTGAGGAGCGCCACATTGCCATGGAGAAGCTGGTAAGAAGGAACTCTTGAAGAGTGCCTCTTCAGAGAACCCCTCCGGCCCCCAGTTTGTCCCATCGCCCAGCTGATGCCTCATTCATGGCAGCATACCAGAACTATCATCTACTCACCCGTCATCTGGACCAAATACAATACCGAATGGGCCGCCGAGAAGTGGGCAGACCTTTGCCGCAAATTCACGGATCACCAGGCCGCTGAAGTCGAGAAGGCACCCGCCTCTGTGGGCTCGTTCGCCCCGTTGCCATTCCCCCACGTCTTTGAGACCATCGAAGCGCTCAAGTACGCTGAGGAGCAATGCTCTACCAAGCCGGATGGATATGCCATCACTACGTCTGCGGCAAACAAGTATCTTGGGGACCCGTCCTACGACCCGATCCTGTCCGATTGCGACCGCCGTGGCGTGGTGCTGTTTGTGCATCCCAACGAGACGGTGATGCCGCCGCTAGATCCGAAGGTCTACGGTTGGCAAATGATCGAGTTCCCAACCGAGACGGCACGCTGCCTGATGTCCATGGTGGATCAAGGCACATTCACAAAATATCCTAACATCAAGTGGATCTTTAACCACAACGGCGGCTCATTCCCGTACCTCTTTCAGCGCTGCATCCGCACGCTGTCGGGCTCCAAGCTCGTCGGCGTCGGCGGACCAGGTGCAAAGCAGGTGAACCGCATCGCGAACAATAACGACGGGCAGACGCTGCAGCGCATCTTCGGCGGTTGCAACATCTACATAGAGTGCTCGCAGGGCACGGCTATGCAAACGGTCATGCTAAAGAGCTTGGGCATCCGCGCTGAGAACGTGTTGACAGGTAGTGACTGGCCCTTTACTGGTAAGGACGATGTCTTGTCGACGCTTGATGAGATGTACGGGCCTGAGAAAAGTGGCATGTATACGCCGCAGGAGATTGAGTTGATACGTGCGGGTAATGCACTGAGGCTGCTGCCGAGATTGAAGGCCGAGTACATCAAGAACACGTGGTTTAAGGAGTAGAAGTGCAGCAAGGAAACAGGGCAGCGTGCTTGTTTCAGCATCATAAATATTGTGGATGTGCTGGCAGAATATTCTTGTGATCTAGCTCGATATTGATTTGAGTACAGGATAACATTTTCCGCTGCAATTATTAAATTGTACCTTTATTGACAAGTTGGAAAGCTACGTTAACAGGAAGCTGAGATTTAACCCCGGCGTCTGAAACTGGAAGCAAGACATCTACCATATATTTATAGAAAGTTTTTAACTTCTGGTTAGACTAAAGAACCAAGTCCACATTTTTGTAAATAGCTCCATTGTATTCTTTATGCTCTTCTCGAATTGTTTAGTCCCTGTACTACGCTGATGACACTCTGGTGCATCTTTTCATCTCTCTTAGTTTCCCTTATTGAGGTGAACTAGAGCCTGTTTATATGTATTGCCACTCCGGAAATTTCTGATTGCTTCAAAGTGTTTTTAAGAGTATACTACATAGGAATATTGTATGTCATGCTATGCCCTACAAAGATTGGTTCTTGCGGTAGCAATATATTTTCTCAGGGCCTCAATTGTTTTTTTTCACTTTTTCTATCTCTTTGAGATTATCTGGAGAATATAACGGCTCTGGGGAGAAGGAAATCTGTCTGATTAGTCTATGCTTTGATGATTTAGATTAGGCCATTAGAAACTTCCTGCATATCACGCCCAGCGATAGCCACCTAGGCCTCTAAAGTTCATCTTCCCTTCGTCGGTCAATATGCTCCACCGCCTTTTTGATGATTGTCTGATTTTGACTAAATTAAATCTAACGAAAGCGGACAGTATATCAGCATCCCGCGGGGGATGATGCCATTCCAGCCCACCGGAAACCCCCAGATCCCACCGGAGGCCCACCGGAACTCCCACTCGCTGCCCACCGCAAATCCCACCGGACCACTTCATCGCGGAGAAATCAACCTTCAAGTTAACCGCAAAACCCTAACTGGTTCCTTCCAATCACGATGGGAGAAACATTGTTGCTACCCCAGACTTACCCCAGCCTTACCCCGTAGGTTCGGCGCAGCTGCCTCCGAGCTCAAATCCATGTAGTATAAAGGCAGACGACTTCACGGGACTATTTACTGAATTTTGGGACGAATACCAACGGTGCTTTCCTTGACACATTAACTCACCAGTCAATCTCTACGAAGATCTCTTCAAAATGAGAGTTGCATCTATCCTGAGCTGTGTCGCTTTAGTTGCTGGCGCTGCTATTCCCGGTGAGAGTACGATCAATGAGCGCGCCAGTGGAACTGTTGAGAAGCGTGCTTCAGGCACGGCGACTGTGAACTTGGCAGTAACACAAGGCACTCCCCAGAATCTGGGCGATGGTTTCATCTATGGGTTTCCCGACAACGCCGATGGATCCGCCAACACGGCTATTCCGAATGAACTCCGCGCTGGTTCTGGCTTCAACTACTGCCGTGCTGGAGGCGCTCAGCTGCCCTCGCCGAGTCTCGGATACGCCAATGGCCAGCTGCAGGCAAGATGGTTGCAAATGTTATACCATAAAAGCCTCTAACTGCGTTATAGGGTCGTTTAATGTCGTTCCTTTCAAACTACCGGACATGCCGCGCTTCTGGCGCTCGTTTCCAGTTGCTCGTTCACGACCTCTGGGGAGCGGACAGTGTTCAAAGCTCAACCTTCAAGTACCCCGGCGATGGCGGCAGCTGGACCGCCTTGGACGACTTCCTCACACAGGTCATTGCCTTTATCAAGAACAATAATATGCAGGCCGGACTAGAGCTTGACCTCTGGAACGAACCTGACTCGACTCTTTTCTGGAATGCCGATTACCAGCAGTACCTCAACACCTGGACGCGCATGTACAATCGCTTCAGGTATGTTATATTGCAACCAGAAAGCGTTGTGTATTGGAGACTAACACAGATACGCTAGGTCGGAGCTGTCGTCTCTTCCCGTTACTGGACCATCAATTTCTGTTCCTCCCACCACCGGCAACACTTTCTGGACTCGATGGTTGGACCACGTCAAGACGACCAACACTGTTCCTGATCTCTACTCCTATCACCTCCTCAGCCTTGATTTCACCGTCAGCGCCTCCCAAGACACATTCAAGTCCATGCTCAGCTCCCGCAGCATCCCTTACAAGAAGGTCATTGTCAACGAGTACGGCGCCACGGCGGGAGGCGACCAGACCAACGCAGGTAGCGTGTGGTACATGGCCAACTTTGAGAGGCAAAATATTGGAGGCTTGCGAGCTCATTGGGGGATGGGCGAAAGCAATCTTCACAACGGAATGGCTGGCCTGGTCAACTTTTCAGGATCCAACTACTTCCGTGCGGCGCAGTGGTGGGTATACAACTACTATTCCAAATCCATGACGGGGAACCGTGTGGCTACTACCTCCTCAGGAGACGGAGTCTTTGAAGTCTACGCCACGCGTGGGAGCTCCAAGGATTCTGTCAAGCTTCTTACTGGCCTGAGACCTACCTTTGGAGTCCGGACCTACGACGTGACGGTTAAAGGTCTGAGTGCTGTTGGCATCTCCGGTGGCACTGTCAAAATTCGCACTAAGCGATTCAACCATGTTGAATGGAGTTTGGAGGGACCTGCTCCAACTGACCTGGGTGTTGTTGAACATACGGTATCCAACGATCAGGTAAGGAGCTCGTTGAGTCTATTTCCATCTTTTCGGCTGCATAGCTAACGAATCTGAAGATTACTTTCTTTGTTACTCCGGACAACCAGTACACAGCCTACGCATTTGAGTTTGTCAACTAAGCGCTCTTTCTGGCTCTGTCATTCTTGAATATTCGTTCTCAGCTGTCAAACGTTGAGAGGTTAGGGGAATGGGTCTTAAGATGCTGTGTTGGGGTTCGTAGATCTCAGGCGATAATCAGGATGGAAGCATTTCTTGCTCCAGATGAACGGACTCGCGACTCTTATTCATCAGGAAGTTCTGTTAGCACCAGGAACTCATTGGTTCAACACACCGATGATAGGACTTTGGAAACATCACATTGTGCATAGCTTCTGATTAGAACTCCATTCACTATCATCCGGTGGATCCAGATAAAATTGACATGGCTGAAGTAACAATTCGTTAGAGCTTTGAATTATCTGTACCACCGTGAATTATTCATACTCGAAAGCCAGATTCGCTGAGTGAAAATGCCATGAGCTGAGCACGGTAGAATGCAAGAGTAGCCGTGCCGTGAATAGGCTAGAATACCTTTGCGTTCAAGTTCTAACGCAACTCACCTTCTCCTAAGAACCCTCATCTGAGTATTATTTCGAGACTGATGGCCGCCTAGCGTCAATGACTTGATATGGCAATATCGCAACCTACAGTTTGCTGTGCGCCAAAGTGGCCGAGGTACTGCATCACAGGCATTGTCAGTGGACAGGCACAGGGCTAGCACCAACCTCCTTGGCAATACTGTTTCGGCTCTCGAGGGAAAACGACAGTTGTGGGATATTTGATTTAGCTCTCTTTAAGACCGACGAACGCTAAGTAGTGTCTTGCAACTTTGAACAGGAAAGTAGTCAACATCTAGCTTGTGTGTCTTATTCTTTTACCTGCGCGACAGAATCTCCTTGCACTCTTCGTAATGACCCCTATGCATTCCTTGAAATACACATGACAACTTTTCGTTCATGCAACTGGATAGAATACAAGTAATGTCTCAAAGTACGTAAGGTAGTGTCCCGCAGATTAGATTAGATTTCCTTCATCATACTCCCGCTCAGCGCGTGCACTCGGAGCTAAGTCGTCCAAGTGCAACTCAGAGGCGCGGATATCGATCTTCTTGATAACAGCGCCTAATACGACCTTGAGCAGCTCATCGTCCGACATGGATGTGCCGTGTCCACTCCAAGTCACTGTGTCGACAATGTCTCGCGTTTTAGCCTCCTTGTGCAGCTCATCATCGAGATGCTGCAGAGTCTTCTGTCGCGCAAGATTCGGGCCGCCCACGCGGAAGAGCTGGACGCCAGCCTGATGAATCGGTGCCTTGGCCTCATCGAGGGTCCTGGCGGCTTGGATCAGGGGTGATTTGATATCGTCGTCGAATTGGCCGGCTGTGATTACGACAATGTTGAGAGCCGCCTTCTCCTCTCCGGCCGTAAACTTATCGCAGTACCACTTGAGCAAGCCGCCGAGCCTGGCGCCCATGTTGCACTTGCCAGCCGGCTTGACGCTGTCGAAGATAGCACCGACCTGCTTTCCCTTGCTCGTCAAGAGCATGTTGCCGACGAAGCCGCCGATGTGCGTATAGCCCGACTTTCGGATAGACTGCACTCCAGGCAATTTGGCCAAGACGCCTCCAGGTCGGTGATTGACAAAGTACAGGTCGACTCCATCCGGATCATGCTTGGCGCAAATGGGTGCAATCCGTTCTATCAGTGTCTTGATTTCGGGCCAGTAAGGCTGCATATGCTCCGAATCGTCGACCAGAAACATGGTGTCAAAACATCGCAGTTGCAGGAGTGTCTTCTCGAACTCGCTGACATCCATGGCTGCTTGAGACTCGGAGGCTGGCATTGTGGATTCCTAGACCTGCACCACTGTTTGCTCGTTGTTGCTTTGAACCAGATTGCGAATTTTAACCGCAATCAGAAATGAATTTACTGGTAAGTAAGTCGATTGATGGGGAATCTTGGAAAAGACGATAAAATGGTATCAAGGCGGTGAAGACACATATGACGATTTAAGTGGAGAATGTAGGGAGAAGTGCGGGACTAAAATCCCCACTGTACAGCAGCTCGTGTCACCAAGGCTCCCAACAATTCAAGTTGATCTACAGTCGGATGTAAATCGAATTCAACACCTTCAGGCTTGAATTAAATGGGCGTCCAGCTTGAATTGATCGAATTACTTGATACCCTCAGTCAGCCAGCAGTCGAGAATGTGAGTATGTGTTTTCAATGCTCAGTTGCTTCAGAAGGTCTATCGTACAGTGGTGATCTTTCTAGGCTACATTTGCCTCTAGGCTACAGTTGATATATAGCGCTCTTCGATGGAGGCTCAGCTCAGGCTGCAATTGTGGGGGCTGCGGGCAGCGAAGGCGCTGTAAATGCCCAAGGTTTACTGGCTTTGGGCTTAGTAATCTGCATACCCTATAGCAAATTGAAAAAGGCAATAAAGGTAACTTGAGAGAATAATAAGAGCACTGATTAAACCTATAAAAATCGAAAAAATATCTCAACTTGAATTGAATTAACGTCTTTAAATTTCTAAGTTCAATTTGAGTTATATTGAACTCTACAGCGCTTGAATTAAACACATTCGAATTGAACTTGTAAAGTTAAATTGGGAGCCTTAGGCGTCACATTTGAATAATGCTGAGTCGTCTCTTCTCGACTCCACAGTACTCATACTAGGGTCATAACCGAGGTTAAACCGAGCGGCCACAACCGTGACCTACCCCGCCTGTTCTTCACCTAGGTATCACACCGAAAATTGTTAAGATAAGCCTGGAAGCTAGGTTCTGTTCAAGACAGGATTGTCACGAAGAGTTGGCCCAACTTAGACCAGTGTGCGTATTCAGCCCGAGTCAAAATACCACTAAAGTTTAGAGGAGTTTTACTAAAACATCCGTACCTCCGGAAAGGTCTTGCACCGCATACACCCATCGGCAAGAGATGGTGCCTTGGTAGATCCTGGGCATCTTTCCTAGTTCTCGGCCTTTGTCGCCCTCGTTATCTTGGATAATGCATAACGAACCTGGCCAGATGTGCGAATTTGATAGTCTAGGGTAGCTGAATATGGTGTCAGGGGGCCTGGGGTTAAGTCGGATGGGAGGACGCCTACAACCCGGCGGTAATCTTGCAGCTTGTCATTTCCATCCTAAGAGGGTCGTCCCAATGATAGGAGAGAGCTGCCCATGTCGAAGTTGCCAATGTAGAAATCATGACTAGGCGTACAACCTGCAGGGGTAAACTTCCTTTACAATAGTTAGATATCATGCTAACCTATACTAACCCATGTCACTAAATTTGATACATCCAATAAATCGACCAGGCTGGAACAAATCATTCGGATTTAGGAATACTAGAAGGGAAGAGAATACGCCGTGTACAGCGTCACACTACCAACTTCTCGTAGAGGCTATAACCCGCCAACCTATCTAGTTTTGCTTGGCACTAAAGAGATTAATAGGCAAACTTCATCTCACTGCCATCGTCAACAACTCATGGCTTTCTTCAAGTCTAGTGACCCTTAGCAAGCTTCACCCCGAACTCGACAAACCGCTTGACACAGGCCAGCTTGGCCTCTGGGCTAGAGCCCCGGGCTCGCGCACGCTCCAGCATATCACTGATCTTGTCTAGTTCCTCCCAGACCTGTATGAAGTTGTTGTGAGTCTTCTTTCCCAGGCTCCGAAACGCTGCTCGCATGGCGTCAGGCTTCGCTACTAGGTCGCCGCCGTTGTCCGGGATTGCGATGCCTACGATCGGTCCCGTGTCCTGGTTCGCAGTCTTGACCGCCAGGATGCTCGCCTTCACGCAATAGATGATCATGGCTGCGAGTCCAGCTGCCAGGGCCGTGGCAACGCTCGAGCCCGTCTCGTACTTGAAGTCCACGACGCGGTTCGTAACGCCTCCGGATGAGGGCATGTCGAAGGAGCTGTTGCCCACCTGGTCCTTGACCACGTCGACGCCGGGTAGCACAAACGTGATGCCATCGTCCTGCGTCCACTCAAACACAGTGCCGTCAGCACGCGCAGCACCGATGCGGAAGAAATCGTCGGGCCAAGGGCCGCTAGGATAGTCGAGTAAAGAGAATTTGCCTTCATCAGGCGATGAGCAGAACATGAGGACCTTGTTGTCTACAGCCTTTTGTAGTACGGTGTGTACTAGAGTTGTCGGGTTAGCACTAAGCAGTGTTCCAGACGGCCTTATTCAGAGTCGGGTACCGAGACTTATAAAACAATACACCGGGGTGGCCAAGCTAAGTAAAACGCTTACATGTGTCTTTAGTGTCATTGCTTCCCTTCAGCATCGGGAGTGTCCACGACATAGAAATAATGGTTACCTTCTTGTCAAGTGCAGCTTGAACAGCCTACAACTCTTGTTAGCAATCCAAGTCGACTTCCCTTACCTGCTCTCAGGCATTCATCATCTTACCATAGCCGCGTACTTCCTATCAATCTGGCTCTTCCCATCAGGACCCTCATACGTTCTAAGTCTTATCGGATAGACCTTAGCCATAGGGCATATGCGCAAGATCATGCTGGCCATAATCGTACCATGACCTCTCGCTGACGAGAATGGGGGCCGCACTTTGCCATCATGGTAGTCGAAGCTCTTCCCTTCGAGAACATGATTAGACAGCGATGCATCGAACATATCTACCCCGTCGTCAATGAGCGCTATGACGACGTCGTCCTCCACACGCTCTGGTGTGCCCTGGCCCTTCCTCGACTCCTTAAAGTCCTTGAGTGTATTCTCCCAGAAGGGCATCTTCTCGCTCGCAAACCTGGACGTAGAGTCTAGCCACCTATGAGAATTGACGCCCTTTACCGGCGCAGACGTTGTGGAAAGGAGGGCACCGCGAGATGTCGTTTTGCGTTGTTCATCGGTGCCTGCATCTCGAGTTATGACCTCGATCCGACGAGGCTCCACGGGTACCTGACTGTCCTGTTCGCTTGACTCAAACTGTGTACCCTCAGTTCTGTTGGCATTCCTGTTGAGTCTCTCTTGGAATTCGTGAATTTTCTGGTTGATTTACTGGGGACTGTCAAGCATCTTGTCCGCTTAGCTGATGAACGCAACTGAACCCGAGCATCGACTTACCTTGTCCAAGGGTGGCTTGAAAAGATAGATCCTTTCAAGTTGGGTTAGTTTTGGCAACCCTTCTGGCTCACTCCAGGCCCGAAGCACAATATTGCTACCACTCCACCTCAAACATAATTCCTTTATCTGCCTGTTTGGAAGCCTTTCAATGTGCTTGGGATCCTTGTTTGTAGGAGCCTCCAGCTCCAAGGCTTTGCTACTCACGTGCAGGATAGTCTCCGGGTCCAGGTCAGTCTTCTGCCAATCAAGGCGCTCGACAACAAACCGTTCGAGGGCTTGCTGAATAGCCCACTCACTATGGACCTTCTCGCCCGAGTCTCCGGGGTCTTGGACGGACAATCTGATGATGTGGCGCACTCCTTTCTTGTAAAGCCAATCGAAGAAGTATGTCATGTCTTTTCGTCCTAGAGCCCCCAGCTGGCCTCCTCCAGATTGCAGCTCAGCATCGCGTTCATTATCAGCCAAGCGACCCTTGAGGCGCACTTCGACGTGCGGGAAGTTGACGTAGTTGAGCACGCTGTCGAACTTGAGACCAGACTTCCCATCTGCGCCGAACCGCTTGATGAAGTCGTTCCAGAAGATTCGGCGTGGAAGACGGTCATAGTCGAAGCCGATTTGCACATCTGAGAATGGAACATCAGCAACAAGTCACGTATTGCATGGGTTCTCAGGCTCACCACTCATATTCAAACCGTACAGGAAAGATATGGCCATCTCGGCGCTCCTCGTCCTCATATAGTGCAGTTTGAGGTTGAGCAAGATGTCTTCCGAGTTCTTGTTCCACACCGTCATGTTGCCCTTGTCAGCGGTGGTGCTCTTCCGAGATGGTTGCGAAGGCCTTGCAGGCGGCCTGCTGTGGCTTGGCTTTCCATCGACGCGTGCTGAGTTGATGCGTTTGATCGGAGTATTAGGCGCAGGTTCCATCTGTCGAACTGTGGGTATCAGTCGAGTAGCCAACCTGGCATGATCGCCTCGGACATCTCGGCCTGCCGCTTCTGCTGCTTCTCTCAGCCGGATCGCCTCTTCTGCCTTCTTCCTCTGGCGCAGCTTCTCGCGATCGGTCAGCTTCTCTTCGACCTCCTGCTCACCATGATTCTTGTCCGCGATCTCATCGCTGTCAGGTTTGGCCACCGCATGGGAGGTATCCCTCTCGTTAATGCGAGGCTGGGGGGCTTCCTTGGTGCCCCTAGCAGGCCGATCGCCCGCTGCGGCTTCGCCAGTTCCATCCGAATTTGTCGATTGAGCTTTCTTGGCCGCCCATTCGTTGAACCTTTTGGTGACTATGGTCCTGGTCTTTTGATGTTCCCGAAACACCGAACAGTTGCTCTTGTCGGCCAAGTCGAGAAAGGTCGTCTCAGGCCTCGGCTTGCTTTGAACGGCGCTCAAGTCTCGCTGGATAAACAGGGAGATGAGATCAGCCCTAACGTTGGTGCACTGCGAAAAGGATACGGCATAATGCATTGGCGTTTTCCCTAGGTCGTCTTGAACCCCCAATGCCTCATCGCTAGCGTTTTCGATCATCATCCTAGCTGTTTCAGGGTTGAAGTTCTCCTTTAGCGCGATATGAAGGCTCGTTTTCCCCTCCTGGGCCTTCATACAAAGGGCATCGTCCAGGCATTGCATGAAGTCCAGACCAATAGCGTCTTGACGTTGGCCTTCCTCGCAAGCAGATATCATGCAGCTGACAAGCTGGTGATTGGAGGCCCTGACAGCCATGTACACGGGGTTGTGTCCATCTTTGTTTGAGTACTTGAGGAGATCGGGATACTTTCCAACAAGTCTCCGAACGAGGAGTTCAACGTGCTCTGATTCGACTTCGTCGCTGTGCTTGACGATTTCAACCAATGTATGGAGCAGATTTCCTGATATCTTGGCCGACGACTTGCCAGCAATGTCGCCAAACTCAGCAAAGAAGTCATCGACGTCGTCTTGAGAGAAGTTCTTTCTTCTTTTGATCGCTTTACCTGCTATCCTGAAGCGTTCTTCGTAGTTCTCTTCTCGTTCCGCTTGGATATCGTCTACTGCCTCGGGGTCAAAGTCGTCTTCGAAAGCACCATCGGAGTCCCACTCTGGCGCCATTGGGTAGGATGTGATCTCGACTGAACTTTCGGTCGTTTCCCAAGCCGCATGTTGAACGCGAAGAGGCGAGACGAAGAATATGACCCGCCAACAATAGAGCTGCGCGGGATCATGCGCCTCCCAGCCCTGCGAATTGCTGACATGTCTGGTGATGCGGTATTTTCATCACCCCTGTCCCTGAACCAAGTGTTTACTGTCGTGAGACTGAAATCATGCAAACTACACAGTGCAAGCGACATGCAGAGACAGGGATGGTTTTGGCCCCCAAAAGCCAGCGTCGTACAGTATTTCCTCTTCGCTTTCAGATATGGGCAAATGGACTGTAATAAATGTCTCACTAAAAGTACAGACATCTTTGGCGGCGTCAAATGGTCTTGATTCGATTACCTTTCATTGAATAATCATCTCGCCTCTCCTCACTCAACAATGGCGGAGATCGACCACGAGCAGGACGGTGCTGCAGCGATGCACCTCGGCATGTATGAAGCTGGAGGAGAGGAAGGCAGTGGCTTTCATGTGTTCAATGTTGCACCAAACCACTACCATCGAGCTGAAGTGCTTCAACGTTCCGGTGCCATCGACATCACTTGCAATCTCGAAAGAGTCCTACATGGAGCTATGTCGGCTGACAGCGACTACTATGCTACTCTCATGGTTATGCAATGGTCTTTCCAGGCCAAAAACACTCGCCGTATCTCCGAGGCCAACATCGAGCTTCTGTTCGAGCCTGGCCCCGGTGGCAGCGATATAGAAGTCGAACAAATTTCCTTCAACGATACATACAGTCTCATGGCAACCACTCAGCAGGAGAGTATTACCAAGGGAGGCGAAGCCAATATCGGTGTAGAATATGGGGCTAGCATCGGTGTCGGCGCAAAATGGGAGAAGACAGTGAGCGCCGAAAAGACGGATGCGATCACGCTGTATGGCGTGAGACAGCTCGTTAACAACAAACCACCGTATTGTGTGGCCAAATGGGCTCTCTCGGAGAACGAGACGCAGCCGGCGGGTATTCCAGCCTCTCTAAAGGTGGCAGTCCTCGTCTCGAGGCAGGATCGGGAGCAGTTCACCTGCAAGGTGGCGTTCTCATGCAAAACGGACAGGAAGACGGCGGCAGAGAATCTCTTTAAGAAGATTCCCAAGGATGACCCCATCATTCTCCAACCAAACCCGCGGGAAAAGGGGACCCGGCCAAGCAGAAGTGTTACATACGGACACGATGAGCTGGGAAGCGTGGACGTTGACGAGTATTGTGATGTGACTTTTAGGACGATCATCAATGATGGCCAGAAAGTATGGAAATAGTAGATAATCCTGCCAGATAGATGCGAAGGTTTCGCTCCTTAGCCTGGTCTCGAATTGAAACCCCCGTTAGCTGTGTTGGTCATATATAGCAGGTCGCTTCCTTGTCCGCTGTGTCTGTTCTTATGAGTGTCGGTGTAATTCCACTCCAGCTAGCATCACGGCCCCAATGCAAAAGATTATCACTGTTGCAACGGACGACAGTGGGAAATCTCAATCACAATCTTCAGTCCCTCTGCAATCGTCCCACGTCAGAAAGACTCAAGGTTCCTCACGCCAAGTAATCTGCCATGCATCTCTTTCTAGGCACGACGCTCTGAAGAGTGAGCATCCTAGCATTGACAGTGTTTATAAGAAAGCGGCACTGGGCAGCTGAACAATATTGGAACCGGGCAGCAAGGGTCCAGCTGCATCACACCCTCCAGAACCAATGAGATGATGCCATACTGACCAGGGTTGCGGCCCCCATTTCACCGTACCACCGTCCCAGTCACATTGTACGCAATACGAAGAGTAGTCATGCGACGTTCAAACTTGAACCTGACCATTCCATCGCCGTCTACCCTCGTAGTCAGCCTCAAAGCGTCTTGTGAACTCAACTGAAGCCAAAGCGACGATGGAAGACGGGTTCGCGGACGATAAAGCTTCAGCGTCGTCTAGGAAAGGGCGTCAAAGTACCAAAACGGGCTCGGTAACGTCAAATGACGACGCCAGTGATTCGGATAGCGTCAAGACGGTCTCGACAGATGATCTCTTTGCTGCTTTTGCGCCGAAATTGCCGCTAGATCCTGGTCCCACAACGCGAGTACTTGGTCTTAGCATCAATGCTCAACATGGCTGGTCCGGCTCGGAGTATGATGACTACGAGTAAGCACATGTCCTATGACCTACCCGTACAGTTATAACAAGGAACTCACCAAGAGGGTAGCGTTGTCACTGTCCATGGATTACGTGACGACCGCAACTCTGCGTGGATCAACAAAAAGAACGAATGGTGGGTGAAGAAACAGCTCTTCGCATCGGAGGATATAAGACAGGTCGACTATGCATAAGCCATTGATGAGAACTCTACAATCTACAGACCAGACGGGATCCGGTTTCATGCTCAAACACTGGCTACTGAGTACGCCAAGCTTCGTGAAAAGCTAGAGGATGTATGTTCAAGAACAGTCACTGAAACAGGGCATTTCGTTGACACAATGGCAGACCGAAACCGATCGCCCAGTGATCTGGATTTGCCACGACCTGGGCGGTACAATCGTAAAAGAGGTAGTAGTGACGAGTTATCAAATATTGTATCTTCTGACAACGTCAGGCACTGTCACTGGCCTCGGCTTCACCCAAGAAATACGGGAAAATAGCCATACTCACCACTTCCATCGTGAGTGCCTATGACTTAAGATGTGATCTTCCTGATTGTTGACACAGCCAGGTCTTTCTAGGAACGCCCCACCGAGCTCACTCCATGAGTTCCCTAGAGAACCAACTGCATAAGCTCATTCTTCTGCCGGGACCTACTATCGGGAGCAATGTGTTGAAGAAGGTGAAGAATCTAGCGCACCAGGTGAACAGAGTCAACCAGGAGTTTCCAGCCACCAAGCACCTAGTTCGGACGACCATCTTCAACATATTCACCGACAAGGCCCACAAAATTCAGGAAGAAGTTGCAACCCAGAACGGGGACGGCACTTTAACTCAACCAGAAGTCGGAGCTGGTGGTGGTGACGACGGCGTCCCGGAACCAGTAACTCCGTTCCTACAATTCTCGCATCGCTCTAGTCACCCGCTCGAAGCAGTTACGGCCATCCGATGGAATGACGCTGACCACCTGGACCTAGTGCGGGGTGATAAATCAGACTGGTGGATCAGCAAGGTGTCGAATATGTTGAACAAGAGCGGATTGTGTAAGTACATTTGACCCATGACACTCAAGGAGTAATCCGAGCCGTCTCGTAACCAGCGGCTGCTTAGATATCAACGTCAACTACACCACGATTCAGGAACAAGGACGCCTACTATCCTTATCTCCTCCCACGCGCTCTCTGGACACACCCTTCGATGTGATGCTGCCGAGACACCCAGTCGTGGGCTGGATCTACGAACATGAAGCATACAAGCAACTCAGCAAGCCGCCCACTAGCCCCCGACTTCTTCACGTACACGCCAACGGGAATCATTCCCTGGATATTGCCGAGCTGTCACGACTTTTTTATCTCGACTGTGATCGTGTTGCTGCCACTCGAAATACCGGTCAGGAAAGAATTCCCGAGGGGAGCGTTGCCTACTTTGAGTTTGACGAGAAGGACTCTCGATACAACAGTATTTCGTCCATGTTGCTTTATTTCATAAACATCCTGGCGTGGCATTTCTGCGACCCCAGGTCTGCCATGTTTGAAACCATTCTTATCGAGCTCAAATTCATGAGTGATACGAGATCCTGCTCGCTGGACGATCTGTATCACCTATACAGCAACTTCGGCACCATAGAGACAAGATGCCAGATGACGCTATTCATCAGTTGCTTTGATCAGTGTCCTGCGAGCCAACGGAAATGGTTTCTGGAACGCATCCTAGAGGAGCAAAGCTACGGTGGCAGGGGCTTCCGATTCATTTTCTCTACTTGTAGTAGAGATGGTTTGGCAGTGGATTCGTTCCCGAGGGATGCAGCCGTCAATCTTGAAGAGTGCCCGACACTAGACAAGACGATCATCAACGATTCACAGGCGACGAAACTCCGGTCAGCTTTGAATGCTCTTGTAGCGAAACGTCCGATTTACGAGGCCTTTAGATCACAGCTTGATGAAGTTCTGGCGGGATACTCTCATGCGCCGCATCTAGCATACGCCGTTCTAAGCTGGCTTGAGCATTACAGGCGAGAACGACCCATCTCCAAGATTGCCGACACCATCAGAAAGCTCTCATCAGTCACAGCCAAGGGCATGATTCAGGTTTTCGTCGATTCTTTGCCGGCCGAGGACCAACCCCGGGCCAGAAACTGCTTCAACTGGATGAAACATGCGGCAGAGCCTTGGACGCCAGAGTCACTAGCCGAAGCGCTTGCGGTTTATGATTGCTATGGAGAGGAGCCAGTGTTTGATGATCTTGACCCTTTAGAGTTGGTAACTTGGACCGAGAAGGCATTTGGGGGACTCATCACTGTTCGAGGCCGGGATTTCAAGTTCTGTCACTCCTCTCTCTACGATCTTCCTGAGATAGGCATCGAAGGGAGTGCTGAGGAACGAGCAGACAAGATTCACAGCAGCATCGCCGAGACATGCTTGCGTTACTTTTGGCTCAAGGGTGCGCAAGACAAGCTGGCTATGCTGTCTCTGGAGCAACTTGAAGGAAGCTGCTGGGCGGAGCTACAAGATGCAGCCGTCATTGCTCATCAACGTACGAGCATGGCTGAGTATGCCGTCCGCTTTTGGTCCCACCACTACCGGTCAAGTGGACGATTCAAGCCCCGGAGCCTTGTATGTGAGCTGTTTGCATGCAAAAAGGCTCGGGCGGCGTGGGAGGTCCCCTTTTATACGCTTTCGAATCCATTTACGCGGATACACCAGTCCTACCTCTCACCGTTGCCTATGTATGCCATGTTGGGGCTGGAGGACTTGGTTGAGGAGCAGTGCAGCTCAGAGATGGATCAGCCCTTGTTTGAGAAGACTTGCTGGTATGCCATCACAGAGGCAGCCAGGGTCGGCAACAAAGAACTTGTCAAAAAACTCCTAGGACAGGTGACTCTAGATGAGAAAGAGCTTGCAAATGCCTTGTTCTGGGCTGCTGCCTATGGCAAGGGTGGTGCCATCGACGTCCTTCTCGACAAGATACCAGATGACAAAACATTTCCGTGGCCCGACAACATCATGTACCGAGCCGTTGCCTCTGGTCTTGACAGCCTGCTGGCCGTCCTTCTTCGCTCCGGCTGCGACATTGACAAAACTAACACGTACTGGGGAGCGCCAGCAGTTACGATTGCCGCCTGGTGGCGGCAGGTCTCCAGCATGAAGTTGCTGTTAGACTCAGAGCCCAAACCAGACTTGACCATATGCGATAATGACAAGGACACTGCTATTGTGGTTGCCGTTCGATCTGGTAATCCTGCCATGGTGGACTTGCTATTACAAAACGGTGCAAGCGTCAGCAAACCGGAAACCGAGAAAAACGGGAAGGCAGGGCTCGTAAGCATGGCCGTGAACTGGAATAGACACAAAGCAGTCGGCGTCTTGATCAACGGCAAGGCAGACTTCGAGAGCGGCGACCAAAGCAAAGGAGCTCCCCTCCTCTCGAGGCCCCCGTTGGTTATTGCAGCTGGCATGGGCTCTATGGAATGCGTTGAGGCGTTACTGGCTCAAGGTGCCGATCCGAACGTTGCCTGGGATGGAGGCACTGCGCTGTATTGTGCCGTTGCTGGCAACCGTATCGACCTAGTCCGCAGGCTTCTCGAGAACGAGCCCAAGGCCGATGTTAACATGCAGCCTGTGGACGAGGACATGCTCATGATCAGAGCCGTGTGCACCGGCAACACTGAGCTCGTGTCCCTACTGATGGAACACGGGGCCGAGATCAACTTTGCTGATCCGAGAGGACACTTTTCCAAGACTCCTTTGGCACGAGCAACCAGCGAAGGAGACATCGACATGGTCCGGTTCCTCTTCGACAAGGGAGCCGATATCGACTTCAACGGAGACGATCCAGGCTCGGATCCTCCCTTGTTCACGGCCGCCTACCATGGAAAACGGGAGATTGCGCAGCTCTTGCTCGAGAAAAACTGCCAGGTTGTTTGGACCGCCGGCGACGGATGGAACGCGCTGCACGCGGCCTACAATATCCCTGAGCTGTTCCCTGAGCTGGTCAAGAGAGGCATCGATATCGACAGCCACAGCGCACACGGGACTGTTCTTCACATGGCCGCAAATGGTCAACCGGAATCCATTGCGGCTCTTCTAGCTATCGATCCTGGACCCACCGTGGACCTTGTCATGAACGATGAGAGCACGCTCCCTGACCGAGTTGGCTTCACAGCTCTCCAGATAGCCTGCATCGAGCTCGCTCCTGAGTGTGTCAAACTCCTACTAGACGGCGGCGCCAACGCCAAGTTCCGGAACAAGAACGGCGATGACGCTGCCAGCCTCTTGCTCCGGGCCGAGTATGGCTCGTCTGGGGACGTGGAAAATGCCGAGGATTGTATCAAGCTGCTGTTAGCCGCCCCCAATGGGATCGAGGTTCACTACGTCGACAAAGATGGCAGTACGCTCCTGCACAAGGTTGAGAAGAACACGCCTATTTCTGTCGTCAAGCTATTGGTTGAAGCAGGAACGCCCTTGGGCGAGCCCAACGACGATAATTATACACCTCTAGCGATGGCGGTTAGCAAGGGAAATGATGCTGTGGCCAAGTATCTCATCGAGCAAGGCGCCAGCGTAAACTTGTTTAGCCCGCGCTTTGGGAGCATCCTGCATCTGGCCTGTTCTCGTGGCTTCTTAACCACCGTCAAGCTGCTGATAAGCTCAGGCGCAGACCCAGACGTGGTCGATGCCGAGTACGGCGCGTCGCTATTATACACGGCGCTGGGCATCAACTCGGTCTCATCTTCTGCCGAGATGGTGCGGTACCTCGTCGACGAAGCCAAGGTGAACATCAACAAACCCGGTGGGAAGCTCGCATATCCCATTATTAGAGCAGCGGCGGCATTGAACTGGTCTCACTCAGAACCTCGCACCAAAGTGTTCAGGTTCCTCATCCGGCGCAAGGCTTCTATCGAGGTGAGCGACCACCAGGGCCGTCGAGCAGTTCACTTTGCATCCATGGCTCAGCAGGATGACGACATACGTGCCCTAGCTAAAGCCGGTGCCGATCTCAGCGTCAAGGATAAATTCGGCCGCATGCCTATTCACTACGCGGCATCAGCAAAATCGGGATCTTGCCTGCAGTATCTCTTTCGCAAGATGAACAAGGTTGAGGTGGACGTGGACGTGGAAGACGGTGACGGTTGGACTCCTCTGCTCTGGGCAGCCCGCTCTGGCAATTCCATGACCATTCTGCATCTTCTCAATATGGACGCCAGCTTATGGGCTCGAGGCCGTGGCTACGATGCCCAAACCGGAGTGGTCGGCCTTGAAGCTCGCTCGGTTCAATGGTGGGAACGAGGGAATACTACCAAACTTGATCCCAAGTGAGCTCACTAGAACCAAGCCTGATGGCCAGACGGAGCAGTGGGACGGCCACTTCCATGAGAGCAAGGTTGGGCACAAAAAGGACGCCACCTGCTGGAGCTGCTGGGTGGTACGTAACATACAATCCCTCGCTGCGAGATGAACTAGACGACTAACAGTTAGGCAGCCGATCATAGGTATACAGTGGAAGTGCATCGAGTGCTCCGACGACGTGTCTTTGTGCTTCAAGTGCTACGGCAGCCGAGCCGACATGCATGATCCAGACCATAGCTTTGAGGAGATTGGCCCTTTCTATGAGGAGGCGCCCAGTTCCTTGCACAGCGAGCCAGATGGCAGTTCATCTTCAAAGGAGGAACAGGCTGGTTTCGAGAATCAGGGAGGTAATGAAACAGACGCGGCGTACAGCGACGAGGTTGAGGCTCCTATCGAGGAAGGTAGCGATGACGAGTTTGATCCAGATGCAGAAGACTAGCATGAGTTGGAACTCTGAGATTGAGGTGATAGTTTGAAAGCTCTATCTCGTCGATGTCCCCTATTGCTTCACCCACATTCAGGTGCGCGTTTCCGTCAGACAAGAGAAGTGGGAGCCGGGCAGGCGCTAGCCAGTGTCCTGCGTTGGTTGGGGGAGGATTTCAACCAGAAGGAGCGACTGTCCAACTGTCAGGAGTGGTGTAGGACTATTCCGCTGGAGCAGAAGACATCGACCGTGTAGGAGTTCTACGAGGCGTTTCATGATCCGAACACATTGCCGATATGTACCTGTATGATCTGTTACCGAAAGTATATGAAGGATGAGTTGAAAGAAGTAACATAGGACGAGTAGGTGTTAAGTTCTAGTAACAACGAATAAAGCAACAACCAGAGTCAGGCCGTAATCAATAACTATATAGGGAGCCCGGTGGCGGGATATTGATAATGCATCTCTTCTTCCTCTGGATTCCAGCTTCCTTCCCCGTTTGCGGGGATGCGCTCAGATTGGTTTATCTTGCTATCGCCGCTCTGCGGTAAAATTCCCACATCCGCCTAGTCTCGATCGATCCCTTGCAAATTTGCGGAAACCTCTCTCTCCTCGGTCTAGTCTCTAATTCCCGAGATTCAACCCACACGATGTGTTGCCACAAACAGCGGGGAATGACGGTTGATGAATCACGGGGGAGTACGGAGTAGCACATCACATGGTTTGGATGCAGGATTAAAATGAAAACGGCCAAGGAGATAAGAGCATTTGATGGTGCGGAACCCCGCGCTACATGACATTCATTTCTTGGCAGGCTTATGAAGTTGCAGATGCGGGATCTTTTACCGATTAAGTAAAGATGCCGCAGGTCTGCATCATGGTCGAACTTGATCATCATAATCTCGGGTTCTCCCCGAGCTTTAAATACCGACTTAAGCCTGGTGATCACTTTAACAAGAGTCGGAGTTTTCTTAGCGCCTAAACACAAAAACTCCAACAAGGAGGACCGCAAAGAGCTATCAAACAATAAGTATTAAACGGAATCCACCAACAGCGCAGTCATGACGTCTGCTGAACTGCATAAAGCTGCAGTCTTGACGGTTCGGAGCCCCTGACCTACACTCATTCTTTGATCAAACTATGACGGGATAATTAAGCTAATTGCAATGATAAACGTACAGTCTCCGCAGGTCCCCGACGCGAAACCCACATTCTCAGTCCAAGATGTACCTCGTCCAATCCCTGGTCCTAACGAAGTACTCGTACGTCTCTCCGTGACTGGCCTATGTGGATCTGACTACGGCATGGCCTTGGGTCACATGGGACCTGTTGGCAATATCCTAGGACATGAGGGTGTCGGTCGTATCGTTACCCTTGGCTCTAACGTCGCCGCCCTCGACCCATCAGTCCAAGTTGGCCAGCGAGTTGGCGTGGCCTGGACCCGAGATATTTGTGGCACCTGCGACTTCTGTGTGGACCTGGCCCACGAGGGAGAGACGCGCTGTGCAGAGGCGCTTCACTCCGGCAAAGCATACGATGGCACCTTTGCCGAGTACACGCTGGTGCCGCTCAGATATTTAGCCCGCATTCCCCCGAGTTTTGATGACTTGCCGGACGAGGAAATTGCCCCGATCCTATGCGGCGGCGTCACCGCGTACAAGGCGCTCAAAGGGTGCCATCTGACGCCTGGACAATGGGTCGTGGTTTCTGGGGCAGGTGGTGGAGTTGGGGCGTTTGCAGTTTCTTTTGGCCATGCCATGGGATATCGCGTCATAGCAGTGGATGCTGGTGAGACCAAAGCAGCATACTGTAAGTCCCAGGGTGCAGAGCACTACATCGATATCACTCAGGGCGAGGACGCAGGCAAGCAGGTGAAGGCACTGACTGGAGGACATGGTGCCAAGGCTGTAGTAGTCACTGCTACCGCATCAGCAGCCTATCAAAAGGCCTTCGATATGCTAGGTCCTTTTGGAACCCTGATGTGCATCTCTATTCTCCCAGAGGATGCCAAGGTGAACTTTCACCCGCTTTGGATGATTGACAATGGATGGAAAATCGTCGGTTCGTCCGTGGGAACTAGGACTGATATTCTAGAGGCTCTGGAGTTTGTCAAGCGGCGAGTTGTCATCCCCAAGATTAACTGGGCTAGGCTTGATGATTTGGAAGGGCTGATGGAAAAAATGGCCCGTTGGCCAGGTAGGACTTAGATCCCCATTCTGATACCGAGTTTGAACTGACATTTTACAGCTCCAAGGAAAGTACATCATGAAATTAGATGGCGCCTAAATATAAATGAGATATAACCCTGCCGTTGCTGTCGTATGCGGGCGTTGTAACCACAATTTCCGATGTGAGCTGGGGTAAACTTAAATATTGAACAACAACTGCCGTAGAACGATGGATAAGGTGTGTGAAGAACGAGAGCTCTAATTTTTATTTTTTTATTTTTGCATGTGCTGGATGAGATGAGATGAAACCCATTTATGCCTAATATGCAGTTTGAAGCTTTATCGTATTGATGGCTACGGTAAAAGTGGAATGATCACTCCGCTAATGCGTAGTGTAACAAAGGCCTATATTATATGTGACGACCTTTCACTCACCATATTTTCATGCTGTAATATTGTAGAGAGTACATCATTACTTGTACACCTTGCAAATCTACCGGACCATCATTCTTAACGATTTATTCAAGAGTTCAGGAAACTTCGCGGCACGACGAGATAAGCCCTTATTTATGAGTAACAATTTCCATGAGACAGGCGAGATCCAACTCTTATCCATCAATATTTTGGCTCTTCCTCGTCCTTGGCTTCACTTGTGTCGCTCGGTGCCAGGGCATGGATAGTTACAGTAGGCCCAGTAAAAGATCCTCGCAGCCCAGCCCACCAGCAAATCGCAATCAGAATCCACCCGCCAGCCATGACCACGACCAAGTAGTTCATGGAGGAAGGGGCGACAGGAAGAGAGGTTGGAAAACAAAATGTGACAGAGAACAGCAAGACAAATGCAGTGGAAAGCCCATTCACGGCATAGCCAAATTTCCCAAGAGAAAATGTTCTACGTGGGAGGCAATCCCGTCCGCGGAAGAGCAGAGCTGCCTGAGGAAGAGCAACAGTGATATTGAGGGCAAAGAGAGTGAGACCAATGAAGCTATTGTACGCAGTCGATGATGCCACAAACAAAATATCAACAATAATCTCCATGCCAAGGATCATGGCGGTCGCCCGAACAGGGCTTGCATGGTCGAGTTGCGTGAAGAATCGGTGGTAGGGAACACCTCCATCTCGTGCGAGAGACCAGGCAATTCTCCCACCAAAGATGAAGAGGTTGAGAACTATGTCGTAAAACATGACCATATAGTAGATGGTGAAGATCGTTGTGCCGACCTTTGAATTCAGGGACTGGCGATAGACGTCGATGATCGGGACACCGGACGTGACAATAGCCTCGAGATCGGTTATGGCGAAGAGTAGGGCGATGTTCCATACAACAACGGTAACAAACCCCAGGCTGATGGTCAATCCAATAGCGATAGGCACGTTGCGGCTTGGATTATGCACCTCTTCTGCTAGATGAGTTGGCCCGTCAACACCACTGTAAGCCCAGAGGCAGCCGGTGACGCCGAGTACAAATGCGAAGCCATCCGACCACCCGCTCGTATTGTTATACTCCTTGAACACAAATGAAGTCGGTTGCTTCTCTGGGCTGACTGCTAGAACTGATACAATTGAAGCCACGAAACCGACGAGAGACAGCCAGAAAATGGCGATGCCGACGCGACCAATCGCGCCGGGGAAGCGAGATGTGGCGATAAAGCCAACGACGCAAAGGATGACGTGTAGGAGGTAGATCTGCCATGCCTGGGGCACATATCCTGGGTTCCACAGGGCAGCCAGATCAGCGATTGAACTTGCCACGAAGAAGTTGCACGAGGCCAGCCCAAGCGCTGTTGACAAGATGCTCATCCAGGCGGTAACGAACGCGGCACTGCGACGCTGCTTTGGTGGAAACACCATGTACACGATATGGTATTGGCCACCTGCTGATGGAAACGCGGATGCAAGCTCGGCGAAGCCCGCGCCAATGGTCGCCATGACGATGCCACTGACAATAAGGCCGTAGATGAGAGCAGGCCCTCCCCCAGCTATCAAGGGTACGGCAATGCCTGACCCGAAAGCCAGCCATGAGTTGGTCGTCGTGAAGGCAAAGGCTATGACGGATAGACGACTGTATCTATGTACGAGTGCATCTTTCGTCCCATGGCTGCTGTCGAAGGCTACTTTCTCGGGAGAGGACGGCATTGGTATTGGGTTCGAGGGCTCCGGTTTTTCAATCATCTTGACACGGTCGTTCGAAGGATGGGGGAGGAGGAGGGTCACAAGAGGAAGATTATACCATCCGGCGATGTTTACGTGAAAGTGGATTTGCAACGAGCAAGGGAGTCGGCAGATGAAAGACTCGACGAGGCGCCAATAACATTTAGATACCAAGCATCTTGATGCCGTCAATGACTATTTAAATATGTATCTGGCCATCAGTCGTTTGATACGGAGCATCGGGGGTTAATCATAGGTATCCCTCCAGCTCAATTAGGCAATTTTTCCGCGGCCTTATCGCGAAGGCGGCGGCGGCGGCGATGACGGCAATGACGGCACGAAGTTGGCCGCGGCCGCGGCAACGGAAATAGCACAATGAGCACAAGGGCCGAGCGCACACGTCAGATCAATCTAGTGTATTAGTCATACTTACACTCCATATTGGATTTTGGCCGAGGAGAATGGATGGCGAAAGATTCGCGTTTCCCTATCTTTTAGCGCTTCAAGTTGCAGATCACAATAGACCTGCCAGCTTGAACCAAATCCCCGAAACAGAAACCTAGAGGAATACTCCCGAGGTTCTAACACTTTGCGATCAGTCTGTTTGTAACTCATGCAACCTTACCGACTTCTTCAAGTTGCTGGGTGGGTTTATAAACTGTCGAACAGTACTGAATAGCGACAGTAAGAGGAATACAACTGGAGAGGACTGGGTTTTAAAGATATCCGTAACTTCACAGCTGTTAGGATAGTTAGTATGCTATTTTGAGATTATCTGTAACCTCATTGTATACCGCTTTAATTAAAAGCTGAGATTTGCAAGTAAGAAGTTATAAATTATATTTTCAGTTCAAACCTGAGTATTAACACTGGCTGTTCGACTATTGGAGCCTAAAGAAATTTAGCAGTTTAAGATATTAATTAATAGTTAAAATATAAGGTCAATGAAGAAGCGGACTTGAAACAGTTATTGAGCAGAGTGGTCGCTGAGTAATGTGGATGAAAGAGGGGTATAAGAGGAATCAGTCGGCTGCGGGAATCTAGATTTGACCTTATCGTTGCAAAGAGAGTCCTCTTTTTTAGAGTTAAGTTGTCAATCATTTCTGCAGAGATTAGATTGTTAGATATCTCAAAGTGCAATCTTTCCTGAATTTTCTACAAGTTTATTATCTATTATCACTAGGCTGTCGACGACCAGTCTGATACACTTATAAAAATCGAGATAACACAGTCAATTTCCGATGCCTTGCCAAGATCAATCTCAGCAACCGATTAGATAATGCACTCTATGAGATGCTTCCCTCCCTGCTGACTGTTTCGCAGAACCGATATCGCCCTAATTGAGTCCTCTGAGCGGCTGAGCTGGACGACCTTGAGATACAAGTTACAACAGATCCGGCCTGAGGGAGGTGGGCGATTTGGGTGATGTTCCCGACCTTCCCCCCTGCCAAACTAAGCTATTCTTAATAGTATTAAAGTAATATTATAGTCTTATAGACTATAAAAGTTATGCAAGATATAGAATACTATAGCCTGGAATAAGACCAAGTAGTTATACCTAGTAGTAACAATACTTATTCTTTTCTGTAGATTTAATTAAGCTCTCTTTCTTTTTATAAAAAAGTCGTGTGTTTTCTCTCACTATTCGCACTCTTTTAGTAGGGCTGTATAGCACTGCTATTAGAATCTGTATTGTATTAAGGCTGGATTTGTATCATCATCTGATATATTAATATCCGGCCGTTGGTCAGATTTACCCAAAAATCCCTCTTTCCTTGAGAGGGGTAAGAGGTATCCTAGACCAACACAATCATTTGATTCAGGACCCACACTCAATTGAACACTATCTCTTAATCGAACGCCACATTAACGAATCTGTCAATCTCCTGAACATGACTTCACACCGTCTTGCCCCCCTTCCAACTATGTCATACTTCATGTATCGGGCACTGACACCCGAATTGAGAGGATCCGACTCATCCATCTTCTGCCCAAAAGCAGTCGCGCCCCTTCTCAGACGTCATCAATTCAACAGCTTTCTGACGCTGGCGCTTCTGAGCCCCAAGTCCTCGTCGCCTGTACCATCTCCCATGTCTCCCGGATCAGGCGCCTCCTTATTTCGCGCTTTCTTACACCTGAGGTGATGTAAGCCAAAAAGGCCGCATTCTTGTCAGCGATACTCTTCTCTATGTGATGAAAAGTCTTGAGGTTGTGCTTATTTGTTTAACGTCGGAATATAAGCTGCTGATACTTTGGATTGATGCTTTTTATATATGATTAGGGCAATATAGTAGAGAAGATAGAGTAAGTGTAGTAAATATATTAAATTTACTTATGGGCTATATCTATAATATTTTAGCTAGATCTAGCTGCTAAAATAGTAATATTATTATATTTTAAATTTAGTATTATAGGTTTTTTATTTATAGCTTTAATATTAAAATAAAGCTAAAATTATAATTTAGCTAATTTCTATAAATATTTAAGTTTAATTTTAATAAATTATATAATAAAGACTTTATTTAAACTCTTTATATAAATTTATTAAAGCTAGATTTAAGTAGTTTAAGAATTAATTTACAGAAAATATATTTAATTTATATATAGAAATATAGCCATATTAAAGGAACTTTTTTATTACTTTTAAAATTATTAAGAAATTTTAAAAGATATAAGCTTATTAAATTAGCTTAAAGTCTATAAGTGTTACAGGCTGAGCCTGGGTTGTGGACCTGGGCTGTGCCCGGTCCCATATAGGTGCAGCTAGATGACTTAACCTGCAGTTAAGTTATTACTTTCCCTTTTGCCGTAACAGGGAACTGCACCACTTGCAGGAAGGTCGTAGCGCTAGCTGCCGCTAGAGCCCCTCAGGGGCCAAACCCTTACAATAAGTAATTAATTTAATATTTATATTAACTAATCTTAATATATATAATTTTATTAAACTTTTAAACTTTAAAAAATTATAGAATTTTTTCTACTTATATATTTAATTTAAACTTTTTAAAACTTTTAAACTATAAATTTTTAAAATAGAATTTTTACTTTTTAAACTTTATTTTAAATATAGTAATATTAAATCTCTATTTAAGTTATTAGAAATTCTAAAAGAAAGTTTATCTTTAGACTATAATATTATTAGTTAGTAATAAGTTTTTTAATATTTTTTTACTTTTTAAAATTAATAAAAATATTTTAAAGCCTTTTTCTTAAGTTTTTAATTTTACTGATATACTTTAAAAAGTACTTTTTAATAAAAAGTAATAAATTAAAAAGTAGTACTTATAGCTATTTTATAATTTTACTTTTAATATTTTTTAAAATAATTTAAATTTAAATATCTTCTATAAGTTAATATAAATATCTTTTATATTCTTATTACTATATATTAAGTTTATAAATAAAGTAAAATATATAAATATTATGTAAGAAAAATAGATTTTTTTTAAAATAGCTATAAAAGCTAAAAGAATTTAGATATTTTAATTTAATTACTATTAAGCTAAATTACCTAAAGGCTATTTAATATACTATAATAATAAATTAAAATATTAAATAAAGTTATAAAAAGTCTAAATTAACTAAAAGTAAACTTAAAAAAGCATATAACTTATTAAAAAATCTAAATTTAAATACTATAAATAAATAAATATTTATCTTATTAGAGCTAGAAAATTATATCTATTAGTTACAGAATATTACATATAGTAGATAGCTATTCTATATATTAAAAGGCTATATCGGAATTAAGCCTTACGAAATAGTACCAGAGGACCTTCTCTACATCCTTATTGGGGCACATATTCCATACATCCTTCGTCCAGATACCCACGGCAAACTGCGGCTAATTGGAGAAGCTTATACTCACGGGACTCATGGACGGGGAAGCTATGGAAGACGATCAGCCCATCGATGTAATCGCTATGTGTTGATTAGAGAAAGAGCATTTTCATCTGAGCAAGTTCAAGCGATTCTGGAAGCGATTAACCTCCACAGCGGCAACAACCTCGACAAGCTGATAAATGAAACCACGAGATTCCTGGATGATTTGGAGAAGTTGTTTCCGGTGTAATCCTCGCGACTCAAGCTCGTGCAGCTGGAAATTGAGGATGTAGACGACGAGCCGACGGCGTCACCGCGTACAAGGCGCTCAAAGGGTGCCATCTGACGCCTGGACAATGGGTCGTTGTTTCTGGTGCAGGCGGTGGAGTTGGGGCGTTTGCCGTTTCTTTTGGCCATGCCATGGGATATCGCGTTAGAGCAGTGGATGCTGGTGAGGCCAAAGCAGCATACTGCAAGTCACAGGGTGTAGAGCACTACGTCGACGGCGCTCCGGGCTTAATTTGGACGTTTCAAGTCATTGGCAACATCTTCTGATGCTGTCGTAGAGCAATGGCAAATTCATGGGAACACACACAGAAACACGTTGGTTCTCGACAGGCTTGTTCATTATGCTACCTGTCAATGTCCCCGCTGTTTACTACTGCACAAATTTTTGTCTCGCGCTCGCCGAGCTTAGACTTGAAGCATGGCGCGTCCATCGTCGAACTGGGCGTGCACTTCTTCTCCAGAAACTTGAGGATTCGAGAGCCAGTCCTTAAAAGCCACCGTATATAACACGTAAGAGGAAGAATGCATTAATGGGATCCATCTTACCTTACTGCCAAGTGAACCCGTACTGAGGCTGTGAACCTCCATAGCCATTTGGTAGCTGGCGACAACGCCAACAAAGCTGGCCGCGTGTGTACGGCGCGGATACCAGGCCAGCAGAGCTGTAAGGCCAGGTGCCGCATCGCACGATTGGGTCGGGACCTCGAATGGCCAATCTGCAGTGTCGGCAAACTTCAATAGGAATGGAACACATCTTGTCTCGAGAGTTTTGAAGTGTTTGGGATTTGATTGAGAATTTGTTAATGCGAGAAGTGCGTGATGCTGAAATGAACTGCTCGAGTGATGCCGACTAATGCTGGGTTTATATAATTTTTCTATTCCTCGGTAGGTGCGATTACCTCACACTTGTTCAGCTTTGGATCGCGATTCAATGACAAGAATTGAACAACACATGACAACTCCCGAACCATGAACTTGGGATAAAGCGGAGTGAGTTTAGAACATGTAACCAATGATCTCGCTCCGATCCGAGTATATTTAGGGGCTATTGGCATTGAAACCACGATGCGCACATGGTGGAGGTTACACCTGATCGATCATTGAAACTCTATCGGTCACGAGCTGCTGCGTCAAAGCGTGGACGTCGACAGTATGCCCCGCCGATGACGAAGTCTTGTTCTTCGATGTTCCCTCAGGCGTGAGAAGCGGTCTCAAGTACTAGATGAAACCCAAGTTCCAGGCCTGCATGACAGAAGTTGTCGGTGTGTTCGTCATGATTCACGACTGTCAACGCAGCTGATGTAACGTCCACAGTATGCCCCGTCGATGGACGAAGTCTTGTTCTTCGACGTTCCCTCAGACGTGAGAAGCGGTCTCAAGTGCTAGATGAAACCCAGGTTCCAGGCTCGCATGACAGAAGTTGTCGGTGTGTTCGCCATGATTCACGACCGCCAACGCAGCTGACGTAACGTCCACAGGACACCCACAAGCTGAGTATGAGTCCAATGAGCTCGCCTTGCTCCTCAGCAGATAGGCTCTATTCTGAGCTTGGGACTCAGTGTCACGGCCCATACCGAATACCTAAACACACACACAGATTTCAAACATACGTACATAGCAGGGATATGTTAAAAAGCCTACACCCCTCACTTAGACTAATTCGGACAAGATGAATTTCCTCTGCCTTAACCTGCCTTAACAAGAGTAACAGCAGAGATACACTCTCTTGCTGTAATACCTGCAGCTGGCTTTTGTATATTTTGGCCTTCTTTTGGTAAATTAAAAGAGTATATTCATTCTGCTGCAACTTATACTACCTGCTACAACCTAGACTTCACTTTAGGGTATTATAACCTGGGACTAAATATACTGTTATATACCTTGTGACGGTCGGGTCTAACCTAGGGGTCTAGGGTAGGTCCAAGGCGTGTAGTTTATGATCGAGTGGATCAGGACGTCGTAGTGAGCAATGCAGGTGACGGTCTGGTAATGGTAGAGATAGTAGGTTCAATATAACTAAGTGTGTTGATAGTTAAGGAGCTTAGGGCTCTTATCTAAGGGATCTAAGATTCTGGCTATATATATCTGGTCTGTAAGTTAATTAGAGGTATATATACTGTAATTAGTAGTAATTAGGTTTAGATTAGTAGTAATTTATTTTAGATTACTGGTAATTATATAAAATAGAGTTCTAATTATATAAGATAATATAAAAAAGTAGATATAGTTATAATAAATCTTAATAATATAGCAGATTATAGCTTTTATAAGAAGTTAAAAGTATAATACTATATATAATATATATCTTTTTCTTTTTTAATATTTCTAAATTTAAATAATTTATTTCAGCTTAATTAATTTATTATTTACTTTTCAGCTACTATTTCTTTTAATACTGGGTGTAGCACTTACTATATATCTTTACTATTTAAGAATAAAATACAGCTTTAATCTATTTGATAATATTAAGTAAAGCTAAAAGAAAAAGGCAAATATAAGCAAGCTTTTGTTATTGCTATTACTTTATTAGTCAGAGCTGTAAATGTAATCAACAAGCGTCTGGAAAGCTCTATCGATATTTTCACTTGGGAGAATTAAGTCATATACCCCCGGAACGCGAGCATATACTAGTTCAGCTTCCTCCACTTCCTCGGGAACGCGAGGATTGCCCAACTCCGCCATTAGCCGCCTCAGGGGCTCGTAGATTCCTGTAGTTTCCATCCCCGAATGACCTGCGTTTAGACGGGCCTCAGAGACGTCAAGACTTGGCGGTGTGATGAATACGTATCGAGCATCGAATCCAGGGATGGCCTTTAGCTGCTCAACGCCTCGCATATCGACTTCCATAACCACTATGCGCTGCGTTGCTGACCCCGCCGCAATGGTCTGCCTCGATACCCCCGAGGAATGGTCACCGTACGTATTATATGTGGCGAATTCGCCGCTAGAGGTCATGTTGAGGAATTCATCGGAGGATATGTAGTAGTGACTATTCGAGCTGAATTGCTCATCGGGTGGTCTGGACGTGGTATGATGTGGGGCGATTGTAAAGGAGTCAGGTAAGAAGTCCCAGAGCTTGCGCATGAGGGCATCCTTCTCTAGTACTGAAGGGCCGCATAGAATCAGAGGCCGTAAGTTTCGAGGTGATGCTGATGAAGGCATGTGGTCAACAGATCTATCTATAGTAGCATTCGCTGAAGAGAAACGTACCATTTACAGTCGACGCAGCATTTAAGATGCGTTCCATACTGTGGAATATGGCGAAGCACTTCAGAGCCGGCTTGGCTTGAACATAAAGAGAATGCTGATGAGTTGATGTAATAGAGGATTAGAGCCAGGTCAGGGACTCGCTCTCACCTATATACCTACTGCAACTACAGCGAAGGTTTTTTAGATGCGTGGTAGTAGAGTCATACTTATTTGTTGAGGGAAGGTGAAAATTTTGCTGAAAGTCTCTCAGATATAGCTGAAACCTACTGTCAGAAATGTATCATAGAAATTTTCAACCCATGGCATTAGAGATATATTAGGTTAAAGTATAAGGTGGACACAGTGTAGCGGACCTACACAGTCGCCGTAAAGCTCTGCCTCAGCTCAACCCGATCTCTATGGAGAATCCCAAATCCGCCCCTCACCGCAAGCTTGAAGTATGGCGCGAGCGTAAACAGACCATGAGCCTAATCAGATTTCGAGCTGCAGCGCGAGAACTAGCATTCCTGCTTGGCATGCTTATTGCTCCCCGAAGACGTGACGGGTGTCAATCATTTATCTGACAAAGGATGGATTCGTTGAGACAGCTTTGGTGACGATGGATGATCTTGTCTTTTGGTCTAGGAAGGAAGAAAGCTAGCTATTTATACCTAAGGATCTGACTGATCCAGATGCCCTTGATCCGATGCTGGATGCCTTTGATCTGATGATGCCGTCAATAGCCGATGATCCAGGTTGTTGAGGCCAATCTAGGTTGTTGAGGGCATCTAGGTTCAAAGGAAACCACGGTACGGATCCGGTTCTATGCAAAGCTGACTTTTCCTATCAGGCTGTCTGACAAATCCAACAGCTTTCTGACGCTGGCGCTTCTGAGTCCCAATTCCTCATCGCCTGTACCATGTCTCCTGGACCATGCGCCTCCTTATTTGCGCTTTCTTACACCTGAGGTGACGCAAGCCAAAAATGCCGCATTCTCGTCGGCGACATTCCTCTCCACGTCACGAAAAGTCTTGAAGCTGCGCGCTTGTTCATTTGACGCCAAAAGATGAGCCTCTGGCACTCTGGATCGATGCTGTTTGTATAATCGGGACGATGCGGTGGAAAAAACAGAGCAAGTGCAGCAAATGCATCAAATTTACACGCAGACGACGTCTGTGATAAGTTGGCTAGGTCCGGCTGCCGAAAATAGTAACGACGCCGTGCTCTGGATCCGGCGATATGTCCCTTGCTCATAGTTTTGGCATTGGGACGAAGCCGGAATTGCGACTCGGCCAACTCCTACGAACATTCGAGTTCGATCCCGATACTCTTATGACAAAGGTCTCGAAGAATTCCTTAGGGACATCTCTACGCAGCTGTCGTCGTCGGGAACTTCTGACAAGGATAGCGTTGTTATGGCGTTGTCTATGCTCTTCACGCGGGCCTATTGGAGCCGGATTTGGGTAGTCCAAGAATTGACCCACGGGAAATGCGTCTAATTTGTGTGCGGACAGATGGCCGTATCAGAATAACTCCTTCATCATTCACTGAGATTACTGAGGAATTTCGGAAGATACGAGCTCACCAAATCAGCCAGCCCACAAACAACCGATTCGATACTTGCATCAACTGATCTCAAGGTGCGTAACCCTGTCAATACCCTCAAGCTTCCAAGGGCTGCGGGACCTTTCCCACTGATATAATTAATCCGAACCCTCCAATGCTTCCTACGCACGGATACTCGAGACAATATTCTTGCCCCCTTGAACTTTGCTTCGGATGCGGCACCGCTGGGTCTTCGTCCGGATTATTAGAAATCCTGGAAGGATGTCTATCTTTAGACCACGGTATCACTAGTCAGCAACGGTTTTTTTGACATTCTTTCGCTCTGCGAAGTCGACAAAAAACATCCCAGAGCTTCCCTCCTGGGTTCCTGATTTCACCAACATACTTCAGAAGGTGCCTCTTCAGCAAAGGGCAATGGATCGAAAAGGAGTGCCCGTCACGGCCGTTCTACAGCCCACTTTCGGCGATTCTGGAGACAATCCAAATACAAGCGTCTCCTACGGGTCTTTGCAAACGCCTCCAACGTCCTTACTATTGCATGCCAAGTTTGTGGATAAAGTGGAGTGCATGGGTACTACCTGGGAAGAACAATCTTTCCCAAGGTGGCTGCAAGAGCTAAGAGGATGTTTTTATCTCGATTCAACCACTGACGAGCTAGATCACCTCAAGGCTGTCTGGCACTGCAGTGGCAGATCAAGAGATCAGACAGGTAAATGAGAATCCTAGATTGACTAAAAGGGAATTTGAAAAAGTACACAACTCATTGAAAAATATGGATTTGAGCACCGTAGATAAACAAACGTTTCTCTCGTTGGGGCTAGGGAATCACGCCCATCGACGTAATCTCTATGCGTTGGTTTGGAGAAAGAGCGTTCCCATCTGGGTAGGTCCAAGCGATCCTGGAAGTGATTGAACTCCACTTCTAGACCCTGTAGAAGTCATCAAGGCGGTACGAGATGCATGCGAAGCAAAATGCTTTGGTGCGCTTCAAAGACGAGGACACGCAACAAGTGGTTCGGGGATTGCACGGCCGACTGGGGGTTGTCGCCCGTCTGGGACAGAACTAAACGGGCCTGCTGTATGACGGCAAGAACCTCGACTCTCGACAAGCTGATTAACGAAACCACGGGATTAGTGGAGGTTTGGAGAAGCAATTCCCGGTGTAATCCTCGCGCCGCAAGCTTGTGAGGCTAGAAATTGAGGACGACGACACCCCGTGGCGGAGTGGTTAACCGTCTGGGCAGACCTCAGGGCGAGGTGCCGGGTTCGAAACCCGGAGGGACAACAAGATCAACTGGATTGAGATTAGGGCAATGTGTGTGGTGGACCTTGGTTGAATCATGGCGACTGTAACGAAGGATTTCAATAGGAGGAAGGATTTAGGGTTTTTCATCTGCTTGCAGATTTTCCCCATTTAAGCCCCTTTGAAGTTTTCATTCCCTATACCGGGCCCGGGCTGGTCACCCAATTGAATCGTGTAGTGGCAATAATCTGACTGTGTACCTGGAACCTGCAGGACCAATAGCTAGCCTAGGAAGTCTTGAATGCAAAAACCATATTAGCCTGAGGACGACGACGACGATCCGAGCTTGATAACTCTGCAGGACTCCGCTGCCGGTACCGATAGTGTCTTGTCCGAGGTCGTTACAGAGAATATTGAAACAATCGCATGCAAAGGAGATCAAGGGTGAAGACATAGCGACGGTGGGAACCGGCAACGAGTGGAGCAAGAGTGCCTTGCGTCGTGGGAGGAATCCCGTGGATCGGACCGCGAGTAGAGCGGATCCCGTTGAGGCGCACATAGGGAACCGGCATGGCGGAGGGCATCTTTGATTTGACAAGAGTGTAATGTAGTTCTGGTTAGGCATAAGTCGGCTTAGGAGCCGATCTTGGTCCGAAGCATCGCAAGGTCCAGAGGAGGGAAGTTTTATCTGACAAGAAATAGTTGGGGTCGCCCCGACCTCGGCTAGACCTACACATTTCCTACCCTAGATATAGTAGATTTTTCTATAATCAGTACTGGTTAGAGAGAGCAAGAATAATAAATGAATGCAGTTCTGGTTAACTAAGTTGTAGTATTGATAGCAACGGCGCTATCTACGCTGTCATGACTGTGGAGGACGGGCCCTTTCCTACGTGGCAGTCTTATTAGTACTCGGTGGGTTTGCAATTGATCTTACTGTCTAGCGTGCATTTGCATGGTCCGTAGAGACTGACAATCTGCATGATCCCCCATCAGGGTTTCACATCTCTAACATGTAGCGCCTCTCCACCGAAAATAATATTCTGTATTCCGGGTACTTTCTCTAGAAGTAGAAATCGAGCAATAGGCGGGGCGAGATCGACAGCGTTTGCATTCCAAGACGCTATGCTTTCTGCTAACATGTTCTGTCGATCATTCTCATTTGGGACACAAGTGCAGCCTCCAATTGAGAGAGTTGCAATTCATTTTCAAATAGACATGTCAAAACTGTAGCAACGAAAGTCATGAACCCGAGACTCCGCTGTGAACTTTAGGCTTTCTTCATGGCTGTGTAGAGCCGAGGCAAGGTCCTGGAAACATTCCAGGGCAGCCACTCAAAGAGCTACGGGCACGGCAGTCGGGAGGCCCCGGGTTATTTTGCATAGAATTATGCCATTCTAGGTGTTGGATCCCCTCCAAATGGCCATGGGCTTAGAAATAGCATTCCCACACATTCCCACATAAACGCAATTGGAGATGCGACATTGAAAGTATGCGTTGGCTGAATACAATGCCGTGGCTTGAGGGTAAATGAGGGACGCGTCATTTATACGTTTATGGCTTTCCCTAGACTTTGCAAATGTATTGAATTATTAGGCTGCGTCTGGCGCCTTGTCACCGCGCATTCGTATAGAATCCACCTATGTAATTACTGACTCGTGCATGGAATGAACGGGATGGTCCTCATTCCTCTTCCCCGCAACTCCCCGCAACTACCCAGACAGAGCTAATAAGAACGGTGGGGGCCTTGACCCGGACTATCCGGACTATCCTGATCCTCCGGCCAACGGTGGTGGGTAACACAAAATCACGATTTACATATATAAGTCACTCGGCGCCTTGTAGCTCACTCAAACCTTTACCCCTCAGTACAACAGCTCGCAGCATTGCATCAATCGCCATGGATGAGTTTGAGGCGACAAAGCTTCAAGATCCCTACCTGTTCATCAAGGCGGATGACTTTTTCCAAGGTTTGGACGCCCCGTCTGCGAATGTGAACCAGCCTGCAACGGTCTCCTACAAGGCGACCGATCAGCTCTTGGACGATGGCACCAAGAACCCCGCTTGCAGCCATGGAACCATTTTCCGCTTCAACGACGGGTCACTTCTGTTGATTCAATTCATGCGTCCAAGAGTCTGGAGGATTCGCTTTGATCCGCATAATCAGAAGGGATCCGATTTCACCGATTACAACAGGTAAGTCTCGCCGTCTCTATCCTGCCGAGGCGACCGCTCACACCGCTAGTCGAACAATCGTCTTGGACACCCTCAGCACTCTCATCAGCACCCTCGATGCCGCTCAGGGAATCAAGTGGGCTGTAGAGCTGGTCGAGGACCCGAAGTACTATATCCTCCAGTCCGTTATGAACCCTAACACGGACAAGAGGAAGGTCGAGCTTCAACTTTGGGTGCAGCGGGACCCATTCCAAATCACTGCTGTTCGAGTCTTGGAAAGCCAAGTTCCAGCAGAGAAATTGCCCAGATGCAGAGTTTTGACTCCAGCACAATTGAGAAGCTGCATCTCACAACATCCAAGGGTGCCGAAGCTGCGGTGGTTTGGAAAACGAAGCCAAGAGGTCTCCAGTACCGAGACAACGCGACCATTCTTTCCGTGGAGAAATCAGCCACCGCTGACTACATGGGCTTCGGAGAACAAGGCGGCAAGAATCTTTTCAAGAAAAAGACGTACATGAATTACTTCAGTATGTGGGCAATGACTCACCCTGAGGACATGCACTGATTTCTTCCCAGATTATGACAACATGCGGTATCAGAACGTGTACGGTAAAGGGCCCCTTGATGACCGTGAGCCGCTTTACCACTCGGAGCCGTTCTGGATCGAGGTAGACTCGCATCCTGGATACAGATCCCAGATCGCGACCTTCATTGACAACTACTCGCACGTCTGCATCGACGTGGGCATGAAGGAGCAAAATGCCATGCGCGTTGCAACCAGGTTCAATAGTTTCCACTGCATGGTCGTTGCAGGTGATAGCATGCAAGACCTTGTCCAGCTGTATACCTCCATTGTCGGCCAGCCCAAACTCAAGCCCCGATACGTGCTGGGATATCACCAGGGCTGCTATGGCTACGACAACCAAGATTCCGTCGTCGAAGCCATCGACGAATATCGCAAATGCAACTTTCCAATTGACGGCATGCATATCGACGTGGACATGCAGGACGACTACCGCACCTTTACCATTGACAAGAGAGATCTTCACTTTCCTGACCCAGTCAACATGTTCAAGACACTGAGGGAAAAGGGTGTTAAATGCTCCACCAACATCACTCCTTACATCAACAGCACTCTATCGGCTGAGTACAGCACTCTGAACGAAGGACTCCAGAACGGGTACTTTGTGGCAGATAATCGCGACATAGATCCTTCGGCCCCATACCCACACCAGCAACGGTACTTGGAATTCGGTACTGGATCGCAGTACTTCCAGGCCCCGATTTCTGCCAGACCTGACTACTTCGAACCGGATAATTATGACTTTTCGCAAGTGTTCAACACCAAGCAACCATTCCACGGTGGAGTGTTCTACGGTTGGGGAAATGGACACCCAGGCCACTACCCGAATCTGAACAACAAGGAAGTCCGCAAGTGGTGGGCGAAGCAGTACAAGTATCTCTTTGAATGCGGTCTTGATTTTGTCTGGCAGGATATGACGTCCCCCTGCATTGCGGAACAGTACGGAGACATGAAATCGTGAGTTAGCTGAGTCGAAAGAATCAGAGACTGAAGCTAACGTTGATGTTTAGTTTGCCATTCCGACTTTTGCTTGACTCTGACGGCTGGTCTGGCGATCCTAATCGAGCCAAGCAGAGGAAAGCGATTGAGATCTGGTCACTGTACAGCTACAACCTGCACAAGGCCACCTACCACGGCCTGAACCGCCTTTCTGAGCTCAGCCCAGAGCTAGCTTGGCGAGAGAACCGACGCAATTTCATCATCGGACGAGGAAGTTTCATCGGAAGTCATCGTTATGCCGGCCTCTGGACGGGAGATAACGCATCGACATGGGAGTTCCTTGATATCTCTGTCGCTCAAGTCCTCGCTCTCGGCATGTCTGGAATCACAATTTCAGGACAAGATGTTGGTGGATTCGAGTTTATGGAGGCCGAGCATGACTATCCCAACCCTGAACTGATCATCCGCTGGTACTGCGCTTACTCCCTTCTGCCATGGTTCAGGTGAGAATTCCATCTCCTTGCTTCTTGCAAGCTCGACTCACGATAATCCACTAGGAACCACTATACGAAGAAGCGCTTCTGGGTCGACGGTCCCAGAAAGGGCCAGATGAGAAAAGATGGCAAGCTATTCCAAGAGCCATATGCGTATCAGAAGCACTACGACGATAACAAGGACAGCTACCAAGGAAGGGAAGCCATGATCTACCGCGCTGTTCTTCCAGTTTGTCGATACTACATCCGACTTCGCTACAGCTTGATGCAGCTCATGTATGATGCAATGTTTGAGAACATCATCACGGGGTTGCCTATTGCTCGAGCAATGGTAGGTTTCCAACTATACTATCAATAGCCGCGATTGAGCATCGACTGATCCTGCATCTTGATAGGTGATTACGGATGATGTCGACAGAACACTCTTCTCCGCAGATGTAAGTTCTCCTCATACATCGACCGACATCTTACTTAACATTCTTAGAACCAACGTTTCACCCGAAGCCAGTACATGGTCAGGAATGACTTGCTAGTAGCGCCGGCTCTGACGCCTGAGAGCAAGAGACAGACTCGCAAGCTCTACTTGCCATACCCAGACAAATGGTTCCCCATGAATTTGCGACCAGACGAACCACTCGGCGCCGCGCTTGCTCCTGCCGCCGATGGTGGGAGCCGGATCGAGTATAGCTGTCTTATCAGCGATCAGGAAACTCAGCTTCCGTACATCACGCCCATGTATATCAGAGAGGGTATGTTGTTCTCACTCTTAGTAGGGCTCACCAGCTAATTCAAACCACAGGCGGCATCATCCCCAAGATCCAGGTCAGGGATTACATCCCGGATCCGTCTCTCCCCAAGCAGGATCCCAACCCTATCACCCTACATGTGTATCCAGGAAAGAATAACGTAAGCGATGCGATGACTTTACCTGTGTTGATGGCCAGCTAAAAATTCATAGTCGTACAGCATGTACCTCGATGATGGAATCTCGAGAGACAGCGCCCCATCGTCGCATGTTCCAAGTCTGAGCTTACAATCTGGCGGGACCAAGAAAGCTTTCGGTGACAGCAAAGCCGCAGACAAGTACTGCCATGTTCTTGTTGAGCAGGTTAGTTGATGTTGGACATTCCCTTCGTATCTATTCAATGTCTAACCTGCGGAAATAGAAAACCACCATGGTCGCTGTTGGCGACGCTCCGATTAGCTATGTGCGCACTCTGGCAATCAGGGCTCCTTGGAACGGATATGGCGATTTGTCAGAGATTATTGGCACGGAATACACAGTGGTATTCTGGCATGATCCTTCGACTAATGTCAGCTCTGTCAAGGTCACATCCGAAAGTAACGTCTCGTCGAACACGAACGTTGGCTATCGAGCTACCACTGTGACTCTGTCTGTCGCTGATGCTCACACCGAGAATGGGGTGAAAGTTCAGTTAACTCACGATAGCTCTGCTTAGTAGTGTCGCGCTGAAAGCGTCAGTTCTTGTCACAGACATCCTATCCGATATTTCATAGCGTATTTTCATACAGGTCGCCCCACAATGGATAAATTGATCTAGGGCAAATTAATAAAATGCTCATCAGATACGATGTCCATTGCGAAGACTACCAGAAGTTGAATTTGGCGGATATAAGATGTTGCGCGCCATCACTTTGGTTCGTGACCTGAGGCGTAACCGATGACCAAGGACTGGTAATTATTCTGGCAGGCTTCGCGTCGACCGCAGCTGGCGACTTGAAAGTAATGCCGAGGAATTGGTCAACCTTGACAGGGGGGGTGCCATCCTCGTATCGGATATTGCTTAGGACTAGTGTTCCATCCCGCTCTCCTGTACCAGAGCCAACCTTGAGACTAGAAACATCGTTCATTATGATAGTTGGAAAGAGAGAGGGACAGTTCTTGCAACCAATATCGTATTTTAGCTGTCGGTGCTGTTGATAGGCTGAATTGTTGATGTGGGAGGCCAAGAGGAGAAGCGCGAGCCTTCTCTGCCCTTTGCAGAGGAAATTGTTAGATCGGAATAGGGCCTGGTAGCACTGCAGTGGGAATTGACGTCATGAACCGTGAGCCGAGACACATTGTCTCAGAAAGCTGTGGTGACCAACACCATACCTATAGTGGGGCGGTTACCTTCAGTGCGTGTGAAATGGGTCAAGCAGGTTGGGGAGGAGGCCTTTGGTGGTGCTATTTCACCGCCCGTCATACCGTGTCCGAGGGCAGCACATACTCCAGCAGCCGAGGAGTTACACTCTTTGTGTCTTACAGCATATGCAGAGCGAACACCTACCCTATTAAATGAACAATCGCGATCTTAGTCCCACCGTCCCCCGCAAAATACAACCAGGTAGTTGGCTCGATGCAGGTAGGGTATTAGAGCGGGTACATCTGTACTCAGTCACTCCCTCCCGATAGTAGCCCCTGGGTGTGACATACAGTAGTACCGAAGAAGCTCATGGGTCTGATCGATCTTACGAGCGAACTTTGGTGGAGATCTATGCGAGAAGGACGATCACTCCTCGCGCTTATCAGCTGAGATCTGACGCGAAACACGAGAGGCCCAGAATATTTGCAAACTAAGTGGACCGTGAAAAATGGAGCTGGGGGAGATGCCTAAAGCCGTCCCATAATATTAATTGGGACGGGGAGTCGATCGAGATGGACAAGAGATCAACCAACAAGCATCTACTCTGGGCGGAAGTTCATTTTACTAAGCAATCCTTGCTGAAAACCGGGTCTACCGACACTAGGGTTCATAAGATACTCGATAGACTAGGTATATATACAATTTGCCCGGAAAGATTAATTAAGAGTACAATCCATTCAAGTATGCTTGAGTAGTCTGAATCTCGCATCATTTCGTCTAGCATCCGTCGGCACCTGCAACCGATCTTCGGAAAGGCTTTGAGAAATATTGGCAGAGATTTAGTTTCGATAGCTAGTCAACGGGAAAGATGTATTGACAAATAGTAACGACCTTGACCCCAACTGCAAGCCTCTCTCTTAAAAGTATGGGTGGGACGATACAGTTTTGTTAGAAATCTCCTCCAAGCAATCCCAGTGTTCAACAATGCATGTACCTTTAGTTCTATAGACATCAAACACGTTATAAGATGGCCCACCCTCGTTGGTTGCCTCGATATGGATAGTCGTGTACTCTTTTCCCACCATGACTCGGGCAATCTGTATGGGATAAGTAAGTACACACGGCGATTCGAGTGTAACGCATCTCGACTCACGTTAAACCCATGTTCGCTGCTTCCAAACAGAGGCTCCAGTGCCTTAATGGCAGCATCCCTTCCATCGACTATGCCAGGGTTGTGCTGGACGTAATTGCTGGCGACATACTGTTTAAAGGCAGCCTTGACGTTCTTCTCAGTGTAGAACATATAGGCAAAGTCGTTCATTGCCAATTGGATGGATTCGAGGCTCGCATCACCCCGTGTGCCTGGTGGGCAATTGAATACGGTGACATTTCTTGTATCAATGCCATCAATCTCAACGATGCGTGAGGAATGGTATGAATCGGTTGTGGCCGCGGAAGAAACACCATGGCTATACAGGCCACTGAGGACACCAAAAAGACATGCAAGACGCGGAATCATTGTAGATATGAATGAATCAATATTCTCTGTGTTTAGCTGAAGAGATTTGTACTTGTCTAGCCATTATATACCCATTTAGAACAAACGAGAAGTATCTATACAGACCGAACCGAACCGAACCGATCCGTACAGGGAACTTGTCTAGTGAAGCCTCGCCACTTTATTCAGCTAGCCAAACCATGCTCCGTCATGTACGGCCTAGTCTCAGCCAATTTCTCTGCTCTAAGCTTCTTGACCAACGTATTCGTGTGAATAATCGCATCCCGTGCACCAGGCCACACAGATCTCTTCCCAGTCTCAAAGTATCGAAAAGCATACGCAGTTTCCACGCCGTGACGCATCAAATAGCTCATCTTCGGGTCCCTCAACCACGTCCACCACCCTTTCCACCCCCATCCCAGGTTCTCCAGGCCTGTGCCCGCAGCCTCGTGCAAGAACTTTTGGAATTCCCATTGCTTGACAGCGCAGACGTCAGTTGTGTTCTCCTTGACCCAACGGCCTGCGATCCATTTGTGGTGCGCGTCAATGGCGCGTTCAATTTCAGGCACCGAGGGGATTATGTCTGCGCTGACTCCCCGCCAAATATTGCTGATTGCCATAGAGATGACATCGGCGAAGGAGAATCCGTTATTCTTGCCATAAGTTGACGCGATTAGAATCGCCATACTTTCTGCATGCCTTGGCGGGAATATGTTCATGTAGAGACGAGGAATCGGAGCTCCGCCAAAAGCATTGCCTTGAGCGTCGTTCTCCGGGGTGCTGTGCTCGACAAACGGGAGAATGCTGAAATCGGCACGATACCCGGTACAAAAAATAACCGTATCAATATCGTCAAGGACAGTGCCATCCATAAACTTGACTTTCTTACCCCCAAGGAAAGATTCAACGCCATGCATAGAGATGATGTTGCCTTCTCGAAGAAGGTCTAGCATCGTGTCCATACATGCTGTCAAATTCAAAGAAAGTGGTGGCGCATTTTCGAGTAGACGCCAGGATGGATCAAGGTCCCTGTACTTCTTCATCAGAAATGTCGTTGCCATCTTACTCAGCTTCGCAGACAAGTCTGGGAACCAGCTTTGCATGACATATCCCATCTGTCGACGGGTGTAATTGACCAGGAGGTCTGTAGGAAGCCCATTGCGCCAGCGCCCGAAAATCCAAGTACCACGACGATGGGAGACGTAGACCTTGGCAGCATTCTGGACGACCAAGGGGACAACATCGCTCGCCGAGGAACTCATTCCCACGAAGACAACGTTCTGACCCTTGAAGTCAGTGGGTCTGTTACGATCAGCGAGAGCCCAGAGCAAAATGTGACTCAACCTACCTTCGGAACTGTTGCGCATGCATGATTCGGCCTTGGAATTCCTCTTGGCCTGGAAACTTTGGTGCCTTGGCTTGGGTTTGATAACCATGACAACAAACCACTTTGTCAAACTCTCTGGTAACAGGTTTTCCCTCCGTCGTCATTTTGATACACCATTTCGTATTCTCTGGATTCCTTTCAACTTCTGCCACGCTTGTTCGAAATACTATGTGGTCTTGAAGACCAAAGTGTGTGCTGTATGACTCTAGAAACTCTTGGAATTGGCTTTGACTTAGAAATGGAGGATAGTCTGGCCTAAATTAGCGGCGGGGACAGCCATAGAAGACCGGGTGGTGCATAGGGCAGAAAACGCACGATCGGGCATAGGGTAGTCTGTGAAGCCGCAGGTATACTTGCTGATATTCGCTGTGGTATCTGGTGACACCGATCAGTCATCTCTCGGATCCTTGATGGAGAGGACATACTCGGCAAAGCTGTCGTCATCGTTTCATCCTCGGTATACGACCACACTCCGCCGACTTGACTCCGTCTCTCAAACATTGTTGCATCGAATCCATCTGCGCGGAGTGTTTTAAGCATGGACAGACCAGTAGGCCCTAGATGATTGTGCTTAGCTTCCAGCCTTCTCCTCATCTCTCGTAATGCGCCGTGGCACTTACCGGCACCAATGATGGCCACTGTCTGACCCGTCGGGCTATGAGAGGTCACCATCTTCAGAAGGAATAAAGCAAGCAGCGAATATTCAAATTTCACCGCGCCATCAACCTTGGCAGTTGATCGCTTTTGTAGGAATGGTGACGAAGGATCGCCGTAGAATCGGCTGACGACCATTTCAACAACAAGGATTTGTGTGGACAGCTGGCCGAGGAGTCAGCACTAACGTCCATGATTCCGGTTCACCCGGCATTTTGTCATCAACTAGCCCGAATTCATCGACCGTCTCCTAACTTGTATATACTAAATACAGGGCAAGAGAATTGGGGTTATGTAATAAAGGTTATATAAATAGTAGTAAGAGGTATACAAATAGCAACGCTCTTAATTAAAAGGCGCACTAAATCCCAACCAGTCAGACTCAAGATTCGCAACGGTGGTGGCTGCTCTTGTCACGTCTCCGCTTAGTTCGTTCATTGATCGAGTCGGTAGAATATTAATGTGACCACCTGAGGCTATAGAGACCGACTCTAGAACCTTGGGGCAGTTAAAGAAGTCAAATACATCAATGTTATCCAGCTCGCTGAGTGATGTGACTTGTGTAGATGTCTGCTGAACGCCAGACTGTCGGGTCGCAGATGTGAGAGTCACTAAATCGTAGGCACTTCTAACGAGAGGTTAATATCGCTCATAAAAGATGGTAAAAAAACACACCTTCGCATGGCGGCGAAACTCATATCACTTTGCCGCTCTCTCTGAACTACTCGGTCGAGAATCTTGGCGTAATTATTGGCCACCTCCCAGTGCTGGCCGACGTGACGAAGAGTGTCGATGAAGAAGACAATCCGAGGGTCTACCAATGACCCAACTGTTGCTGCGTGGACTAAGAGCAGTCTCGCAGCTACCCACAGCGAAAAGGCAAATGGGGGACCGAGGAGGTCTAGGCCATTTGCTTCCAGAACATCCTGGGCGATATCGCCGAGACTCTGGACAGCTGATAAACACTTTTGCATGGCATAATGGGACGGAACGAGGATATGAGAGCGAACAGCAGGATATGCAGCAGACGAATGTAGTCGAACAACGCAGGTGACGTAGGCGCTATGCAGCATGAACCAATTCGCAACACGGCTTGCTGGGTCTGAGTGGCAGAGGGCTGAGATTTTGCTGTACTCGCTGGGCAAGTTTTGCAACCAGGCATTGAGGGAATCGTCGAGCGATCGATACGTATTTCGCCAGTTCGCCATGTCTGCTGATGATGTGATGTCAATGGGGGTTTTGAGAAAGTCGTGGACCTTGCTGAGGATCCGCAGGATCGCGCAATGATAGGAGAAGCTTCCGAGGTTCTCTGGCGAGGTTGTGAGGTATGTAGTGGAGTCTTGTTGTCCGGTATAAGAATTCGCTGACTGGGTTTCGACGGGCAAATTCCTAGAAAACAAGTCGTACGAACAGGGAAGAATCCTCTTCATCTTCATATCCTCGAGCATAAAGTCAAACGTGGTTGTAGCGACCGTGGCGTATCGATCCAGCAGATACACGACCCAGCAGAGACGCCGGCGGCCCTCGTCCTCGATCCACGATTCGGGCTCGCCGGCTGCCACTCTGCGGAGCGAGCCGGTATGTGGTGTTTCTCGAGAGTCTGCTTTCAAGTACACGCTGGCTTCCTTACACAGGTCGAGTTGTCTCACGTTCTGGACGAGCAGCGAGAGGAGATTCCATCCGCGAGGGCCGTTGGAGGTGCCTAGTTCGTCCAGACAGACTATTACTAGTGCTCTTAGTGCTGGGATGCTGATGTTTTCCATGGCGTAGATTTGGACTCGGTGTCGAGATACTCTGTGGTAGTGAGCCTTCATTTCGGGCGTGAGCCGTTGGTCCTTGTAGAACCTCAGGGTCGTCGCTACGATGGCACAGAGCAGGATTTGGTCGGATTCTTCGAGTGATGATGGCCCAAAGATGGTTTCAAACGTCGTCTTCCGGTCAAGAATAGGGCACCACGTGTTGCAGTGTTTGAAGTACAGGTCGACGAGGGTGTAGAGCATGTAGTGAGGCGGCAGATCTGGGTTTGGAGATCGTAACGATGACAAGCTCTGTGTTCCTGGTCTGTCGGGGCTTGCTATTGTCAGAGCAGAAGAACCACTGACCAACGAATTCATCTGGGTTCGACCGGATGGCGTGTCCCTCTGTGGAAGCCTTTCTTGGCCATTGTCCACCCGCCAGCTCGGGCTTGGGTAGCTCTGTATCCTCGCCTGGGACGTCTGCGTGGCTCTCAACAGACTCGGTTGACCAAGTTGAGTCTCATTCGGTTGATAACTGTCCATTTGCGAAGGACTATTGTTGCTGATGGACGGTGACAGCTGCTGGGCAGTCACCTCATGATCGTGGGCAATGTGGACCTCTACGCGGCGGCCCAGCGCCTGCAAGAGGGCATCGATCCGGTTGACCTTGGCCTCGAGCTCGAGATTGAAGCCGACGCGAGTTTGCCCAGCTTCTGCCGCTCGAGATAGATGCATGTCCGATTGTGCCGGGCGCACCACGAGCAGGCGGGCTCGGCGCGGTCGCATTTGACCTTGCGCGCCTTGCACAGCTCGCATCTTCGGGACCGGTTAGTAGAGGGCATATATTGTAAGCCGCAAGTAGCTGGGGCACTCACGAAGTCTTCTGGTGCGTCTCTCTCCTCCGCTTTCTCGGGGCCGTCGCCGAGTCGGCCAGGGCGTCGTCACCGCTCGAGGCTTCGTCCTGGCTAAAGGCCGAGTTGGCTTCCTCCTCGGCCATCAGCACCGAGTGTGCGTTCGCCGGTGGCATGTCTGTCCCATGGTCGCGAGACCTCCACATGTCACCCCTCGTCGATGGGCAGATTGTCGTGCTATTCATGTGGAATATGGGGCCGGACCGACTTCTTCAGTGCGAGGCGAGTCGCGGATCCTGTCCAGCTCGCTGGGGAGAAGATCACCCCCCGTGTTGACGGGCGTGTGGGGTAACTCTGGGGAAGACGACATCTCTCAGAGTCAATTGCTGATGGGAAACAGGTCGGCAGCGCCTCGGTGTGCGCTCGGAGTGCCCGCTCGACCGGCCGGTTTCCAGTTTTCCAGGATGGCTTCCCCTTGGCTTCCCCTGTCTTTCTCTGGCTTCCCCTTGGGGCATTCGGGGCCCCCTGGGGTTTCTCAAAGGAGTGCCAAAACGTGGGTTCTCCGCTACGCCGCATCCCGATGTCACCTCGCGCTGCGGGCGTTACTACGTAGCACGAGGGGGGTTGGGTGAGCTGACGTTGGTGCAAGGGGTGAAGCGGAAATGCAACTCCTGCAAAGGCAGGTGGCAGACTGCATCTTGGCTCTCCACTTCATCTCCACTAGCAGTGCAATTGCAGAGGAATTGCCACTGGGAAAGGTCGGCATAGCCCCCGTGTGTGTGTCCCGTATGCTTCATCTACAGCCAACCAACAAGCAACAACCAACAGACTAGCATGGGTTCGGCCGGTTCCGTCAGCAATGGCGTGGATGCGGCGGATATACGTAATGAGACGGACCCGACGCTCCCCTGCAAGCTGCAATGCGCCGGTGCCTCGGGACGCTCGCTCAGAGAGGTTAAAAGAGGCGCCTCGGAACCGTGGCGGATGTTACGGGAGCAATACGGGAAGCAAAGCCATAGTTCTTTCGGCCTGGTACAAAGTACAATGAGGAATTGACTACCCAAGTTGACAGAAACTCCACCCAGAAGAAATCAACAGTCAGACGACGCGCGATATTGAATACAGGAGAGCACTAAATAAATGCCGCAGCAGGCGCCTCAGCTCAACCAGCCCTGGCTCATCTGGACGGCCTTGTCCCATTGCGCAAAGCGCTCGGCCGCCTCGTCGTTGGTGATGCTGGGCTTGAAAACAGTCCGGCCCTCCGTATTCACATGCGCCAGCTCGTCAAAGTCCTTCCAGATCCCTACAGCAAATCCGGCAGCGATGGCAGCGCCAAGGGCTGTTGTTTCGCGCATTGCCGGGCGGAGGACAGGGATTCCGATGAGATCCGACTGCGTCTAGAAGGTCGTTAGCTCCAAGTTTCTACGCCACACACACACACCTGTGTGCCTCCAGTATACTCCAGCTTTTAACTGGACATGTTACGGATGATCCACACGAGACACGTACCTGCATAATCAGATCCGAGTTGCACATGCCGCCGTCGACGGCCAGCTCGGTCAGCGCGTGGCCGCTGTCCTTCTCCATCGAGGACAGGATGGCCTTGGTCTGGAAGCACGTGGCCTCCAGAGTCGCCCGCGCAATGTGGCCGCGCTGCGTGTAGGCCGTGATGCCAAAGATGGTTCCTCGAGCGTTGTCAATCCAGTAGGGGGCGTAGAGGCCGCTGAAGGCGGTGACGAAGGTGCACCCACCATTATCCTCAACAGTCTCGGCGAGGGCGCTGATTTTCGACGACGACTCGACGAAGCGGAGGTTGTCCACGAGGAACTTGACGCTGGAGCCTGCAACGGCAATACTACCTTCCAGGGCGTACATGATCTTGTCCTCGCCAAAGTCGAATGCAACCGTTGTTAGCAGCCCGTGGGTCGACGCTACGGGCTTCTTCCCCACATTGTATAACAGGAAGCATCCGGTTCCATAAGTGTTCTTTGCTCGGCCGGGAGTGAACCCCATTTGGCCCACCAGAGCCGCCGACTGGTCGCCCAAGCAGCCGGTAATCTTGGTGCCCTCCAGCAGCGTGCCGACCAGCGATCCGTATGCCTTGGTGTCGGAAGACCGCACGATCTTGGGCAGGAATACTTTGCTTCGGTCGAGGCGGAACCAATCAATGAGGTCCTCGTCGTAGTCGAGCGTGTCCAGGTTCATGAACATGGTTCGCGATGCGTTGGTAGGATCCGAGACGTAGACATCGCGCGCCGTTCCGCCGTTGAGCTTGTACGTCAACCAAGTGTCAATGGTGCCGAACGCCAAAACACCACGCTCATACGCGTCTTTGACCTCTGGCACGTTTTCCAACATCCACAGGAGCTTGCTGGCTGAGGGGTATGTGGAGAGGGGAAGGCCGCAGCGGGAGGTGAGCTCGCCCGCACCAAGACGGCGCTTCATTCGACGCACAAGATCCTGAGATCGGGTATCTGTCCATACAATGGCATTGTGCAAGGCTTTTCCCGTGGTCCTGTCCCAGACGACGGTCGTCTCTCGCTGGTTTGTGATACCCACAGCCTTGATCTGGTTGCGGGAGTGGCCTTGGGTCTCGAATTCCGTCACTGCGCCATCGATGCACGTCTCGACCGAGGAGACGATCTCCTCGGGGTCATGCTCGTGCCATCTAATCGCCGACGGTCAGCTCTTGCACCAATGGCAATGTGTAGGCCAGTACTCACCCAGGGTGTGGGTAGATTTGCTTGAACTCGAGCTGATGTGTGACGATGACCTCTCCGCTGGTGTTGAAAATCAAAAACCGCGAGCTGGTGGTGCCCTGGTCAATGGCGCCAATGAAGGCGAGAGTAGAGGTCCCGTTTGCAGAAGGCATTGCGCGGGTGTAAGACAAGAGAGCAGGATTGAAGCACTTGGGAAGCAATTGAAGAGATCGCGACTGGAGAAGATGGCAGATCGAATGGAGGAGTATGCAGGCGTAGCTGGACTCTGAGCAATTGGGCCCTCATAATATTTGTACCTTCACCATGCTCAAGCTCAAGCTCTCCCTGTCGGCCGAGCTGCCTTCGCGGGGTAGAACTCGGAGAAGCTGATCCCAGCCAAACGAGTTCCCCATCCCCGGATTGTGGGGTTGCAGAATTCTAGGGGCCCAGACCGAGACCCTGTATACCGGGCTTTTGCCTCATTGGAGACGCCTTTACCCCATGTGACAATCCCTCAAAGGTTGTCATATGCCCATTGAGGCTTTGCATTCGGGGTGGGCTTACCGAGTTGCATTGCTGACGCCTCAGACCAACACCGCTGCGACCCACCGTCCGGAACGAGAAGGGCTGGCATCTCTCACCTCATCTCGGCCGGTTTGCAACCGTTCTCTTGCCCCAGGTTGGCAGATGTGGAGAAAATCCGGAGTGCTCGGGGTTTGATCTCGGGGGTGAGGATGGAGGAGATGTTGGTTGACACACCAGCCTCGGCCAGCCGTTCAGTCCGCGTGCCATCTATTCGGTTCCGCAGACCGAGGATGCATCGCAACTCGTTCCCACGATACCGTCAAGACCGAGCCCGCTCCCCCCTTGCATCGTTCGATGGCACTGAGATGGGAACGAATTTGCCTCAGAGGAGTTCCGGCCGTTCCTAGCCAGATCCGGCCTGGAGGCGGCCGTGTTGGCTGGTGAGAGAAGAGGAGGAAGCATCGGAGCAGCGCAAGCTGGGTGAGCACCGACAGGCCTCGAGAGACCCCTCACTGCCATTGCGACGCATTAGCGGGACGACATCGTCGCGTAACAGAACATAAATTCTCCCTTGTCCCCGAGAGTCGAGATACCACGCCACAACTCATCTCATCAAATGCCCATCTCAGTTCTTCCCGCTTCAATGTCAGACTCGTCCATCGAAAAGTCAACCACCGTCCAGAAGATCGAGATGGGAGGCCCCAAAATACAAGAACATGAAGAAGTCTCCAGCGAGTCGATGCCGCCGTCGTCGGTCGGGGAGCAGTTGGCCTGGAGCAGGATCCGCGAGGTCTGCCAGGATGGCTTCTCGGAGTTTCTGGGCACCATGACCTTGATATTGTTTGGTGATGGCGTCGTTGCCCAGGTTGTGCTGAGCAGCGGCACCAAGGGTGATTACCAGAGCATCTCCTGGGGCTGGGGGTAAGCATCTTCGATCGGTCATCTTTAATTGGACTTCACGGCTAACTTTGACGTCTTAGTTTGGGAGTGATGCTTGGAGTATACTGCGGTGGCAAGTCAGGCGGCCACCTCAACCCAGCAGTGACACTCGCCAACTGCCTCTACCGCGGTCTTCCGTGGCGGAAGTTCCCCGTCTACTTCATTGGCCAACTTCTCGGTGCCATGACGGGAGCTGCAATTGTGTATGCAAACTACAAGTCCGCCATTGACATGTACGAGGGGGGCAGCGGCATCCGGACCGTTGGACTGAATACCTCCAGCGCTGGCATCTTCTGCACGTATCCCGCCGCTTTCATGACGCGCACAGGAATGTTCTTTTCCGAGTTCATCGCCAGCACCGTCCTCCAGTTTGTGATTTTCGCCCTGGTCGACAACGGCAACATTGGTGCCGGTCCTCTCTTGCCGTTGTGTCTGTTCTTCCTGATCTTTGGCATTGGCGCGTGCTTCGGCTGGGAAACCGGCTACGCCCTCAACCTGGCCCGTGACTTTGGGCCCCGTCTTGTTTCGTACATGATTGGATACGGTCACGGGGTGTGGTCTGCTGGAGGTTATTACTTCTGGGTAAGTTGAGTCCCTATGCTGGTTTTGGCATTGGCTAACGTGGTTTCATAGATCCCGATGGTTGCACCATTCTGTGGAACAGCCTTTGGAGGCTTCCTCTACGATGTCCTCATGTATACTGGCGAAAGCCCCGTGAACACGCCTTATCTCGGCTTCGCGCGGTTGTTCAAGCCTCGACGGGATGTGTGGTCGAACACGTACAAGAAGAGATTTGACTCTCACGTCTAGTTGCTCTACCAAAATGGCACGGATAATGGAACTATGGCAAACAGAGGCCCATCCGATAAGCAGCTTGCTTGTGACCGGATGAGGATGAAAAGGAACCAGTCTAGCTACAAGGAACATACGGAACTTGTCTCAATACCGAATTCATGCAGATCCGTCTTGAAAGAAGTCGCATTGTGTTCAGATTGTGAGATCTAATAGTGGATTAAATCAAAAGAAGCTTTATTAAGAACATAACTTGCAAGGGAATGGTCGGTTCGCGTCGGCTGTCGCTAATAAATGTCTCCATCTAGCTCCACCTGCCAGATTCTAGATCGGTGTTAGTGGGAAAATTCATCACCGTAGTGGAGATGATGCGACGCCTTAAAGGTCTTACGCAGGATGAAATTGTCATTCTGAAAAGAACATTCGACATGTCTTACCTTAATTACATGGCTACATTGGAAAGCTCAGCATACGGGATGGCGTATCCTGAGTGTCGTACACGAGACGCCACACCGGTTCCGGGCTTCCCGAGCTGTGCAATTCAGGTCGACTGCGGCCGAGAAAAAGCACTGTAGGTTAGGTTCTCACGGGCTTGTCCGCATCTGACAGTCGGTTATCTTTTGTCAATTAATCAAATTCCACTTTTCTTCACACATGGTGCTACGCAAGGGCCAGTATCAAACCATTGCCGGAGGTCACCTGTGCCCCTCAGAACAAGCCTCGGCACACCATCTTCCATCTGCCGCCAAGCTAGAGCCCAGACTGGTTGGTGGCGGCTAAATCAGAGTGAGGAGGAGTTGCCAACCGGGAATAACGCGAGCCAAAAGGGGATTTCTCAGGGCTTATCAAACTGCTGCCTGCCATGCATCAGTCACCTGAGGGGCTCAAACGGTCCGATTAGTAGACACCCCGTAAGCCCAGATGCAACCTACATCTTGGCTTTTTACCAGGGGGCTGGTGGCTGGAATAGCGTCGCTGGCGTCGGCCGAGATGCGGAGGGGCATGGTTCGTGCAGCTTCGGTTCGCTCTACCGACACCGAGCTACATATCTCGGTGGTGGAGACCCGAGATGCATAAGCGCCGGCTGGGGTTGTTGCGAGTTGCGTATAGCATCGTCCTGGTTGAGCATTGTAAACCACGTCAGCCGGCCATATCTGTGTTGATGGAAACCACGCTCCGGCTCAGCCATGCGGCAATTGGAGTCTCCGTGACACGGATTGTGGGGCGTATCCGTACTGTTCCGGTTGCATTGAGGTGAAAGGAGAAGCACGAGGCCCTGCGGTCTTTCGTGGCACTCTGTGGGCCAGACGGCGTTGGATTGAACGAATATGGGACTGTTGCGTCACTACTCCATCCAGATACTGACTTTTTTGGTCCTGTAGTCTACCGCACGTGTGTCATTTGTTTCTCCGCAGTCCGTCCTTGATTAGAATCACAGACCGCGTTATTTCCCTCATGTCCGTTTAGTCTCGTTTTAAGAAGTCTTCAACTCTGGAAATCTCAACAAGACGAAGAGCCTCCTTTGAATTGAAACGACACCTGGCAAGGCCACACCGAACCGAGCATGTCGTCACGGCTCGCCAGTATCAGGCGGCCACTGGTCGCCTCTGCCGCAGTCCTCACCACGGTAACCGGAGTCGGCATTGCCTACAGATCTCGCAGCGGCAACGAGCCCGTCAAGACGCCAATTGCAGCTATCCAACGCGATCACACGGGAAAGATCCAGCCGCCTTCATTTCCAACGCCCAAGTCTCGGGCTCAGCAGCTCGCCGACCTACGCCGCAATGGGTCGACCGACAATCAAGAGGAGTATGACCTTCTTGTCATTGGCGGCGGCGCAACAGGAACCGGCATTGCTCTCGATGCCGTCACTCGCGGCTTAAAAGTCGCTCTCGTCGAGCGCGACGACTTCTCCTCTGGCACCAGCTCCAAAAGCACGAAACTGGTCCACGGTGGCGTCCGCTACCTCGAAAAGGCCGTCTGGAACCTGGATTACTCCCAACTTCAGCTCGTCATGGAGGCCTTGCACGAGCGCAAGGCTTTTCTAGAAATTGCGCCACATCTTTCTAGCTCATTGCCTATTCTGTTGCCAATGCAACATTGGTGGCAGGCTCCGTACGTCTATGCCGGCACGTTCGTCTACGACCTCCTCGCCGGCTCTCGAGGTCTTGAACGCTCGTATTTGTTGAGCAAGAGCAAAGCGGTTGCTCAATTTCCCATGCTGCGTCGCGACAATCTAGTTGGCGCCGTGGTGTATCATGACGGTCAGCATAATGACTCAAGGATGAACATTTCACTAGCAATGACTGCATCGCTCTACGGTGCTACGGTCCTCAACTATGTCGAGGTCACGGGTCTCGAAAAGGACTCAAACGGCAAGATCCATGGTGCGAAGATGCGCGACACTCTGGCTTCTTCCAGCGACAACACCGGTGAGGAATTCACTGTCCGAGCAAAGGGTGTCATCAATGCCACCGGACCCTTTGCAGATGCCGTTGAACACATGGACGACTCGTCCCGCAAGGATTTGGTGGCTCCGGCCTCTGGAGCACATATCATACTCCCCAAGTCGCTGTGCCCCAACAAGATGGGCATGCTAAACGCTTCTTCAGATGGACGAGTCATCTTCATTCTGCCCTGGGAGGGACGCACTCTGGCAGGGACAACTGACAACCCTTGTGAGATTGAGCGAAATCCGGCTGCGCGAGACGATGAAGTGGACTTTATCTTGAAAGAGGTCAGCAAGTTACTGTCGCCGGATTCAGTTCTCACGAGGTCTGATGTCCTTGCAACCTGGTCGGGTAAGTGCTTTTGTCGCCCTCATTGAGATATATTCTAACAAGAATTAGGCATCCGGCCTCTTATCATGGACCCTCGAGCCAAGAATACAGAGTCTCTTGTTCGCAGCCATCTCATCACTGTCTCTCCCTCCGGACTGCTCACATGCGCCGGAGGAAAATGGACTACCTATCGCCGAATGGCTGAAGAGACCGTTGATGAAGCCATCAAGATCTTCAGTCTGACATCTCACGCCACTACCCTTCCCGACATCAGTGGTGCCCATCTCCCACAATTTACTACCAACGGCAGTTGCTCTACCGAAAAGCTCCCTGTTGTCGGCGCCCATGGTTATTCACCAGCGTTGGCGTCACAACTGATGGAACTTCACCGTATCGATGCCGATGTCGCCCATCACCTTGCCACAAACTATGGAGATCGCGCCTGGTCCATTCTCTCCAACTCTCCATCTCATTACAAACGCCTACTACCATCATTCCCCATTTTGGAAGCCGAGATTCAGCACGGGGTCCGATCCGAGGCAGCTTGCACGGTCCAAGATATCATTTCACGAAGGACAAGATTGTCTTTTCTGGACGTTGAAGGCGCTCTCAAGGCACTTCCGCGCGTCATTGATATAATGGCGGATGAATTGAACTGGAGCGAGTCACGCAAGCAAACGGAGTGGCTACAAACGGTCAATTTCTTAAAATCTATGGGCTTAGCCCCGGAGAAGTGTGACACGACTCGTGAGCAGGCTCCTGTCGGTATTGCAACATCTAGAAAGCTAGCCATCCAGGGGGTATCAACATCAGGTGGAATTCTGTTAGACTGTTAAGATTCATTGTAATGATATCACAAATCCAATTTCTATCACATTTACTCTCCAATGATCCTCCGTTTGTGTATAGGACGCTGCGCGAAGTATCCTCCTCCGAAAGCCACTTTGATCTCTCAAATCCCGCCCAGCATCGATGAGTCCGTCAACATACTTCTTTTCATCATGTTACAACGCAGATTAAAGTTCCTCTTCAAAAATCCGAATCTAGAGTTTCCGGAGTAAAGATGATCTGAGGTGTACATATCAGAGATCCATTTCACAAATTCGGTATCGGTGCCAAAACTTACGTAGATAGAACCAGTAGTGCCGAGCCGTGCTGCTGCAGCGCGCCTGACTAGGGCAGACATAGGTCTCGGAACTGGAATCTTCCAACTTGAACTCGGTGTCCCAGTGGCCTGAGCTGCAGGTGCTGAGCGTATTTCCCGAGTATCCTCTGCTGGCACATCTTACAAGCTAAACCTAACAACATATATGCATTTCCGTTTCGATGATGATTGCACATGAACTTCTTATCAACCCTCCCACTAACCACCCTTACTTCCCAGAGCTCAGGGCGCTGTTGTGTAGCAGACCTTCGATGATTTGTATGCTATACATTGAAATGGAGTTGTGGGGCTCTATAAGTCGAAGAAAATCTAGGCCGTGTTGTACTTCGGTGTCGTAGTCTGTGTCGCTAATGGACGATTCGAGTATGAGTGTGATGACAGCTGCATAGATAGTCACTGCAACGGCCCTGCAGACGAGAAATATTAGAGATATGCAGTAACGATAGAAGGACAATTACATACCATGGTCGCATCTTGGAAGGGTCTACGCTCTCTCCTCGAGTGGTATTGACCAACCCTTGGGCTGAGGAGATACAAATAGCCCGCGTTCTAGTGCCACTGATGGACCCGTCTAGCCAATGTGCCTGAAGCAGTCTACCGATGACCATTCGATAATACAAAAGGGCTTTGGTGATGCTATTACGCTGCCAAGGAATCCAGGGAAGTCGACGGTCCCTCCCGATCGACACTTCCGACTGCTTCTCGTCAAACTGAAGATGGGACGGCAGATTGGATATTAATAGTGCCAACTGCTCGTCTGCGGTGAATACGAACTCTGCGATTTCAGCCGCCTGCCACCTGCGGATGCGAAGCCGGAATCGGATCTGGTAGTATATCTTTGCCAACTTGATCATGGCGATGTGGTATTGGACTGGCCGCGGCTTGCTTTTTGGTAGCCTTGATTTACCACCGAGAGTGGCCACATCGCAAAGCTCAGCATCATCGATTTCATCCGGAATCTCGCAATCAAAGTCATTGTCATTGATGCATGGACTTCGATGCGGGACGGGCAACCACTCGCAGATAACAAGGTCCACCAGAGCCGTCTCCGTTTCTGCTGTTCGACATACGACTCATCTTGATGCGCGTTGTCGGTTCCCAACTTCAAATCCTGAGCGTGCCGTACCGCAAGAGACCACAAAGCGCGGTGGCGCTGTGAGTCCCCCACGCTTGGGAAAACGAGGCCGAGGATAGAGATGGCCTGGATAGAGCGGATATCTAGGTTCTGCACAAAGTCGGCTCTGTCGAGAAAATAGAGGGCCGAGTCGTACCAGTTTTTCAACAAACTAGCATACTCCATCTTCGGAAGGTCGAAACTGATCAAGTCGTCGTCGCCCAGAAACAGCAGCTCGGAGGCCAGGACACTAAAGTAAACAGCCAACCAGAGAGGGTGTACCACTTCAAGTGATTGGCTCTCTGAATAGCTGTCCCAAAATGTATCGTGTTCGCTTTTGAATTCGGGACAAGTAAACTAAAGTGATGCCAAAACGTCCACTCGAATGCATGCACCAGGATTTTATCGCTGCTCTCCTGAGAGGGCATCACAATATCTGCCATGCTTGACACAGTTCTCGGTGTAGACGAGTGATCCACAGCTGTAAAAAGCCGCGTCTCAAAATCTTCGCCCTTGGCGCCGAATGGATTTGATAGAGGAGCTTCTGTGTCTGGCTGAGCCTCTCGCTCTTGATCTGGGAGGTTCGTAATAATTGCGCGCAGGCGGTGGTTTTCGTGGAGTAAGTCATCCCAGCTGAGCTTTGGAGAAGCCTCTATAGCGCCATGAATTTGACCTTGAACGCGAACGACTTCCCGCCGGCAGTCTTGGGCGATTCCGCGACCAACACACCGACCGCAAGGTATTGTCTTGTCGCATTTCACCTTTGCCTTGTAGCAAGCAGCGCAGGCTCTCGGAGCACGCTGTGTGGAGCGAATAGGTGACGACATGATCATACGAATTGTCCGTAGGATGCAAGATTCCCCGGAGCGATTGTGTTGAAAGAATTTGGAGCTGGGAGTGAGGCTGTGTGAAAATGAATACAGAGGGGACGCGGCAAAATCCAGATGGCGAGAACCTCGGATCGAGCCGTTTTCGGTCTAGGGTAGCCGCCTTCGGAGCCGGCCGTCTCCAATGCGCCCACAGCCGACAATGGATGTAGAATACAATTAGATTTGTCCTATAGCAACTTTGTGGATTTCTATCGCTTCGGTTAATTCGATATTAGGCTATCTGGGCTTGTTTGCGTCGTTGAACTCTTCGGGTTGCATCGAACTTGGGATTTGAAGTGATTTGTTACTATTTGCCGGAACTCTATAACAAGTGTCATAAATAGCTCTTCATGCACATTTTAAACACTTAGCGTAGGTCTTGAAGCAGAATTTATGTCCCAAATTCCCCAGTGATTCTTCAGATGTAACCTAATTTTAATTCATAGCAAAGACTGTGCCAAGCACACGGGGTGTGCTTTGAGACCCACGACATTCCACCCATTCGCAGCTTGTTTTATGTCTAATGAAATGCCCTTAAATCTGCTTACGTACGACATGCTTCCAGATGGCTGCAACCGTCTTCGAAGAATCTTTTGGAACCCTTTTGAAACTATTCTCACGATCAATATATGTTACTCCAAATCGAGGAGTGTATCCATTGTTCCATTCAAGGTTGCTAGGCCATCATATCAGTCACCGTCTTTCCAGCGGAGAATATTTTCGACTTACTCAAGCAAGCTCCAACAGTGGTAGCCGGCCATCCACACGCCGTGGTTCTTGACCGCGTCGCACATTGCCTGAATGTATTGATCGTAAAACTCTTGGCGGTATTTATCGTCGATGATCTCATTCAATGGCGCCGATGCCTCGTGTTCCACAGCGTAGCCATTTTCGTACACAATGACGGGGATGTTCAGGTCTTTGGCATAGACCTCCCAGCAGTGAACAAGTAGCTTCCCAAAACCCATGGGACTGCCTAGCGTCAACATCGAGGCCTTGTGAGGTGGATTCTGGGAATACTTACCGGTGTGTGGATGGCCGTTCTCCCCCCGTCTGCCGATTAAAACGCTGTCCCTGTAGACTGTTTTCTGAATATCATCTAGCTCTCGGAAATCTGTGGCTGTGTTTGGTGCCAGCTGTTTGCCAGTAGTGTACATTGTACCGTAGTGATTTATGGAGAAACTGTAAACTGATTAGAAGAGATTGCAGACGCTGGAATGGGGCATGGTTACAAATCTGCCGAGCCTTTTAACAAGCTCAATTCATCCGAAGTAAGGTGTGGGAATTCATCGCCATAATGATCCCACGACTTTGTTGGTATTCCCTTGACTGAGAAGTTCAGTACTTGCGCTTTTAGCTACTTCAGAGGTCGACTCACAAATAGGCATTGCGAACCAGCCGAGGGATCGCTCTTCCGAAATCATAGCCGCTTCTATGGCCTCTGGGGAATTATCAACTGGCTCAGCCCAGTCGTAGTTCTGTTGACGGGAGATTAGCTCTAAATATCTGATAACTGACTTCGGTATTCTTACCAGTGCAATTCCAATCTGTCCACCCTGCGCCTTCTGAAATTCTTTACGATACAGCTGTGCAGTGTATCCATGGACAAGCAAGGTGTTGTGGCCAACTCTGTATTCGTGTGGTTAGATCTTTGATGCCTGTATAACCGGCATGGAACCACTTGCCTGAAAAAGTCGGCCCGGGTATAGTCCTTGACGATACCCTCGGCGCCTAGAGAGCAAAAGATCCAAGGCTACCCATCCGTCAGCTATATGCCCTTCATGGCACGAGGGACTAACCACAATGGTCTCGACTCACCTCGTTAATTGTCAACCACCTCTTGACCCTGTCACCAAACCTCTCGAAGCACACTTTCGCGTACGCAACAAAGTCTTCAACCAGCTCTGTCGCATCAACAGCAGCGAACCCTCGGTCACGTTCGTCCAAACCCAGAGGGGTGTCATAATGATGTAATGTAATGGTCGGCTCGACGCCAGCTGCTAATAAACCGTCGATCTAGCAGAATAAGCACGGCCACGTACAAGATGGAGAAGCGGGTACGTACCAAGTTATTATAATACGCAATGCCTTCTTCATTGATGGGCGAGTCCTTGGTACCTTTCACAGGTTAGTATGGCTTGAGATGGGTGAAATTATGCGAGTTTAGTCGCTAAGGGGATCATCAACATACCAAGAGGTTTGATGCGTGACCATGAAACTGAAAATCGGTAAGATTTAGCCCCGAACTGTTTGAGAAGCTGTACGTCGTCTTTCCACAGGTCATAAGAGCGACAGGCATCATTTCCATTGTCCGGGTAGTCTTTCAACATATCATCCCAGTTAGACGGCCCACGACCACCTTTGGAGGTAGCACCCTCAACCTGGTATGCCGCCGACCTAGTTCAACTATAAGCAACGATGAAAGTCGGTGCCGGGTTTGCTTACGCGTAGCCATGGAGAAAGTCCGCTGGCAAGACGCCGGCGTACTCGGGGCGGGAAGGAAGTGTTTTGGAAATAGTCATGATATCTGGGACTGATATTGCGGCTACAATGGGCGTGAATTACGTGGCCTGACTCCGGGGAGAGCAGTCATCTTATAGAAACCAGTACAACTCCACCCCCGGGCGATCCAACAACACCAAGTGGAGATTCCGGCTGTACGGCCCCCTCAATAATATGGATTGTGTAATCCCAGAGATGCGTAAACTGAGGGGAACATCCCTGAGAAGTCGTGATCTCATGTCCTTGGGGGTCTAGCGCGCTCCAGAGCGTTATCTCAATCCTTGAGCTTGCCTGCATCGGTTCATGGTTAAGCTGTGGGATAGGAAATTTCCCCACGCTGAGAAAAAGTCGGCCGTGACTCGGCCGATGAGACGAGTCATATCCACATCTCATTGTTCCAGCCAACCAACTGGCTTGATAAGCCGATAGCACTAGTCATTTCCAAATGTTGTATATATTGGCATGACACTTCCTACTTCAATGCTTGGATCATCAGATTCAGACCTCCTATGCTTCTTAGGCTTCACTCTTGCTCCCACGTGTCTCTCACAAAACTTATTGCATTGTTCGTCATGGGTCTCCCCAATGGGAGCATGGCTGCGGCCGCCGCTACCATCGCCAACCCCGACGGACCGTGGTGGCGAGATCAGGGTCTCCGAAAGCTGGTTTTCTGGCAATCGTGGATGCTTGTCTCCCAAATGACTGTTGGATATGACGAAGTCATTCTTGGCACTTTCCAGGCCATGGATCCTTGGCAGAAAGGTGAGCTCTTAGCCCGAACAGCTAACCCCGGTGTTGCGCCCATGTGTACCACACAATCTCACCCGCAACTTATTAACTGTTCTCAGCCATGGGTAACCCAACCCCTGAAATTCTTGGTCTTATCACTGCTCTCGTCTTTGTTGGAGGCTTCGCAGGAGCATTGGTGGTGGCCTATCCCGCTGACAAGTTTGGACGTCGCCCGACCATTCAGTTTGGATCCCTGCTCTGCATCATTGGTTCTGTCTTGCAATCGGCCGCTCCCAACAGAAATGTGTTCATCGGTGGCCGTTTCATCTTGGGCTTTGGCATCAGCTTCACGACCTGCGCGGGCCCTAGCCTGCTGAACGAGCTTAGCCATCCTCGCCTGCGCGGCAAGATGGCATCGATGGTGAGAATGAAGCTATTCAGATATCACTACGGATTGCTAACGTGTTACAAATTAGTTCAACGTCCTGTGGTATGTGGGATCAATAATTGCCTCGTGGCTTTCATTCGGTACTGGGCACCTCGACAACAACTGGTCTTGGAGAATCCCATCCATCGTGCAGACTTGCTTTCCGTTATTTGTCATGACTGCTGTGACCTTCATGCCAGAGTCACCTCGTTGGCTCTGCTCAAAGGGTCGCTATGAAGAAGCCAAGGAAATCTTGGTGATGTATCATGCCAATGGCGACCATGAAGCCGAAATTGTCAAGGTCGAGATGGAAGACATTAGCCAAGCCCTTATTGACGAGCGAGAGGCCCAGATTGCAGCTTGGAGCAATGTCTTTGCCATCAAGGCAAACCGGAAACGCTTCGGTATCGTCATATCGGTAGCTGTCCTGACACTCTGGAATGGTCAGGGTGTCATCTCCTACTACTTCTCTCCCATTCTCAACAGCATCGGCATCACAGGCACAACTCAGCAGACAGGTATCAACGGCGGCATGGCTATCTGGAATCTCATCTGCGCCGTCGTTGGTGCTTTGTTGGCTGACAAAGTTGGAAGACGGCCATTATGGCTTGCCAGTTTCATCGGCATGATCTGCGCCAACGTGCCTTTGACCATCTCTAGCGCCATGTACGACAATCGGGGCTCACAGGCCGCAGCGTACACGACCGTCGTATTTCTCTTTTTGTACAACGCTGCGTTCAACTTGGCTTGCAACCCGCTGCTTTACTGCTACACGCCCGAGATTCTGCCATACAGCATCCGAAATCGTGGTCTCGCGCTGCAGATCGTGGTGAGCCAGGCGGCTCTGACGGTGAACCAGTACGTCAACCCGATCGCTTTGGACCGCATTGGCTACTATTACTTCATTTTCTATCTTGGAGTTCTGATACTAGGCACCATCATCATCTACCTTACATTCCCGGAGACAAAAGGATACACACTGGAAGAGCTTGGGGCTTTGTTTGACGACCATACCAATGATCTCAAGGGAAGGTTGATGTTGTCATTGGTCAAGATGTCAGGGAAGCCCCAGCAGACAATTACAAGAGCGAGAAAGGTGATGTGATCAAGGCTTGATTCGCTCAGAATATCTTTTAAGCAGAATAGTTAATACTATGGGCAAGTTGAATAAGCATGTGCGTTGATGCGACAGTAGTAGCTGAAGCAGCAGCTAGAAGCTGTCATGGCCCAAAATTCAATGATCTTTGAGACATTATGAAGCCTTAAAATACGTCACTAATCGCTGGGCTATCTAGGAAGGCACTGTACGCTGGAACGAATTAAAATGTTACACAAGTTTCGAATTTAAGTGGTTCTGGTAGCACGACTGGCTGAAGTCATCTCGGTGTGATTATTCTCCGTGTTTGCTAACCGTAATTGATCTAATTCACCGCCTTGTTGGAGTAACGTTTCCTTAACAAGATCATGAGACGTAAACTTCCTCAAAACTCAGGACAGCAGTTTTTTCACATCCTCTACTAGGTATGCCGGCCCTTCAGACATGTTATCAAACTCTCTCTTGCTCATCCTCGCCTCGTGGTAATTCTTTACTCCCGTTCACTACTCTAATCTAACCAGCTGCTAGACCTACTCGACAGACACCACCATAATGAGTGGCGAACCAACCGAGACCTGCTTATTCTTCGTCGATGACTCCAACCTTTGGATCGAGGCCCAAAAGTTGGCCGCCTCGGGAAACAGTCGCATCCCCAAACTGGCAGACAGCGACCACGACCCACGCCTCAGAATCAACCTTGGCAAGTTGCTCGACACGATCTGCAATCGCCGCAGCCTTGGTCCTTCGATTCTCTACGGATCGCGCCCACCGCCGAATGACCTGGTGTGGAAAGCGGCAGAGAAACACAAGTTCGATGTCAAGGTCTACGACCGCGCCCGCGGTAAAGAGAAGGAGGTGGACAACTCCATGGCAACGGATCTGAGCTACAGAGCCGCCGAACTCACCATCAGGGCCCAGTATGACCCGCAGTTCGAGCAGGAAAAAGCCAACACAACGTTTGTCGTCATCACCGGAGACCGCGATATATGTCCGCCAGTCTCGAAAGTACTGGAGAGTGGCATTCGAGTGGAGCTCTGGGCCTTGAAGTCGGCGCTCTCTAAGGAGTTGATCAAAATGAATTTCACCAGCGGCCTGATGTCGATATACTATGTTGATGAGATATTCGATCAAATTTCCTTCACCAGTTGCAGCTCCACGCGAAAGGCCAAATGGCCCAAGCCTAGCCAAACACTCGTGCTCTGCGAGTTTGCTGACCCGGACCAGAATAACCTCTATTCTTCCGTCAAGGGGCAGCTTATGCAGTTGGGTCGCTTGTTCTACACCAGTCAACCCCAAACAGGAACGGAGCTTTTTGTGGAGTTTCCGAGAGTGCCAAACATGGAAGCGATAATATTGCAGACAAGAGGGCTGTTCAAGGAAAGTTTGACGGTGTTAGCATGGCCTGAATACGCAGCTCGTTTCCAAAACATCAGCACAGCCATTTTCGAAACCGGCAACATATATGAGCCGTTGGTAGATGGCCCTAGCGAATATGCCACCTCTGCCGCAGCTGAAAAAGCGAACGAGCCTGTCGGACGCAAAGCCAAGCTTCCCAGCACCGCCGAACCCGAGCCGAGAAACAAGGATACCACAGAATTGCAAGGGGGACACAAGGAAAACCAAGACATTCAGAGCCCCAACGACCCCGACGACAGCGGCGGTTGGGAAGCAGTGTCTCGATCCAACCAGGAAAGACGCAATCGCCGCGACATACTCAAAACACAGCGATGTTCCTACGGCATCCGCTGCCAGAAACGAGGCGACTGTGGCTCCAGACATACCAACGAGGAGAAGGACATCTTTCAGAAGTGGCCAAACTTGAACTTCAAGTATTGGAAAACGAGAATGTGTATGCGTGACAATAGTCACCGTGGGAAAGATTGTCCGTATGCCCACACACCGGATGAGGCGTGGTGCGGGGAATGCTTTCGTGAGGGTCATGTTAAGGATGATTGCCAGCTTGGAATGCAGAATTAAGTTTTGCTGTTAATCAGGAAACTCAACGTATTTGTATTTCTTTTACTCTGATTCAATCCCATCAGATAAATTAAAGCCATACAGTGGCCGCAAACAACAGGGGCACACGCTTACTACTGCTAATATGCTGCTAATTGTGTTAAGACCTGTAACTGGCTAATGCTTCGTATGACGTCGTGACCCTACTAGATTAAAAGACAAAGTCATCCTGCTTACCCTATGCCAATCGGTTTGGATAAACGCGATCGTCACACCGAACTCCAGGATCCTCCAATCTTGTGGGCTGAGGCACAGCTATGTGGTGCTACTCTCGGCGAATTCTTGCCGAATCGGGACTGTTAGCGATGATACTGATTTGACTGGCGGGGAACTAGCTTAGCGCACTTTTGAGCTTGGCGTGGCTACCTTCCTATTACATCTGCCAGGGATTCGTAGAAACCACGATTCACTCTCCATCACCATCACATTTTTGACCAAAATGACGAAGACGACAATCCCCCAAAGCAATGAAGAAGTGGACGGCCGCTTCCAGTGGAAGTATAACGCCTCTGGATTGTGGGAGCGGAATATTGACGAAGCCGAACTATTTTACTCGTCTGTTGGCAAGCTCAGCAGAGACGCAGGCGCTGGCTGCTTCCCAGTTACGGCGTGCGTGAATATTCAAGCGTCTGTCCCTGATGATGTCACCAACCAAGAGGCCAACGATCGAATCGAATCTTCCATACGGAAGGCCTGGCTTTCTCTACGCTATGAGCACCCTTCCCTTGCATCTTGGACCGACTACGACGAAGAAACCGACAAGTGGACGAAGTTCTATTCACCCTTGCCGAGCCCCGACCGAGATACTGTTGGTGAGCAACAACAAAGGCTGGCGTCGACTCTCGCCACGATTGAATCCGACATGACGGGCATCGAGTGGCTCAATGACGATCCTCCTTTATTCGAGCGACCTACACTTTTCATCTTGAGACCCTCTACCACCGACACAGAAGGCAATGGCCACCTGCAACGCACCCTGCTCCTACGCTGTCCTCACGAAATCACCGACGGCATCGGCATCCTCCATCTTCTGCAGCAGCTCTTGGCCCACGCTGCAAAAGCATACGAATTGGAAGATACCTACATAATGCCCGTCTTCGGCAATGAAGCCAAGAATCTCTCCCCTCCATTGCGCACGGCGGCTTCCTTGCCACAAACCCTGGCGGCGGAGCAGCTTCGCCACTTTGATGCGATCAAGAACAAGAACTCCTCACTCCAAACAACCATGCCTCCACTGGGTCTACCTCTCAGCGCCGAGAAAGCTACACCTGGGAAACGACAATACCTATCCCTGTCACTCTCCAATAGCCTGAGTGCGCGAGTGCTCTCAGAGTGCAAGGCTCGTGGCGTGAGCGTCAACCATGCGTTCTCAGCTGCCCTTATTCTTGCTTTGCGAGATCTGCAGCCCCGAGCTAAACAAGCCCAGTCGATGCGATACTTCAATCATGTCCTCATCAATCTACGAAATGCATGTCACCCGCCGTTTAATACGGGAGCATATGCTGCAGCTGTATATCATATGCTCTCGGTTGAGGGCATCTCCGTTGATGTCGTCGTGCCTGCCTCTGGCTCGGAGCGAGAGACGGAGACGAGGACGAAGGAGTTCTCGGCGGTAACCGACCAAGTTCGAGACTTCTTCACTTCGGCTCGGGGTTCAGATTCTGTGCCACTTTCAGATCTTATCGCTGTGAGTCCTTTGATGTGGACGTCCATTACCCCTCCATCGAAGCGCGCTGTGAAAGAGACCTCATCTCAGGCTGAGCCGGAACCCAATTCGCCCAAACAAGACGATAATACCCGCCGCCTTTCTCACCGGTTTCACTTTCTTCCATCGGGAACATTAATTCCATCATTTCCCCAAAGCATGGCGCGCTGCGAGTATCCGACGCCTGGGTCGCCGCAGAGTCCATGGGATTCGGTGTAGGTTTATTCTTGGGTACGTGGGAGGGAAAATCCGCTGTTGTTGCATCCTTCGACTCGAACTGGCATGCTACGCGATACATGGAGAGCTTTCTTGGACGTATTGTGGAGCAGATGGCTGAGGGGCTGGGCCTTGATGGAGAGATCTCAGAGTCCTGATTCAATTCGTGTATGGTTGATATAAGCATCCATGGGTAATGTAGATGATCCATGGTCTGGAACCCGTGTTGTGACAGTAACAGCATTATCGAAAAAATGCGATAATGGTAATTAAAGAAATGAATGATGTGAAAGCTGTAGCAATGAACTTAAGTGGGTTTCAGGCAGGGATGGGTGCAACTAGGCCTGGTCTACTGGTCAGCTGATTGAGGCTGTACTGAGGCTGTACAGGAGCAATTCCGAATCCTTTTCGCTTGACACATTTCGTCAAACTTCTCCAAGAAACATCATCATAATTACAATATGAGCCCAGAAACACATAGTCGTCTGATTGAGGCGGCTTCCGAGGGTGACCTTGAACAGGTCCAGCAGTGTATTGCGACTGGGGAGCCCCTCACTGAAGAGACCATCCAAGGCGTACTTGCGGCTGCAGCCTGGAAGAGTCAGCTATCGGTCATCGAATTCGTGCTCTGCAATCACTCGCCGAATTCAATCGAGGAAGAGGCGGTCCGCGCGGCGATATATTCCGACTCAGCATCACTCTTTTCGATGCTACTCTCCAAAGACCCTTCAATCATCAACATGCAATTCGACAGACGCGGTACACCTCTCGTCGTAGCCTGTATGGCCCAGAAGCCTGTTGACTTCCTCAAGTTTCTGCTCGAGGCTGGGGCTGATCCTAATCAAGATCCTGGCTGCATGATGATGCCTCCACTTGCAATGGTAGCAGCGTTCTACAAAAACAACACCGAGGTTGTTGATTTGCTGCTGAAGCATGGTGCGAAACTTGAACAGTCGGGCGCACTTGCGGCTGCCGCGACCCGAAACAATGAGATCATGACCCAGCATCTCCTTACCAGAGGAGCTGACCACGCAAATGATCCTTACCCCTTAAAGGCTGACTTTGCGCTTCATCTGGCAGCCAAGCGAGGATACGTCGGGGTGTTGAAGATTTTACTCGAACATGGCGTAGATGCCAATGCTAAAGACGGGAATGGCAAGACGGCTTCTCAAGTGGCAAAGGAGGCAGAGAATGAGGGCGAAGACCGGCTAGCACTACAAGATCTATTGAGCAGTTTTATGTAAATTAAATGTTGGATGAAGAAATAATAACAAGAAATCACCAATCCATGGTAAAACTGTTAGAGTTGACCCATCGTGCGAGACCTCGGTATACACAATCTGGACCGGTGAACTTTCATTGATCCTCCATAGTGACTCATTTGGATCCTGCTGTGCTGTTTAGTGAATATCTAGATTATGCCTATGTCGGGTCCTGGTGTTGTTGGATGAGGTCATTCGTGTGACTCACTTTCGTGCCGATCGGCGGTCGTCGTCTGGGATAAAAGGCTGTGACCAGACCATCAGAATCTTCAGGTTTCTATGAAACTAGAATCACAGCAGTAACGCTTAGCCGCTTAGATTCCATATCCTGACTGTACGTGTGGAATGCATGACATTTCTGTCCTCATTCACTTACCCTCTCCTCCGCTGCAACTCGCCTTGTGATCCTCCGTTCTGAGGACAGCGCCAACTCACGTGCATCCAGGGCCGATTAAAGCAACTTGACGTGTCTACACGATGGTGGATACTTCTGATTCACTCAGGACTAAGCTCCGCAATCTTCCTGTGCTGCAAGGATCATCCCAGGATGCAAACTTGGACGCCCTCCCCGACACTCCGCACAAGGCGTTCGAAGTCTGGCTGGATAACGCCATTGCGGAAGGGGTCACAGAACCTCACGCAATGACCCTTTCCACAGTTGACGAGAACGGCTGGCCAGATGCCCACGTTCTCATTCTCAAGAACGTTGACCATCGCGGTTGGCACTTCGCAGTCAAAGCCCACAGCCCCAAAGGACAGCAAATTGCAAAGAATCAGCACGTCGCACTCACTTTCTACTGGCCCCAGCTTGCTCGTCAGGTTAGATTGCGAGGAAAAGCCGTACAATTGCCTGAAGCAGATTGCATTCAAGATTTCACCGCGCGCCCGTCAGGATCCAAGATTAGCGCCATGGCCTCGAAGCAAAGCCAGGTGCTCACCACGCCAGCTGAACTTGCCAAGAGTCTCGTCGATGCGCAGGAAACACTGGAAAAATCTCCAGATCATTTCATGTCGGGATGGAAGGTCTATGCTGTTGCGCCTGACTTTGTGGAGTTTTGGCAAGGAAAGAAGGATCGTCTTCATGAGAGGCTACAGTATGTGCGAGCGACTGATGAGCGAAGCTGGGAAAAGCAGAGCCTGTGGCCGTAGACCTAGAACGCTCCGAGTTCGCATAGGTGCTGCCTGAAATCTTATAGGGAAACCTATTAGATTTGTCGGAAAGCTTGCGTGGCACTTCGTATGGCTTGAGATCCTTGATTGTATTGAACTCTCCTAAGATCTGTCCTTAGGAAAACTCTACGAAAAGCCCAGGTTGCCCTTTTCCCTGGAGTTCCCCTGGACCACCCAATCGGGTCTTCTGTACATGGTCCAATCTAATAGGTACTGGGTAGCAATTTCCGCAACTACTACCTACTCTATAGCAGTGGCCAACTCGAAATTTGTATGTGCAGACTAATAGTCCGCAGACTGTATTAGTCCGAAAATTTGTCGGACTATTAGGAGCGCTGCTCCCAAGGGCCACTCTAAGTTGTGCTGGCACCTACTTCGAGCCTCGGGTAGGATGCGTTGCAGTAGGACGAATCGCAGCCTCCTCTCTTCTGCGGACCACCTCATGGCGTACGGCGAAATTGCTTTTGACTACTTTGCGTCGACACAACCATTTGACCTCCTTCCACCGACCCTGTAAGCCTGAAAATGTGCTATGAAAACCTTGGTAGCTCTTCTCACACCTGCAGCTGACAAAAATGTCGCAGGACTGCCTTCCTAATAGCCGCCCAGCCTGGGGGTCGCTCTCGTTCATGGGCGGAGCGGACCAGGTTCAGATAAAACGGGAAAATACTGCCTGCCACAAAGAGAGCGATGACGACACAGAATGCGTATTGCGCCGAATTCCTGCTTGAAACTGCTAACATAACCCACGGCCAGATGCATGCTCCCAGGCTACAGCCGCTAACCAGCAGGCAGCATGCGAGACCGGTCCACCAGCCGAGGCCTCGGAGACCAATGGCGATAACCAGGTTGGGGATCGGTCCCTCGATGATTGAAAGCGCTAGAGTTATCACTTGGACACTGGCGGCTGATGGAAATTGATCTGCGAAGATCAGCACCGCGAGGGTGATGCCACACCCATACGCCATGAGCAGGAGGACGGCCGGGGAAATAAAAAGGCACAAGAAGGCAAAGAGAAAATTACCAACGGCATAGACGACCGTAAGACCGATTTGGAAATCCGAGATGGCAAGCTTTGGAGTCGTTTGGGTCTTGACCGACACGATGGACAGGACATCACCAATGAAGTTTCGGAGACTTGCCAAGGCCCCCGCAGAACAGAAGCCGGACAGGACGGCGACTCCCAAAGAGGTGAAGATGATAGGGAATACCTCCAAGTGCTTCTTAGAAGGGTCTATCCATAGAATGTCCGGTCGAGTTCGCAGCTCCGAATCCGTTACCTGAGGGAGCGGCACGTACCAGTAGAAGAGGCCAAGTAATACAGCGAACAGCGCAATGCCGAGATACGCCCACTGAAGCGCTATCAAGTTTTGGCTGTCGTCCACGTTGATGGAGAGGACTTTCTCCGTGAGGACTGAACTCAACGCCCCCCCAATCTCTTCCACCCCCGTGCCAACAAGGACTCGGACTACCGCGTATTCCGGCGGACCGCAGAGGCTGTTGAAGGTGTCGGCAGCCATTTCCATCATGCCCAGGCTGATGCCGACCAGAACATTGCAGACAATGAAGCCGGGATATGAACCGACAGCTGCGCAAGGCCAGAATATCAGTGTTCCGACGCACCAGATGGCCAAGAGGTCGCAATGGTGGCTTTGAATCCAACGTGGCGCAGAACCACATATCCTATACTTGGGCTGAAGATTCCAGCGCCGATGTAAGAGGCTGATGACATGCCCACGGCTTGCGTGCGGGTTTTGACAATCGGAAGGCTCCCGTTGATAAAAAACAGCATAGCGTAGGTAAATCCGTTCAGAAAAAGGAGTATGTTAATAATGGCGCAGTTCTTGACGGATTCGGAGCCACACATGTCGACTATGCGTTTGGGCCGTTCCATGTTAATAAAGCCAAAGTAGACGCTGTGTTGGCGCTCTCGGGACGAGTCAGATGCCCATGGCTGTTGTAGCATGCGTTCCGTATACGCCGTGTTGATGGTTGCTCCCCTATTCATCTGTGGTTCCTGATCCCTTGCGAGCATGGGAGCTGTCGACGCTTGAGTCGTCCCGGAACCACAACCAGTTCCCCGGCTATTTTGATGGGTTAACGCATTGATGCTTGGCGAGTTCTGGGACTTTCTTTGCGATGAAAACAACCGCACGAACGCTCGCGCGCTGCTACGAGGCTCAAGACGCAATGCATCGGATGGCGTCAATCGCTTCATCACTGGGGCTAGAGTTGGGATAGAAGCGCCGATGATGGCCGCGTTAACCTCAACCGCTGACCACATAAGCGCAATGCCAGCATTGACGGGCATGCCGGGGCTGGACGGGAGCGGGTCCATCTCCCTCCCGGATTTGATGACAGCCAGTTGAAGACTGTAGATCCGTGCCACATCGATTACGCCGATGAAGATAACGCCCAAGATAAATGACAGGATCACCGCACTCTTCCGCAACGGCGTTAGGGGCAGTGTCGTCAACGCGGGTAAGGGCAAAACAAGGATGGCGAGGTCGGTGGCGATGTTGATAGGCCACGCGGTCAGCCAGATGGTCTGGAAGGGAATGCAGCTGGAGTTCTGGGTGGCGAGCTTGTACGCTGCCTCCACAGGACGGCAGCGGAAAGCCGTGATCACAGTCAAGACTCCACCTCCGATTGCTACAACCGCAAGGGTGACGTAGGATCCGACGCGAAGAAACTTCTGTGACTGCCTCGCAATGTCGAGATAAAGCAAGAGGATGGAGATTTTGGCGGCCGTCAGGGCCGGAATAAACATGACGATGGCCGCGTACTGCGTACCCAGGAGCCGAGTCTCCTGATCGCGACGTTCGCTGTCATCATAGAGACCGAAGCCCTTGGACGTGCCGAAATCGACCGTGAATGATACCCCAAAGGCGAGGATCTGGTGGTATATAGGTCAGTCGCCGTCTGTGAGCATATGCATGTGTGCAGCTCACCCATGCTACTATAAAGGTATAGTCGTCCCAGCCATGACGTTTCAAGATGCCGAATCGGCTGATGAGACGGCCAGCGGCGAAAACGCTGGCAATACCAAAGGTCACTGTCACGCTGATGAAGACGGCTGTGCTGGTCTTTGTGTCAAGAAACATGAACACTTGACCTCGGGGATAACACTAGTGTGATGTAGATTGCGGAGCCGAATGGGGGCACGCTTGTTGAAGAGAGGTGCGATTGTCGGTAGGCAAGGAGGCTGTTCCACACAATTTCGGCCAACTTCGTGGGATTTAATAGTTGGTGGGATGTTCAGATCTACGTGATTTTCGGAGTCTCATGCGGAGTAAATGCCAGAGGAGAAAGGCAGGGTTCTAGATGGGGCGATGGTCACATTGAAGCCACCTGAACGGTGCGATAAGCCCAGTGTGGAACCCTGCTTCAAGCCCACGGCAAGCTTTAGCACGCCATGTCTTGGACTAGCATATCCGAGTGACCAGCTCCAGGGCTCTAACCTCGGGTTCAAAGGCCACAACATTACGGGAATAATGTAGAGGATTAGTCGGGTTCTAGGAGACCCAGCATGAGCAGGACTTTATCTGGACCCAAGATGCGGTTAAGAAACTATGTGAAGATTAAGGCCGAGCATGCCCCCGTCTCTTATTTTCAGACGGCACATTTATCATATGCATGTCTAAGGAGTAAAACATGTTCATTCCCTCCCACATCTCCATTAGTCCCCACAAGAAAGCGCGCATGAGTAGCCTTGCCGAGGAGCTCTTACTATTGGCAGCGGGAACGGGGTGGCTTAGCACAGGTATGTATAAGAGACTTCTCCTACCTCTATCTTCTTGAGTAAACTAGAGTTCCCAATACAAGCTAGGCAAGCCAAGAATTTACATCTTGACCCCATGTGGCCTGGAACTTCGGGTTGAGCTACCCGGGAAGCCGGCTCTTTGGAGCATGACGTCTTAGCGCTTGAGTTTAACGCCACTAATCTGTTCGCAGTGCCTCTCTGTGTTCATAAAGCGCGGTGATCACCGGGTAAGAAAAGGCGCCAACCCGCTATCTCGGTAGAGCAGCTCGCTAGGGTACGCGTAAGGGTATTACAGGGAGCCAGGCTCGGCACACCCGGCTCGCGATGTAGTGGATGTTGACACCAGCCTCAGTACTTTATGTGGAGACGGGTAGATCTTTTAGTCGATTAGGCAATTAGTCACTGTCGGCCAGTAAGTTATAGTAATTGACCTGTAACAAGCCATATTTCTCGATCATTTAAGAGTGCGCCCGCTCATGAGAAGCCATCCTGTCCAGCGGGTTCTACACCGTACGCCTCATCCCCCTAGTAGGAGGGCGAATGCATGTGTGTCACTTTCGCCATCACTATGATGTCACCGGGCTTTATTCGCTTTGACCCTGTGCTCTCTGTCTGTGCCGCCTCGGCAAGGCTGGATCCGGGAAGTTCCAAGAAGCAGCCCATCATTCTCTCGGACACTACATCGTATCATGCTAAAGAATCAAGGGGGGTTGAAAGGTCTGAAAACCGCGATTCTCGATATGTGTGTCTCTGCGCGTTATTTCACCGCTCGCTGTCCTTGTACAAGTCTTTATGCAATCCACAATAACAACATCACAGTATCAGTCTGATCATCTATTGAAGTTAGGCCGCGGCGGGGAGCATAGGAATGATGTGTTATGATTGATCTAACGAGCTAGGAAAAGGGGGGAAGCCGCTGTCAACACCTCGATCTGTGATGTCGGCTGTTGCCTTACAAATTAGGTGTAAATCGGGACGTCGAGTGAACTAGGGTCCTACGGTCTAATCCTAGTGCTCTATCAGATGTGCTATGTGAGCAGGAAAGATATGAAGAGGCCGAAGCAATATCCCGGACGACGCTGGCGCTATGTACCCAAGTTCTCGGTGTAAACAATCCCCATACACTCATGTCGCGTAGGAGTCTTGCAAGGGCACCTAAGTTTCAAAACAATGGCGAAGGTTTTGCTATTTCGCCAGAGGCAGACTATGAAGCGTCATAATTTGAGGCTATAGTGAGACGTCTGTGGCGATATTTGGAGACCAGAATCGGGCATTTCATTTCCAAATCGCCCCCTCAGACACCGGGAGGCCGCGAGTCTTCGACGTCCTGGACCTCCAGACCAGTCGGTAGCCCAGCGGCTTGTACAGTTCTCAATTATCTGTATGCATAAGACAGTCCCTTGGACTTTCCTAATTTAGAAAAATCCGGAGCCTAACTTCCCTGAGGCAAACATGCTGAATATGGAACAGCCGATATTAGCTCTTCATTCCATCTAGCCAAACATTCTCATTTAGTTTCCATCAGTAAAGAAGGTCACATCCCAGTGGCTGCCCTCATCCTATATTTACTTTGTCAGCTTTTGTTATCGGACATGCAGAATGAACCGCAACCTACGCAGTAAATGTTGCCGGAGGCAGCCTTCCACTGGGGATAGCCATCACCACGGTCCGCAATTTTTGTGAAGGTGTTCGTAACATAAGAGTTCAAGCCAGAATTCTTGCGAAAATCGAACTTGTAGCCGTTCCAGTGGGAGTAAGTGCCGCTCGCGTGACCAGTCTCAGCGCCACCGGAGATGGTGACAGTGCAGCCACAAGCATTCTTGAGAGTGATGGCACCAGCAACAGTCGCAGCGTTAATCTGGTCGTACGAAGTGCAAGTGGCAGCGTTGCGGTTTGTGCAGCCACCGGTAGAGACGGAGGAAATGCCAGCAGCTTGTAGACGTGACTGCGCCTCAGCTTGTGATAGCTTTTGCTGCGCGCTGACGACGGTGGCCATAAAGGCGGCGAGCATGTACGAGAACTGCGGGAGATAATCAGCACGCCAGAGGTTAGCGACAGGGTGAGTGTAAGACGGACCTTCATGATACTGATGAGATTGACACGTTGTGCGTCAAAGAGTAAAAGACGAGCGTAATTTAGAGTACAAAATAAAGTATTCGAGAAGGATCTTGATGCGCTTTTAAAGGAATCCACCACCACTAAAAATGCTGATCATTTCTGAGTTGCCTATTGCCGTAACGATCCGACAAACTCGGTAAGATCGGGCAATCATTAGCGAGATTCTTGGCAGCTGAAAACAGATCGGACTACCATGAAACAAATTCGGTATGGATCTCCCGGCACGTCCGGGGATTGTCTGATAAAACTTGGCCGGTGCTGGAGCCATTGTCGCACATGATACAACGCTGCACTATCAGTGGGCGGCACGTTTCCGGATCGCCGCTTTGCATTGCATTAGCCAAAACCTCGTAGACCGCCCTGGCTAATTTCTCCATATTAATGGCTTCGACGGGTCATCATCCTCCATGCTCACTCGTAAATGTCAAACACGACGGCAGCCAGTGGAAACGCAATTTGGCTTAATTAATTGGCCTGATGTGGCCAGGAATATTAGCTTCGCAAATTCCCCCAGAAACCGGGCTAGGTAGGCTATACGGAGCCTCTCAGTGTCTGCGCCATCGTCTCCCGCTATCCCATTTACGAAACAAAGCTCAATGAACTTGTCGGTCTTTTCGCGCACACATCCATTGCCGCCCGAGGAGAAACAAGCATAACAAGCGCCAGCCAATATCATTACGTTCGGACTTTGAATGCGATCACGGACCTGTCAAAAGGACTTTAGAACCACCGGGAATAGAATAACACTGGGACTCTCTGCACTGCACAAACTCTCCAGCCATTGGCCAAAGCATCAATGAAAGTACGGCGAATCAATTCTGCTCTGTTCACATCCTCCTCCACCCACCAGAACACCACTCAGTTATCGACGAAGGGATCAAAGCCAGGAACACCATTACCAGCAGCAGCCTTGAGAGAATTACCAAACTCATCATCCAACTTGGGCCCGACACCGCCGTTCCACGTGGAAAGCATCTTGTTGCGAAGGTCCACGTTAGACCAACGGTCCCAGCTAATCAGCGGCGGAGTAAACCAGCCCTTGGGGTTCTCGGGGCTCGCAATGTCATTGTTATTGGCAAAGCGGAAGCAGTGCGTGCTGACTCCATCCTTGTGGTAGACAATGTACGGCCGAGTGCCCGTCAGCGGGAATGAGTTGCTGGCCTGGTCGTAGCCGCCGTGGCACGAGGGCGCAACACGAACGACGTTATTACCCTGGGTGAAAACGACAATATTCTCCCAGTCGTGACGATGGCCGCCGAGAAAGCTCCCGCCCAGCGCCTGGTCCTTCTCGAAGTAGTGTTCGTACATGATGGCACAGTAGCCGTTGTTGCAGCGTCGGCGCGAGTACGCGTTGCTGTTCTCCAGCTGTGGAGGATCACGACACTGGCCCTGAGGCGTGCCAGTTGCGCCACGGCCGGGATTGGTAGTGCCATCAGGAGAAATGGCGGCTGTGACGTAGCATCCGTCCGAGTCAAAGTCAAGAATTGGCTGGAACTTGATGTCGATATCATCGGCAGACCGTGGCAAGGCTGAGATGACATCGCGCTCAGTAACAGTGAGAGGGTGACCCTGAACGGCGCTCAAAGCGCTGAGAATAGCAGCGATGTTGATGAGAGTACCTTGCATAGTAACAAGCTTAAAGTAACCGTGCGTCAATGACAATACGATAAATGAATCAAATACCCAGCGGAAGATCAGCTTCTTTATGGCTTTCTCCATACGATCCTGCACATGCAACGCTGATCGGCCCGTTTTAGAGCCAAGACTCTCGTAATGTTTCAACGCCGTCCAAAGGATTCTCTCGTAGCATGACATGTGGCTAAACCAAGCCATCCTATTGCGGGGGGTTTTGCGCTATACTGGTAGAGGCAGAAGGGATGAGCTAATTCAACGACCCCTGTCGTACTTGTTTTCGTGCCTTCCTAATACGTCTGCCGATCCGTCGTATGGAAACATCGCGGACTTTGCTGGTCTTATTCTTCTTGCCTCTTTCTTCTTTAAGCTAAGGCGAATCAGCCGTGAAAATGATTAATTCTGCCAGCCTATGAAACTTGCTCTTGCAACCACGACGCATTTGGTGCCGGTTATCTGCATTCTGAGGTATCATCAAGCCTAGCTAGGGTCGAGAGCGGGGATACGCGGTGATATTGCTATCCTGTGAGACCAAGCCAGCATTATCCCTAGCTATTTACATGGACTAATAGTCTCATCCCCAATCTGAATTCTACATGGTGGTGTATTGGTAATCAATATCACCCCCTGTCTTCTCATCCACAGGGCAGTCGTCCATGGACAGACGATCTAGTATGTCAGCTTAACCTCGGGCAGGTGGTAAGTACTTGCAGCATGACCGCACTCTAGGAATTTTAATAATTAGTCTTGTACACTATAGGCCTGAAGATCATGTACGCGATTCCACATCTTGATCTTCTTATTTACTAGCCCCAAATATCACTATTTTCACTGTAAGCAGGGTGGATAAAAATACTGAGGAGTATTAGCATTGGTATCCACCATGGACGTGGCCGTGTTGAGCTTCCATTTTACTCATCTTCTTTTCCAAGGCTACAACACCGTTAAATCCCACTGTGACGAGAACATCCCCGTCAGCCTCTTTCTGGGCTGACATCACATGTCAGCTGGATTTCGGCGACCCCGCTTTCAAAGACGGCGATGGGATAGTACGATCTCAAACTCGCATATTTGATTGTTAGAGTCCATGTTTTCGTCTGTTTCTTAAACCGAACGGGACTTGGTTGGTTGGGCCGGTGCGCCGCTTTGCTCTCGGCACGGTCTTCTCTCGATTGTTTAGGTATTCACATAACAATACCGTGGCGCACAAATATAATAAAATCTAGCAGCTTGATCGTAAGATCAAAATTCAGTTAATACACAAGCTGGAAGGAAAAAGAGTATAGGGTAGGTTGCTAAGGATAGGACCGTAACGCAAAAATGAGGAGCCGATGTTGTTGTGGTCTTTCATTGGCCTATTTCCTCGAGGCCCCACTCACCCCCTGAAACAATCTCAAGGGCTTCGATTGAGGACTCGGCTGTGCGTGGAAGTTCAACCCAACTCAGCGCATTCAGGCGCTCACGATCTATCGTGACGCCCACGGAAGAATATCGTGCCCAATGAGCTTTGGCATATCCATTTTGCTTGACCATGGAAGTCTAGTCTCTCTTTCTCGAAATAATATCGCTCAAGGACAGACGCTGTCCCGATACGTGTCATTACGTCAACATCGAGAGCCGCCTTTCTGTTCATCTCGCCACCATGCGCCTTCTATCCTCTCGTCGCTTGGCAGTTAGCCGGAGAACACTATTTATATCAGCGTTGTTAATGTGTTTGGGCCTATTTATGTACTTTCGCACCACAGATCCCGATGCTGATACAGATGTTGACCGTGGCTGCAAAATCCTTTCAATTGGCCATTCTGGTAACATCCTTCTCCGAGGTACGCTCCTGACGGCCGACGGCCCCGTCTTAGATGGATGTGTCTTAATCGAATCTGGGAAAATCGTGCGCGTTGGCCACAATCCTGCCGCCTGCCAGCTTGATCAGCATACGACAATCATCGAGTGCCGGGACTCGGTCATATCGCCTGGCTTTATCAATACGCATGAGCACATCGAATACTCAACGGTGAACCCGCTTCACAGTACAGGCGAACTTTACAACCATCGTCATGACTGGAGAGTCGGCCTACGAGGACACGCGATCCAGCCTGTTGAAGTCAACGGAAGCATGTCGGATGCTATCAAATGGGGCGAACTGAGGCATCTCTTCTCCGGTACTACTTCCATTGTCGGCGGGCATATGACCCCGGGTCTTGCTCGAAACCTTGACTTTGTCCAGGGATTGGAAGATGGTCTTGGTGAGACAGCAGATACCTGGGCTGTCTTTCCACTTGACGACGTCGAAGGCATTATTCGAACTGGGGACTGTGATTATGGGCCAAGAGCAATAGATCGACAAGCAGCCACGAAACTTCACCGGTACATCGCGCACGTCGCGGAAGGAGTCGATGTCGAAGCTAGGAACGAATTCCAGTGTCTATCTAGCGAGCGATATGACGTTGTACCTCTTCCAGAGGGTGGCGGTCTCAGCACTGACATCATGTCACCCAACTTCGTTCTTGTTCATGCTCTCGGACTTTCAGAAACCGACTTTGATCTTGTGGCTGCGCGCAAGGCCATGGTTGTTTGGTCTCCTCGGAGCAACATATTCCTCTACGGAAAAACCATCGATATTTCTTATCTTCTCCAGGCCGGCATCACAGTGGCCCTCGGTACGGATTGGCTGCCATCTGGATCGGCAACAATGGGAAGAGAAGCCGCATGTGGCTTCTCCGCAACCAAGCTCAGCTACGGCCAGGTTCTAGAATCCAAGACGTTGTGGGAAATGATGACCATTAATGCAGCCAGGGTGGCTGGGTTTGACGACGCATTAGGCTCGCTGGAGGTGGGGAAGTTGGCCGATATCGTGGTGTTCTCGGGCAAGAAGCTGGTTGATCCCTATGCGGCAGCAGTTTATGGCCTAGAAGAAAATATTCAGCTTGTCATGAGGGGTGGCAAAATACTCGTTGGTGGCTATGGTCTCAAGGAGTTGATGAATGGGCACTGCGAGCACGTTATGTTCAGTGCAGTGCACAAAATCGTTTGTGTCGAGGACGAGCTTGGGATGAGCTTTTCATCATTCGAGGCTACTCTCGACGGTGTGTATCCGGCAGTCCTGCCTGGTATCCCCCATAACGAACCGTCTTGCGAGCCATCCAGATAGAGATTGATAACATAATTTGCGTGATATATTAACTCAAATAAAGCACCGTTTGTTCACTATTCATGTGCATTACTTCATCACGCACTTGCCATTTTCAGAACGGCTGGCAAGTTCAGTGCCGGGTCATTATTCTCCACAATACCCAACACAGTAGAAGGTTTCTTATATCCAAGGAGGGACAGCATTTTATCGCTCATTGTGAGTGCTTTGCTGTGTGGAATGGCCAAGAACTGATTCTCCTCTGTGCGCATAGTTCCCCTCACAAAGAACAGACCATGGATCTTGCGCACCTCGCCTGGGACAGAGTTATGTCCACCGCCATGGTAACAGGAGGCTAGAAATATCAGGGCAGACCCTTGTTCCATTTCTATTATTTTCGCATGACTTAGCTATTTATCTTTAAAAGGTAACTATACACCGTGACTTACCAGCAAAGCAGATCTCATTCAGCTGTGGAGTCCGGTTGTCGTCCCACTTATGAGACCCCGGGATGAACATGGTTGCACCATTCTGGCGAGTCGTCTTGGTCCCTGCAATCAAGCAGGCGAATTGACTTGCCTTGGAGAGATCGAATTTGTCCCCATGTCGGATACCATGGACGTTGTCATCTCTGTGGAGCCTCTGTCGGGGAGCGCCGTATCCGATATGAAGCGTGATGCTGATACTCAACAATGGATCGATAGAGTTCTCCTCGACAAAGTCCTCGCGGATAACGCTGAAATTATCCTTGAGAATAGATGTTCGGAGATTATCCAGTACTGGAAACTCGCATATTTTGGCCACAGTGGGTGATTTGCCCACTAATCCTGGAACTGCGAGCGTTTCCTTGGGGATGATGTGCAACGCACTGTTCTCAGTCGATTTAACATCCTTTTGGTGTGCTTTGACGTCAACATCAATAGCATCTAGGTCCTCTAGCGAAACGAAATCGGTCAGAATCACACCGCCATCTCTTTCGAGGATGGTGAGGATTTCTTCGATTGGGGCATTTGCTGAAAGTGAGGCTATAGAAGTTGAGGGTTCGTAGGAGGGGTCAATTGGCGGAGGATGCCCGTTCATTTTTGGCTAGATTGCGGGGTTGGACTGCCGACTGGCAGATGATTAAAAGAAATTTGGGCGTAAAATCGGACCAGAAATGTAAAAGAGCCTAACTTGTATCGGGAATCCGCTGCTTTGAAGCTGACACAAGAACTACGAGAACAGTAAATTCAACATCTATGAAGAAATGAGGCTCACGAGGCCGCTTAAATGGCTTGTATTGAGTTAGTCTCGCAGCAATAGCACAGATAGCGGTCCCATTCTGGCAGGTGTCGGCCGAACTGTTGCGTAATCTTGTCGCATTGGTGAGAAGCCACCGGCCTTAGTGCAGCCTATCAAGATACACGCTTATCGAACACTAGATAGCACAGGGCGATCGCACCCCGAAGGCAGGCAGTTTCCGATCCCGACGTACTCACTTGGTTGTTGGCTTTTGGGTGGTGGTAGGATCCTCGGCACTCGGTTATCATCCACGACAACCATTCCGAGGCAGTCATGTGCCGCTTGGTGATATCGAACTATGTGAGCGTCTGGGTTCATAGTACATCCAACCATCACTGGTTGGTATCCACCCGAAGGCTTACGGGATGACACCTGGTCGACAATCACTCAGCGGAATATACTTGCCCTGCGCTGCGGCGACACATGATAGCTTCCTATGCTGATACGTATATATAGAACAGGGCATATAAGGGTGAACAGAATCACCACCAACCCACACCCGCCTAGGAGCACACTGACAAATACCTTTTATCCAACGTTTCTTCTACCAGCACATATCTCGATAGCCAAAATGACCGAAGTCCTTTCCCCGATTCCGGGTTCCGCAGCTCAAGTTGAAGCCGATTCTCAAGGATCAACTGAGACCTTCACGACCGACAGCGCAAGCTAATTTCAACCCGGAAAAGCACTTGTCATTCTGCGAGGAGCCAAAGACATTATCTCTGGCTGACGTTGCCTTGCCCGAAGATGCTGGCATCTCCCAAGTTGCCTGCTCGCACCCCTTCCCTCTCTTCAGCGAAGAGGCGATTGGTATCATGAGAGATGAGATTTTCACGACCGAAGTCTGGAAGAATTGTCTATACAGCACGGAATTTGCAGCCTGCCAGTTGCGAGGCCACTGTCCCAAGTGAGTTGACGCCTTGCCCAAACCAAGAAATTTCTCAATTGAATCCCAATCAAGATATGCGCCCTTCATGACCCAAGCCTGGAAGGACCCAAAAACCTTGTCCATCATCTCGAAGATCGCTGGCATAGACCTCATCCCCAACATCGAGTACGAGATTGGGAATATCAATATCGCTGTCCAGGGTCCAGTCAAAGATGGCTCGGAGGTGGAGAAGACGGGCGACGAAAACCTATCTGTGACAAAATGGCACTACGATAGCTACCCTTTCGTATGTGTCGTCATGATGAGCGACGCTTCAGAGATGATGGGCGGCGAAACCGCGCTCAAAAGCGGTACTGGAGAGATTCTCAAAGTCCGTGGGCCGCAAATGGTAAGCATCCATATCGCTATGGCTTTAATATACTAATAAACATTTAGGGATCCGCCGTTGTCCTTCAGGGTAGATACGTCCAGCATCAGGCATTGGCTGCACTTGGCGGTAGAGAGCGCATCACCATGATCACATCATTCAGGCCTCGTGACCCTATCATCAAGGACGATTCTGTTCTTACTTCGATCAGGCCCATTTCAGAGCCATCGGAACTGTACTACCAATGGACGAAGTACAGGATTGAAGTTCTACAGGAACGTCTGAAGAGCATGATAGGTGAAATGGAAGAGAACCATCGAGCCGGCAGACAGACAGATGTCAAGCGGGTTAAGGAAGTCCTTGAACAGCAAGAAAAGTATCTTGCAATTACCAACAATGAGATTATAGAAAATCGAGGACCCGTGCGAGGTTGGGGAGAGTCTTAGTGGTGTCGTGAGAAACATTTGTATAGGATCAAGATGATGTAGTTGAGCCAGACTAGATTGAATACAATCGTTGAAGTGAATGGGTTTCAAGGTAGTCCGTGCCGGATGACTGTAGATGTTCAAGAGCATTCACATCTAACGGGCTATCTGAGAGTAATCACTTGCTTAAAAATGAACCTGCACTATGAACAAGTGTTTCTTACATAGCCCTTCAACTTTCCGTCCTCGGTGGGATAGTGACCAGCCCTCTTTTCTCCATTGTGCGCCACTGCATGGCCTTCAGCAGGCTGTAAAGGACTGACAGAGTAGGCATAGATACTCCCAATGCCGTGCCTGTCCGTAGAGGCTCTCCAACGAGGTTTTCTACTTCGGTGAAATGGCCCTTCGCTGCGTTAGATATATCGACCAATCTTTGAAAGAGCATCGTACCTTCTGGACATCAACTAGCATACTTGGTGACAAATACATTGCCAACGGGTCCAGATTAATCATGGTATCGCAGATGTCTGCTTCCAATTGCACACCAGCAGCCGCGGCCGCTGCTCGAATCTCTTCCATGGCTGGTCTGACCAATGTCGCGACAGTGTCATTGGCCAATCTGATGCGTCCTGTGTCTAAGCCCGTTACAGCGCATGTAGAGTTCAAGCATGCGTTGTAGATAAGCTTCCGCCATCGGCTGTACGGTACGTTTTCGGCAAATGTACACGCTGTCTTCCCGCCGGCAGAGTACATCTCGATGAACTGCCTAGCAGCTGCTTCTTCTGTTTTCTCATCTAAGCGAGGGTTGTGAAATGCGCCTAGAATCAGTTCATCGGGGTATTCATGCTTGATAACGCCATGAGCGACCTCGTGTGAACCGATCATGCTGACTCCGGACAGGCAAATATTGTCGGGAAATCTCTCAAAAATTGGTCTCTCAATGTTGAGTCCATTTTGTATCAGTACAATTACCGTACGGCCTGGGATCACCGCAGGGGCTATCAGATCGGCGACAGTAGGAGGGCAATCGGGGACGTTTTTGGTGGTCACGACAATGTAATCAAATGCTTGTTCGGTGATGGTTGGTACGCGGCCAACGACTACCGAGATTGTGAGCAGATGTGACTATCTTCCGGAGTGGTACGTACTATGAGAAGGCCTCCATCCGGTGATGTTGCCATGATCGCAGGATGTGATGCTGAAGCCGTCGTCTGTAACAGCCTTGAAATTCGACCTCAGCACTGCCGTTACACTCGCTTGTCCTCCGACTTCAAGATTTAGGGCGCCGATGGTGCCCACGCCCCCCCGCTTCCAAGTAGGAGGACTTCCTTTTTTGTCGGCTCCTGTTGTCCCATGACCAGGTCTTGTGCACTTGGGAAGCGGTGATAATGCGTTGTGAAGGAAGGGGGATTGATAGGGCGTCTGTCTTGTCATGAGAGAAGAACACCAATGGCTTCTTAAGCCAGTGGGAAACCAACACATGGAATGGCGGGGCCCTGATTCGGCTGTGCGATGGTCGTAGCCGGCATGTACGATGCAAGCTTGCTTCTAAACGACCTAGCGCTTCACGATGGGATAAGATTACCTGATTCGGATGGTTGCAACGGTGGATAACGCCGGTAATAGGCGTTGAGGGGGACACGAGGCAGCCCAAGTGCGGGGGTTGATAAGCTGCTCCATGAAGATAAATAGACACAAAAGGAAGTTGGAGGCCGAGCCTAGCAGCGACTCCAGAAATCACATCGAAACATACCTACCGACTTGTCGCAACTGGCCAGGCCCCATGTCTGTTTGAGAGACATGGAACTGCGCAAGAAGGCGTGTGGGGCCTGTCGAGCTCGAAAGATTCGATGCAGTCGCCAGATTCCACGATGCTCTGCGTGTCGGCGCTCCAACTTGGACTGCAAGGCGCAGGAGACGTCCAATGACTTGATATGGCTGTCTCGCCAGGATAATGGAAACCGGCAAGATGCTCTGTCGGGGGGGAATGTGCTTCGACGGCATTGTATTTTTAGCGGTAAGTCAACGCGATGCATTTATGTCAAGCGTAGAACTGACGTCCAAATTAGATGAGCAGCGTGTCAACGAGTGTTGTATTTTGCTAGGCCAGGTATCGGAGCAAAATATAGATACTATTCTCAGTCAAGTCGATGAAGCGTCTCAGGTTCTTAGAGGTTGGAGTGCTTCTGTCAAAGTTGGACCATTTGGTGCATTTCATGTCCCGGCCTTACACTCGCTGCCGGAGTCACCACCAGTGCCAGCTGCGTTAAGAAATGACACAAACGCGACTCTTCAACCCTCGGATTTGGGACCCATTCTTTCTTCCACGTTATACCCAAATGGAGAAGACCTTCTCGGTTCATCTATGTCGGCTACAGACAACTGGGGAGACCTAGGGGGCTTATTCGAACCGCTGTCCCCGCAATGGCCGACGTATCCCTTCTTTGAGGACTTGGTCGGACTTCCAGGCGCAACCCTGTCAGATATCAACCAAAATGAGATTGAACAGGAAGCCGTCCAGGATCCAGACGAGTCAAAGCCTGAGGGAGAATCCTCCCATGCCACGGGACTTGTCAGCGCAACTTTCTTGAAAGAGCCACCACAGCTAGAAATCGTTCTGGATGGTACCATGTCGCTTTCGATAAACCAAGTTCAGCTTCTGTTGAGAAATTACGAACTGGACCTTGTCAACAGCCTCACACCCCTAAAGCACGACAAGCCACCGTGGGTACTACTGCATCTGAAATGCGCATTGGGTGCTTTCAGCGATCTGTACATGATGGGACGATCGAATGACGCAAGAGTCTCTGTCCTTTTGTCTGTTCTTTCAACAAGTGCCTACCATCTGCACCACAAATTGGCTGCGATTCCTGGAGCTGGTGAAGATTTGGCAGTGCTTGGAAGTCAATGCTTCCGACTTGCAAAGAAACGGCTACAGGCATGTCTCCAAAAGAGACCTGGGACCGCCAAAGTGGCCAAATACAAGGAAATGCTGATGGCTTTTCTCAACCTAGTGACAGCCTGTGTAAGTATTTCGAGACCTTCTCTCCGTCAAAACTAACATTTCGATAGGTTTTTGCAGGAGAGATGCAAGAAGCAAGATATTTTCTTCTTGATGCCGGTCGCTTGATAAATGCATATGGCATTCAGAAGGTGCAAAAGTCCAAGAAGGTCATCATCTTGCACGCTATGTACGTCTACATGAGAGTATTTGAAGAATGCGCGCATCCCAGCTCAAACATTAGAATCCCATGCAATACGATGGATGCTGGGTCTGGAACTGACGCCGGTCGGTATTCCTCCATGTGGAAATATGATCCTAGAAAAGACCTACTATTTCCACAGGGAGATAAACCAGCGCCCGAGACTAGTACATCAATCTTGCCACATGACATCGAGGTCGCCAGTATGCTGGAAAAGATCTACGGTATCCCGCAAAATCTCTTTCATCTGGTCTGGCAGACTACAGCTCTCGGAAATGAAGTGGCTGAGCTCAGATATACTTCTGGCTTGACTCCTCAGATGTCATTGAGGATTAAAGAGCTAGATGACACAATAATGTCTTTCGAAAATCCGCATCGTCTCAAGGACCAAGGCCAAGGTCAAGACGCCCCAAGCTCAACATCTAGCAGGCAAGGTGGAGAAGAAGAGGTCGAACGCCGCACAGCGCTACTATTTGACTTGACCGAAGCACTTCACTCGGCACTCATCATCTACTTCTATCGCCATGTGTGCGATATGGGCTTGCTAGTGCTTCAACATTATGTTGAAAAGACAGCGAGATCGTTGTTTCGTTACGAATCGCAGAAGCAAGAGTACGGCGATACGTCACCTGGGATATGTTGGCCTGCTTTTATTGCGGGTTGCGAGACGAACAGTGTTGAGCTCAGGGAAGAATTGTCAATATGGTTACTCAACAATGCTCAGAGCAGTGGCATTGGGATGTTCTCTACCGCACACGACCTTGTTGTGGAGGTATGGCGTGCGAGGGAGGCGCCCGGCTGTGAGAATTTGCATTGGAAGTCTGTCGTAGCAAACCATGATACTCGATTAGTCCTTACTTAAATCTAATTCTGCTTCAAAATATGATGTCGCAATGGGAAATAGCTGGAGTAACCGAATCCAACCCGCCTACATCTCCAGAACGCGTTTCCCTTACAGCTTGGCTACCAAACCACATGCTGGCAGCTTTGCATACTGTTCATACTCCTTTAAACACTCTGGGTTTATAATGGAATCAGTGTTCTTCACTGTCTCCCCACATACCACGCTCTTGATAACATTCTCGATTCTTTTTCCATTCATCGTGTAAGGAAGGTTTTGAACCTGGAAAATGTGCGATGGAACGTGTCTGGGACTGAGCATCGTCCTTATAGCGTCGCGGATCTTGGACAGCAGTGGTGCCCCGAGGGCGGCGTCATTTCTCATTTTGACGAAGAGCAGCACTTGCTCATCCTTGTCAATTGGGCGCCTCTGCCCGACGGCAACAAAATCCTCAAGCTCAGCAAACTTCTCGATAACATTATATATCTCGGCTGAGCCAAACCGGACGCCTAGAATTTTGTTAGCCCACTGTCGTTAGGAAGATCGGAAAATGGGTTCCTACCTCCTGGGTTGAGGACACCATCACTGCGACCGTGTATGAGGTAGCCCTTGGTCTTGGGATTCTGCGACATAAAGTCACCATGGCACCAAATCCCCGGAAACGTATCAAAATACGCCTTGCGGTATTTTTCAAGCCCACCGTGGGGCCCCAGAAGGTCACAGGCATGCTCGGGAAAGGCGTTGTGATGACAAGCTCTCCTCTTTCTCCCGTTGCGTCGATATTCTGACCACCTTCGTCCCATATCTGTACATTCATTCCTAGAGTGGCAACTGCAAGCTCACTCCCACTTATGGGTACTAAGTTGTTGCCACCGACAACTGCGCATCAAATATTAGCAAATACGCCACGACAGTCCAGCCTGGTATACTCACTGCCACCAAGCATATCTGTCCCGCCAGAGCCGTTTTGGAGCGCCACCCGTTTTGGGAAAGTATTATAGAACCATTCGAAAGTCTCAGTAGAAAGTGCCGACCCTGACGTAAGAGTCGCTTGTAAGCTCGTTAGTGGCGGCAGCGCGCCTTTGAGGTCATGCATGATTGCGTTGAGAAACTTTGGGCTGGTACCCCAGTGTGTAACCCTTTCCACACACTTGTAATTAGCGCCAAACCTATGGCGGCAGATGAGTAGAACAAGTAGTCCGAGGAGTTGACATACCCTTGCTCCTCTAGCAAACGGAGCTGGAAGGATGGAGAAGGCTCCATCGGGTTTCCATCGTAGAGAACTATTCTTGACCCGACACTGAGACCGCCAACCAATAGATTCCACATCATCCACCCAGTCTATACAATGTTATGGTGAGAATTATTCAACTTAGAATGGAATGACGATGACTTACAGTAGTATACTGGTAATATGTCGAGTCTATTCCGAGATCCAATCCCAAGGCGAGGTCAATCTTGTGCTTGAGTAGCGCCCCACCTCCAGAGTGGCAGATGCCTAACATGGTGTTAGTCGGCAAGTTGCCTCTAGTAGACGATGAATGATCGTCCACTTTTATGAGCAAGGGAATCTACTACTTACACTTTGGTGGACCCGTTGTACCAGACCTGGCGTTGTTAGCTACTTCTCAGCTACTGAGGTGACCAGATATACCCACGAATACAGAATGTAGATAGGATGGTCAAATGCTACTTGAGTGAACTCGAGCGGTTCAGTAGGGACGCGAAGAAAGCTAGCAAGCGGTAGCCTGTTCCATCAGGGTCAGTCTTCGCTTTGGGATACGTGCATCATGCATGACAGAACAACTTACAGCTGGTCATCATCCCAGAGCGGCCCATTGATGACGACAACATTCGCAAGCTGCTTGACTGTTTTTCTCAATTCTTCGACTGAAGACTGCATTTTCCCCCGCAAATCACGTTTCTTTCCCCCATACAACACGTCGGAATCAACGAAGAGAATCTTCGGCTGAACTTGTGTGTACCTCTCGACGATGCCCTTTGTCCCCATGTCTGGAGAGGTAGAAGAGAAAATGGCACCCACGGTACCAGCAGCAAGTAGGATCAACAACGTTTCCAGAGAGTTGGTCGCCACAGCTAGTACCGTTAGCTACAGCACGTAAAATATGGCTGTGGCGAGGACGGTGATATTTTACTTACTTGCCACGCGGTCCCCTTCCTTCACGCCAGCATGCCGTAAAGCGCTCGCGTATCGAGAAACCTCGTGCTGCAACTGCCTCCATGTCAAATGTTTCCAATCAGTCCCAGCCTCTCGACAAGCTGATACTGCCACCTTGTCCGGATGTGCACTCATTCCAACTGACAGCAAATTCTCTGTGAAATTCATCCGAGCATCCGGGAACCACTGTGGCCTAGGCCACATCTTTTCGATACCAATGGCGACTCGAGATGGAGGTTGGGAGGTGACCAGACCGCAAAAGAGCCATAGCTCGTGGTAAAACAAGTCGAGGCTTTGAACGGACCATTGGTGCAGCTGGGCGTAATTCTCCAAGGCGAGGTCATATTTTATGTTCACATGTCTCCTGAAAGCGTCAAGGCGCGTGAGGTGAGGGCTGGAATGTGACCAGACGCTCATGTTCAAGGAGGTAAGAGAAACCAGCTGGATTGCGATGCGAATTGTTCGAAGTGAGGCGTCGTACCGTCTTGTCCTGTCGTTTGAACTCCCTGGGCGGTGTTAAATGGCTTCTTTTTGTGTTTATTTCTGCGACTGATTTGCAAAGCTCAAGGCTTTAAATTTGTCGTTTCTGACTAGGCAATTTCGCCAAAGCCGTCAGATCCGGCCTCGGGATTCTCAGCGGCTGGCGTCCTATTACCGCGGTCCGGTGAATCTGTCACCACTCAAATTCCCGTATCATACGCCACCATCCGGGGAGCAATGTGAAATGGAGCAATTGCGTAAAAGGTACGGGGCTGTCCAGAGTCCGTGTGGGTCGGAACCTCGGCTTGGGGCTGTTTTAGTTCCGCCGAGCCTATACCCTTCCTATTATTAGTTCCTCCGAGCTTCCCCGCAAGCTGCAGCCCTCCCGAATGCGACGAATCCTTGCTCGGTAGAAGCGAAATCTCTCCGTGAAGGGTGGCATGTTTACGGAGGATCAGGGAGGCGGCTCGCTTGTTGCTTGGACTACACCAAAATGTATCACGAGGGAGGCGAGGGCTATGACAACAAAAGAGGAACATTATGGCGTCGCAACTTGTTAAGAGACCCTACAAAGCAATAAACGCTACCAAAGGGCATCAATTGTTTGATTCATCGACTTGCTCTCTTACGCCAGTGTCATAATTGAAGATGGAAGAAACAGACGTTATCATTGTTGGTGCAGGGCCATCAGGTTTGGCTCTGGCTCTCGCACTCAATCATCAGAATATCAAGGTCGGACTTCATACTCCTTGAAAACTAGGCTTCTCTTGTTAACTATTGTTTAGTCCATCATTCTTGAGAAAGAGCTGGAGATAAGCGAAGACCCACGCGCAATTGCGCTCGCGGGAGATGTCCACCGCATCGTCGAGCTCCTTGGTGTCAATCACGCTAAAATGAAGGAAATCGGTCAGAGTGAGTTGACTAGCACGACATCATTGGCGGAATATTCTCTTGGCTAATACGTGTCGCAGTTCTAACGGAGATTCACTTTCACCGGAAGACTTTCACTTCCAAACCGTTTCTCAGCATTGATCAGGATCGCGACTGGAGCGCGCAGGCACTACCCCCTGCTTCGGTTATTCTTCAGCCAAGATTAGGTACCACCTCGAATATGATTTGTGGTGGTGATTGAAATTGCTAACTCACTAGCAGAAAAAGAGTTCCGGGCACTCATCGAGGCCTCTAAATGCGCCGAACTTAGATTGGAATGCACAGTGACGGGGATTAATGAAGTCGAAACCGGTGTGCAAGCTACCTACAAGCGCAAAGACGGGTCAACAGCAGAGCTCAAAGGTTCATACCTAGTTGGTGCCGACGGCAAGCGTGGAATCGTTCGCAAGGAATACCTCGAAGATAAGGGAATTGAGCAGGTGACAGGACTGTGCGGAAACCTCTCTCTCATTCCAGGAGAGTGCTAACTGGAAAACAGGTATAAATACGAAGCGACATGGATTGCGGCAAATGTACGCATCACCCTACCTACGCCTGCAACGCACCCGAGTTTCCCGCTGTGGAAAATTGGCTACCAGCCCGATGAGCTATGGGACATCTTTTGGCCCGGTGGTTTCCAGTGAGTGCAATTCCCCGTAACGGACCCATAGTCGAGAGAATCAAGGGAACTAAATATCACTACCAGCTTTTGTAACCACCCAACAATGCCTGTCGCAACAGGCCGTTTCGGTCCGAAGGATGGCAAATACTGGAGGTTCTTTGAATCCCCTGTCCTGAAAAATGACGAGTATTTGTGGAACTAACCAACTGCTTGTCAGATTTGAATATGAACTACCTCCCAATTTCGTGCCGGACGATCTCGAGAAGCACTTGGAAGAACAGTTAATGCCGCACCTGGTACTCCCCGCATCCAGGTTTTCGTGAGTAATTTCTTTCTAGCGCATCCATGTTAAGTGAAGAGACGTGTTGACAAACCCCCAAGGCGCAAGGGCATGACTGTGAAAAGCCCGGTTCAATTTCCGTGGGATTGTCTTGAAGTTTTGCGGTGCGCCCCAGCCAAGTGAGTGCTAGGATTTCGAAATCATGCTTTAACTGGCTGTCTGGCATCTACTAACGCAAAATAGTTTCACACAGAAGGTGGTCAACAAATGGTTTCACAAGAACATCATATTGATCGGTGATGCGGCCCACGTCTTCCCTCCTTTTGGAGCTCAAGGAATCGCCAACGGCGTACAGGATGCATTTGCCTTATCCTGGCGTTTGGCACTGCTCTGCAACCAAAAGGCGCGCAAACAACTGATGCTAAACCAGGAGAGCCTGTTGAACTGCTGGTCTCGGGAACGCCGAAAGGGAGTCGACGACGCAAGCACGATGACCTCGGAAAATGGCAACATCTTGTTAAGCAAGTCGTCCGCGTTTATCACCATGATAAATATGGTGAGCAGCATTTTGGAGTTTGTGCCATCTCTCCGAGACTCGTTGATCCGGGATCGCCTTTTTGGCTCGACGGGGTTTCTTGGAGTAGACGGCGGCTTCTTCCTGGAGAACCGAGGTGGAGGTTTGAAGGCTGCCCAAGTATGCTTCAAGGCCGCTGACGGCTCTGTCTACCTTTCCGATCACGCATTCTGGAAGTCAACAGCCACTCTTACTCTTTTGGTCTTACAACACCCCACTGAGCAAGAAGCCTCGGATATCAAAATTGCACTCAGGGAGGCGAACCTGCCTCCTTACATCCTATCAGATGAGATTGTTGAGCTGTGCAAGGATGAGCCGTCGAACTGCGACTTGAAATCCGGCTTGTCAACAACTAAATTGATGCCGGGCACAGCCGAGCACCTGGCCGGGGCCGGACTGCACCTGCTCCCATTATACGACCCAGCTGCTTTCAAAGGGAGGTTCCAAGCAACAGCGCATTACGCCTTGATGCGCCCGGATTCCATAATCTTTTCGCAGGCACAGACGCCGGCTCAGCTCCTGGAGCAGATGAGACAGGTTTCAGACAGGTTGGGGAACAACTAGTCGAAGGGCTGAGAGGGGCTGAAATGATCTAGCGGATGGGTTTCGCAGGAAACCCTTCCTCGCGTGGATTTTTTTTGAAGTACTAGTTATTGTATTTGCATTCATTATTGTTTATATGTCGTTTTTATTTACATATCATACTCTTGTTTCACCTCAGTAACCGCAAATGGTTTTTTAAGAAGTAGCAAAACTGATGTACGGACCATTTAGAGGAGACAACTTCGGCACGGTCAAACCTCCCTTAATATTTAAGAATAAATGTCAAGTAAGGGGAGCTGAGGATATAGCGTGTAGGACGAGCAAGAGAGACTGAAAACCCAACAACCCACCCAAAAGCAGATTGATAATGACAGCAATGGTGATGTGTCAGCGATAGTGGGAAATCCGAAACTTAGGACAAGAGAAATAAAAAAGAAAGAGATAGATCGTTACAGATACTACTATCAGTACCGCCTGACCAAATGTTTCATAAAAAGATATTATCACAGTAGGACAGAAATACCATAAATTGGGCAGGCCAGTGATATTGCTTGCTGATGAAGGCAGACACTTTATCATACTGTCCCCAAAATCATCCCGTACAAGCTTCTAAAACTGGCTAATCAAGTTAAGTCAATAGTCCTAGACAAGACGGAATTTCCTCTTAAAGGCAAGCCGCCGTGGGCTCCTCCCTGAGCAAATACTACAAGCTTCCCTGACCCCAAATGACCAATGATCACCGACAAAATAGTAGCTTTTCAAGCGCCAAAGCTACTTGCCATTGCTACCACTTATAATACGTTCACAGTGTGAGAGGCGATGTCACCCTGACGGTTGAACGCATTTTCCAGCTTACATAAAATATTCAATTCAGCAAAGAAGTTCAGATTGATAAAGTAGAACAGTCTATAGTAACTGCAGAAAATAACTGTAGACGTTGCTATCTTCCTAGTGTATATATCTCTACTCAAAGACCATCTTGTTTTCCAAGGTTCCAATTGACGCGATCTCAATTTCGACGGTATCCCCGTTCTTCAAGCTATACTTGGGAGTCTGGAAATACCCTATGCCTGGCGGAGACCCTGTCATGATCACAGTACCTGCAGGCAATGTGGTTCCTAAGTTCGGACAGTTAGCATGAATATCCCCCAGGCTGATTCATTCCAGAAAACGTACCTTGAGAAAGAAAACTGATCAAAGTTGATGGGCCGTGAATTAAATCAACGGCACTGTCCTGGAACACCTTCCCGTTGACCTTGGTGAGAATTCGTTTGTCTTCCAAGTTGCCAAAAGCAGCTGCACTCGTCAAGACCGGTCCCAGAGGAGCGAATCCATCAAAGGCTTTACAGCGTGTGAATTGCCCGCCTGCACGCTTCGGGTCTTGGAACATTCGGGCAGTCAGATCATTGCCAACGGTATATCCAAGGATGTAGTCGGCTGCCTCTTCGACACTAACATCCCTGGTGTCCTTGGACAAAACGATGGTGAGCTCTCCCTGTGGCATGTTAGAGTATTATTCGTTGGAATCTTCAAGTCATTTTCATTTATACAAACAATAGGCAGCGATCCTTACCTCGAAGTCGAGAAAGCTATGGGCTGCCGCTTTCGGGATGAGGATGTCGCCCGGCCCATTAAGAGCCCTTTTCGGCTTGTACCACATAACCGGATCGAGCGGGACGGTGAGCTACCATATTATCAACATAACGTTCTTCCTAGACATACAAGTTTCCTTCTTGTTCACTTACCTCGGCCTCTGCCGCATGCTCGCGATAGTTGACTCCGATACAGATAATATCTCCCTCATAGGGCACTGGGGCAAGAAGCTATAAAGTCCAGTCAGAAAAAGTTATAATATCATGCCCAAGAATCGTATTTCTACTTCCTGGGTGAGAAGTTTACACTTACCTTTTGGACTACAACTGGCGAGCTCCCATCCCCCTTCAGAAACTCCGGAAAGGACTTGTACCCATCAACTGTAAGGCCAGTTAATTTCGACACACTCCCCAAAGTCGGTGGCGAGGCAAAATAGATGTTGCCATTGCTGCCAACGAATCGTATCAAATGGTTCCAAGAATTCATCTTCAGAAAGGTGGGAATAGGAAAAGCAACTCAAGATGTTGTGACTTCTAACTGGTGGCCTATTCGATCTGGATCCTGACCCATTGAGGTAAGAGCACAAATGTTCTCCTATAAGCATCTTTGCTGCACCAAACAGGCTTCATCTTCCGAGTGCGGCCTATCCAAGGATTGTTCCGGGGTTGAGAATTCCGGGATCACGAGGGTTTCCTGCAACAACGCACGCCGCCGCTAAAGAATGCGCCGTCTCCAAGGTTTCTCCACATGCGCTAATGCCCAGGATACCCCGGTCTCAGATGTTCCGGACTGTCTTATATGGCCCCGCTGATTGGATCGCGGATCAAGCTACCGGAGGAACTTGTGCTAGTTCGTGCGGTTGCTGCAGCGTTCCTCCGGGGCCACTCAGATTGCCGAGAGATGCACTTGGTTCATTCATTGCTCACTGACGTCACAATTCGGTTGTACTACCTTCTCTATCGGCGTCTGTGAGCTCATGACATCTTCTGCTACTTCTCGTGAGCGTAGTCGAGCACGGAAAGAAAAATTGTATGAGTGTAGACGTGTATAGAATTTTATGTAAAGTATCAAGTGGTGATTTCTAGTTACAATTTGCACAGCAGCCAAGCCTCAGATTCCAAGACCATATTGATCTCAGGCGGCGGTTCCTTTTGTTCCATCCTCATTCATTTCCGCCGGGAGCTCAGGACCCCAGACGGACAACGGCCCTGCCTTGGTCCTTTTTGTGGGAGAGTGGGTGTTCACAAGATCCCCGTCGGCGTAGTGTTCAATCGTAAACCCACTTGGATCTCTCCAGTAATCGAAGATTTGCGATCCCAAAATATGTCTGCCTACTCCCCACACGGACTTGTAACCCTTGTCCCAAGCCAGTGGTGGCCCAATAGCTGCGTATCAAAATCTTCCACCTCGAAAGAGGTGTGGTGCATGCGGTCGTTAGCTCCTGGCGGTGCGCGGGAAAGAAACATGGAGTGATGATCAGAGAATCGCCCCCCCAAGTCCAGATGGAGAAAGGTAATTACATCCACCTCCTCGTTGGTTGGATCATGCTGGACGTCAGAGGGGACAAAGTTGAAGTTTTCTGTGTACCAGCGGGCCTCTTCGTCCCAGCCACCCACAATGTAGCCAAAGTGGCCGAGTTTATGGATCATAGCAGGGCCAGGATGGAAACGTTGAAACTGACCTAGAAGTGCATAGTTAACAAACATGTTAGAGGCAGTACAACCCAAGAGCAACACTTACCCATTCTGCGCTTGGTTAAGCTGCCATTGAGAGGGCCTAGGCTTTCGACCTGTGCAGAGGGAACACTCTCTGCCACGGGTCTCTCTTCCTGCCCGTACACAATGTGGAATGTGAACCCCAGAGGCGTTGGCAAGCTGACTTTGCGTCCGCCACCCGGGAATGGCGACAAGTCCGAAAGGACCGCCCCATCCATGGCGGCAGCTTTGTCGAAATCCTCCTGCGTCTGGGCCACAAAGGCCCCTCCCTGGAAACTCTGGGTTCCAGTTTTAGACTTTCGAGCGACATAGCAGTACGGATCCTTGCCATAGCCGCGATAGAGGATCACATCCTCGCCCCGGTATGCCTCGACCAGTCCGAAGTCATTGGCAAATTTGTCGAATGCCTCAAGATCGACGTGCTCGAAGTACACATGAGCGGTACGTTCAAGCTGGATCTTGGACGGGTTGTTGTGAATCTCGGGAGCCGCATAGTTGTCATGGTCGCTGTTGGTGAAGAATTTGTATGCGTGTGTTTTGAGTGATGGTTATTCCAAATGATAGAGCCTACTTGTTCAATTTGAAGAACTATCCACAGGCAGGACTAATACTTTAAGACGCCATATTTTCTAGAGGCGTTGGAGGAATTCACTGTGTCGATCCGAACGGTCATGCCGGTGGTGGCGGAAGAACCTCTAGTGGGTTCGTCCGAGTTCTGGTCTGATGATGCCTCCGCACTTGCATCGTCGGATATGCCGACGGATCGAGAAGGCGGGGATGTTTTTCTGGGGAAATCTGGGAACCAAACCGCTAATGGTTTCCCCGGATACATGTCACTTATCCATAATCATAAATATCCTGATAAGCAGGGCTGTTATTTACTATTCACCCAGCTCCAGTTAGCACGATCATCGCTCTAAGATCTCTGAAGTTTATATTACAAAAATAAATGCAACCTGCCTGCACCACCATCATGGAGCTGAACAACGAGAAACTCATGTTTCTTGGGCTTGCCCTTGCGGGGTGCTGTATCGTCAGCTTAATTAGCACCGCTCTGCAACGAGGCTTGCGTGAAATTCCAGGCCCGTGGATTGCCAAGTTTAATCCGTTTTGGCGCGTTGGATTTGTATGGAAGGGAAATGCTCATATAGATTACCGAAACCTTCACGACAAGTACGGCCCGATTGTACGGACTGCACCGAATGTGGTCGATATATCTGACCCTGCCGTACTCCCTTCCATCTACGCCATTGGCAGCAAGTTCGTCAAGGTATGTCCGTGGCCTTGCCAAATCTCCATAAAGCCCAAAATTTTAATTCATTAACCTCGTGCAACGGCTTTGTAACCTGTAGTCTGCATTCTACAACACTCTCGCCGTGATACACGATGACAAGATGATGCACAGCATGTTTTCCACGATGGATCCAGAGGAGCACAAAGCACTAAAGCGCCCCGTGGCTCAGAAATTCTCCATGACTTCCATTCGGACATTAGAGTATCTGGTTGACCCCTGCACCGAGTCGTTTGCTACCACCATGCAGGAGCTAGAGGGGCAAGTCATTGATCTAGGTACCTGGGTTCAATGGTATGCATTCGATGTAATTGGAGCCATCACCTTTTCTCGGCGTTTTGGATTCATGGAAAAGCGCAAAGACGTCAACAATGTCATCCTTGGGATTGAGACAGGTCTTTGGTACGCTGGGGTGATCGGACAAGTGCCGTCGCTTCATTGGGGTCTTCTCGGCAACATCACATTCAGAAGATTCCTTGCCAAAGTGCTGCCGGGGTTTAAAGACCCTATCACCATAGTCACAAAGGTAAGTGAGAGAAAATATGTCTTTATGACATTTTAGGGTGGTAGGAGTGGAAATGACTAAATGTTGGAGTAGATGGTCTTAGAGGAAATCGAGGACTACGACTCCAAAGCCCCTGCTGCCGACAGGGCCGATTTTTTAGCCTACTTCCGAAAGCAGCAGCTTTCTACTGGTGTCCAGATGAGCACTCGAGAGCTCATGAATCACTTGATGAATAACCTGTATGCAGTTACAGTCTATTTACGATGAGGACCAATTTTGCTTACGATTTCCGCACAGGTTGGCTGGAAGCGATACAACGGCCATTTCCCTACGAGCCGTCTTCTACTACATAATCCAAGACAAGCGCGTGTATCAAAAGCTCCAACGAGAGATTGACGAGGTTCACAAATTAGGCAAACTCTCACCTGTCATCACGTATGCTGAGAGCCTACAGCTGGGATATCTGTATGTCTCATTACTGAAGCGATTGCCTGTAGCACGCAAAACTTGCACTGTGACGACGTTACCTGTATGGCTGCTGATGATGGATAAATAGGCAGCTGTGCATGAAGGAGGCATTGCGCATGCACCCCGGCGTCTCATATCCTCTCGAACGGGTGGTCCCACAGGGCGGAGCTGACTTGTGTGGAACGCATCTCCCGGCGGGAACCGTCGTGGGCGTGAACGCGGCCGTCATCCATCGCAATCGCGACGTCTTTGGCGAAGATGCAAACCAGTTTTCGGCCAGAGCGCTGGGTTTGCGACGAGGAGAAAATTAAGGAGATGGATCGCAACCTGCTAACTGTAAGTGCAATGAATCCATCCCCATGCCCGTCACCTGCTTCCCGTGAGAGGGCCAGCAGCGCTCAGCGAGCAAACGTGAAGTTCAAAAGTACTCACGCCGTCACTAGTTCGGAGCTGGCGCCAGAACGTGCATCGGGAAGAACATTTCAATCATGGAGGTCGGCAAGTTTGTGCCTCAGATCCTGCGGGCGTTCGACCTGGAGTGGGCATCGAGTGAGCCCGAGTGGCAAGTGAAGACGTATTGGTTCGCTAAGCAGACGGGGCTCCTCGTGCGGTTTAAATCGCGTTGACAGGTTGGCCAGGAAGAACGAGTTGGTGATAAGATAGGCGAAGCCTCATATACACAGTAGTATCCTCTTATAGGAGGGTTCAGTATTGTATCAGATCGACCACGCTCCAAGGTAAATCTACTCCCAGATACTGGTCTTCTCAATCTTGTCAGCTCTCTTGAGGCAAATAAGCCACACATGATGGAATCTGGGGTAGATGAGTCTGGGGTATGCCATTGGGGGCGACGGGTAACACTACACTGTTCCCCATAGAGCATGGTGTTGAACCCAGTGCAAGCGTCAATTATGCAACGAATAGCGGTCTCGGGGACCCCAGTGACCCCGCACAGCGGCTATGCCGGAACAAGGGTAGTCTGCCACTTGATCTGCCAGTATAACTAAGCATCTCCTCGCTCTAGGATTGGATCTGGTCCTCATTTCAATTCATCCCGTTCTCCCGAGTCCCAAGGTTGTACATCATCGGTTTTAACAACATCTCAAGCGCCCTGCCATCGAAATCACGCCCGAATCCCGGAAACGTTGGGTATTTGCGTGTACTCCCTTGAACATTCCAGCCATGTCCTCCCGGCCGCTGGGTGTTTCCCACGCCGAGGCTGGCTCTCCGGTGGCCAGCCTGGCCGCGAGGACTCAGACGGCCGAAACGGCCAAGTTGCGGGTTTGTGATCATTGCAGAATGTACGTCATTGTGAAGCAGATATGAAGCAGATTGATTAATGTGGACCCGACGGCTAACCCACTCTCGATGCTTCAGCAAGAAAACCAAATGTGTGGCCCCTTGCTCGCCTCCGTCACCGCCATTCCCGTTCCGCTTGCTTACTCTCGGGCCGTTTCCCTAGGTGACATGGGGCGTCCGGCTTGTAGGACTTGCCAACTCCGGCACTTGGATTGTACCTACAGCAAATTGAGGAGGAAGCCCGGTAAATCGACGCCGTGACTCTTCTTGTTGGCACCTGCGACTGACTCGTCCCTTGCGCCTAGGCCCTCCCAAACGGTTCTTGGCAGCAAGCAGACCCACGCCGGAGGCCAGTATGTCCTGGTTATCAGATGCCCGAATATCCCTCCTCGCCAACCAAGAGTATTCCCTTCCTCCTTTTCTAAATCGTCTGATGGACAACGAGCGAGCTGTATCGGATCTCAGCCGGTTCGTTGGCTACCCCATGGAATCGACTCTAGCAAATAGCGACTTTGAGATGCCCTCACTAAACTTTCCATCTTTGGGCTTGTCTCCGGGTCGTATGCTCGGCGACGCTACTTTTGACAGCCCAGAATTGAGCCCTGAGGTGGAAGATTACTTGTAAGTAGATCAGGCCCACATTGTCGAGAACATCACGACGTGGTCTAACGGTTTGCCGCAGACTCGACCTGTACATCCAGCATATCCAACCGGTTTACCCTCTCCTCCGAAAATCCCCGCCTGGGCAGCCGAAATATGGCATCTTGGAGATACCTCCAAGGCTCAAAATGGCCATTTACGCCGTCTCGTCGCGCTTTGCTAAGCCAGGATTCGTCAATGGCACCCTTTCTCCTGGAGATTTTGCCAAGCGCGCCGCGACCCTTTACCGGGGCGAACGTCTCAACATGGACGAGATCAAAGCGTCCATCCTTCTATGCGTGCATGATATGTCTGTATCTGTTACCTGGGACGCGGTAGCCGAGATTGCAAGGCTTTCACGTATGGCCGATCTCTATCATACCCTATGCGTCGACAAGGGGAGCGATGACGGGTCCGACGACGTGAGAGTCGGTAGCGACGGTGACGGTGGTAAAAGTGATACTTCCCCCGAAGCATATGGCGATGGAGCGGCGTTGGATTATGATGCGGAAGAATGGCGGAGCGTGTGGTGGTGCATATACTCGCTCGATACATGTTGCAGTGCTGTCGCGTAAGTCTGATCTAAAGAGAAGCGTGTGAAACTATTCGGGATGCCTAGCTAACCACAGGAGCTCTAGAGCAATATCGCATGCATTTGCTACAAATGCGGAGGGTCGCATGACTCTGCCCATGATCCCCAGCTCCGAGACCACGAAACTGCCAAAAGAGCGGCAACTCCGGGCCGCCGATCGGCAGTGTGTCCCGTTATCCGGCATGAAGCACTGGGAATCCATGAGTATGATATTTTCCAACCAGTCTTGCCGCAGCAGAAACCTCTATCTCGGGGCCTGCTTCCTGATGAGATCCGTCACCGACCTCCGCCATCTATCAAGACGCGGCCAAGGCCTGGCATGGCGGACGCGGTTGCAAGAACTTGAGAGCGACTGCGCGGCTACAACATTTTCCTTGCCCCCTTGGGTCTTCAACCCTATTCGCAACTTTGCTACTGAAGAAACAGAGGTTGAGCATCGCCATCGACTGGACATGTTGCTCGTTTGGCAATGGTGAGTCTTTTTTGGACCTCCCAATCATCTCTCCGCACCGAATGAAGAATTATGCTCATCTTGCTGCAATATGTAGCGCATGTTTACTACTTGCAATTTCCGCCGCCGAAGTGAATACGAGGAGCCCGTCTAAGGGACAACCTGAGCTCCAAGGGCTATGGGATCGCACCTTGTCCAAAGCAAACGAGTTGGTTCAGGTAGTTCAGAATTGGAACCCCGACTACTTCAACGCAGTCGATCCCATGTGCTCACACATAATATTTCTCGCCGGCTCCGTCCTCACTATGGATCACGCTTCGGGACCATATCCTGAATCCCCCTCGTCCCGAACATCGGAGCATCTCGACCTCTTAGTCCTATTCCTAGGTCAAGTCGGCCAATACTGGCCCATAGGTATGTTTTTTCTTCTTGATTACCAACTTTGGAACTCTGGTTTCTAATGTGACATCGTTTGTAGGCCATCACTTTGCCAGTTAGTTACATTCTATACGGTATTATTCCGACACAAGTCCAAGTAGCTAATATAATTAGATTCGCTCAAGGCTGCGCGGACTACCTCCCCAGGGCGGACGTACGAAGAAAGGTTTCAGTATATGTTTCAGCTTACACTCTATGGGAGACTCCTCGACTCCCCTATCAAGAAAGCCATCAGCCTAGATTCTCGACCCTCGGCAAAACCTAATACAGCCACCAAGTCCCCCGGGTCACTACACGAGGTTACACAAGGGGTGGACTCAGGCGGTTTTAATGCCCCATGGCTTGAAGACACTACCTCCAGTAACGCTGGGATGGATGTGTCTACTTTACTTCTGCAACAGGATGAAGGGGTGGAGTCGAGCATATTTGATTATCCATGGTTAAACGATGTTGCCCCAAATGGCGAGGTGGATATAGCTACTTTATTAAGTATCTAGAATTATAACTAGCTTTGGGTTGGGAAGAAGTCGCCTGCAGAGCCCGCATTTGGCAGGCAGGCACTACGAATTGAACGACAGAGATTGGACCAAATAGCAGGAGAGGTCATCTAGGCGCATACGCTCATAAGCAGGTAGTTTGGTTGAGATTTATATATCCCCAAAATGCGCTCAGCTTATAAGCGAGGTAGGGGGTATCTGGACTATGGATGAATTCATAGCCAGAATAAAAATGGGAATCAACCAGTAATAATCATCATGGACGATTCAACGACAGACATAAATAAGTACGTTTTGCAGAAGGGGCTGAGTCGGGGCTGAGTTGGGGCGGAGCTTACCCATGCCTTTCAGCCGCAAAATCGAGAGCATAATCAAAATTGAATAAAGCCTTCCACTTTACAGAAACTCTACCTCTTTAAATCTAGAGACGTCAACATGTCCATATTAGACTAAATGTTACCAAAGCTAGATGATATCTTTCCGCGTTCTGCTGGAGAGCGGATAAGCGACTACGTGTGGTTTCGATGCGACGAACTTGGACAGAAAACCCCATCGTCCTCGCACTCGACAAGGCTTTCCTCGAAGAAACCCTGCGGACACTGTTCCTCCTTTGATTCAAGTGAGGGGCTACTCCAGCCCCATGAAGAATCGAAAAAGACCTTTTCTTTCTTTCAGCACTGTTGTCAAATCTGCACAACGCGGATGCCTTTTTCACCGATGGCTGGTTGACCTCATTTGCCTGAATCTTGAGGGTGCAGAACTGCGGTTCACTAACTCGGCCGAGGTGGAATTTACTGTGAAGTTGGACAAAGTCTACAAAACTAGCTTCCTCCCACATGCTTTCAACCAGCAGGAAGGCCGACGTCTAAAGTGGAGCGGCCGCGATCAGATTCGAACGCGACGCAATGAGCCATTTATGCGATATAAATACCAGGCAGCTTCGGCCCTTACCAGGCTATCATTTCGGCTGAAGTCGTATCTGAAGAAGGTATCAGGTTCAGGGCCTCGGATACTCTTTCGTTCTGGAGATCAGATGGCCATCCCCGTACGTATCGCTCTATGAGTCCATAACATGGAGAGCTCGCAAGCTCATCAATACTAGAAGAGTTAAGTAGTGATAGACCATGTATATCAAGGACGCCTGTGATCAAAGGGAACAAAAGCTCACAGCGCAGTATGGACTTCACAGCATCGTGTCTCTCCAAATGTCGACGGACTCATACAGATTGCTGTCCATTATATGGTCCAAACCGAGCGCAAAAGCCCAGACCCCCAACAAGATTGCTCGATGTCGCCTCAGCCGCTACATTGGGGATTATCCAGCTGGTCAATTCCGCAAGCATTGCAACTGAAGATGCTATCGACTATGCGATTTTTTCCTATTGCTGGGGTGGACCCCAACCTCTTACACTCAATCGCAACACTGAAGAAATGCTATCTCGAGGGATTTCTGTTGCTCAACTTGGCAAGACGGTTCAAGATGCGGTTTAAGTCAGCAACAAACTTGGCATTCGTTACCTTTGGATAGATGCATTGTGCATCCTTCAAGACAATTCCGATGACAAAGATCGCGAGATCGCAAATATGGCAAGCTACTACCAGGGCGGTGTCTTGGCTATATGCGCAGCTTCCGCAAAGTCCTATGCCGAAGGTTTCCTTTCTTCTTCCGAACCAAATGCATACAGCATTGGGCCCTTCGGACTCGAGTTCAAGGAAGGTCAGAGAATTGTCTCTAAAGATCCGTTCACGCCCTGGAGTCAAATGGATGAAGCAGAAATCAGAAAAGTAGCGGCAGAATCCACGGTCAACCATGTTCAACCGTTCAAAATGCAAGATGATACCATCGTCGAGCCGATTACGCTGCACGCATGGACCTTCCAAGAAGCTATTCTATCGACTCGGCTCCTGATATTCTCATCCCAGCAAATCTACTGGTGTTGCCAACAATCCTATGTAGGGTGTGGAGGTGTTCAGAGTTTTGAAAAAACAGAAGTCATTCACCCAGACTGCCCTGGCGAGCAGGGAAAAGTCTGTGTGTGTGGTGTTTCATTGGTACGACATACGACACCTCTGGACCCCGTTCCTAGAATCTTCACCCTTAGAACCCACAACAGGACGTCTACCGATGCCCAGTGGGATATGGTCGTGACAAAGTTCTCAGGTAGAGCACGAACGGTAGAATCTGACAAGCTCATCGCATTCGCCGCCGCTGCAGAGTACTTTGAAACCCTCTTTGGTGCACGTTGGCCGCATATCCAATACGCAGCCGGGCTATGGTTCTCACGGGAAAACCCATTTTCTTTTGTAAGACAATTGGTGTGGTCGTCTCAGAGTCCTGCAACAGTAAGGAGGCCTGGATGTTTTCGAGCACCGAGTTGGTCTTGGGCGAGTATTGATGGTCAGATCAAACCGTTTGACAGGAATCAGATGCACATCCACTACTATGTCTCATTGACAGTGGTGAAGATCTCTACAGAGCTGACCGTCCCCACTGTCTTTTTTGGCGCCATCAGCAGTGCGAAGCTGATCGTGCGCGGCAAACTAAGAGACTGGTCTATCGCAACGGCTAACGACCATCTGCATATGTCACTAGACTCTCAGGATGACGCAAAACCAATCGCCTCAAATCCAAGCCAAATTAAATTACTCAAGGTGATCCCATTTAGAGCTGGAGTTCCGTCTCCGATTGGTCTGATTCTTCACTCCCGCCCAAGGTCAAATGAGGAGATTATGAGGGATGATATATCCCATGCGTTACAAGATTAGGGATATTTGTATTTGAAAGTGGAAATTTTGAAGGCGCTGAGACTTGTTTTAGTGGTTGTGAAGAGGAGGAAATCTGCAATATTTAGCTAGTACATTTGATCGTTTTCTTATGAATATTCAAGGCCAAGCGTAAATACACTGCAATATACTGAGAAAATATTGTGTATTTCAACACATCGAACCCTGTGGTACTGGATATAGTACCTGATTGATGCTTGTTGCACAATTTCTTGGAAGATGACCCTGTATTACGAAACCTCTGATAGATTGATATCCTGACCTTAGTCAGAAGGGGGGTCTGATAACCCCTCTTCCGGCCGGTCCGGATGACCGGCACAAGCAATCATCAACATCATCATCACTGCTTTGAGCACCATCCATTTGATCAACTTGACCGTAACGGATCCAACACCATTATATAATGCATTATTAGTGCAATGTGCCCGCACTAGTCGGTAGCAAACCACGTGATGGAGCACAAATGCACGGGACAATGACGTAAGCCCAGCTGCTCCATAGACAAAAGGCTACCCTACAGAGATCTGATATGTTTCTACGCAAATTCGTCTACAAAAATAGGTTGCAGTATACGTAGGATAGATTAAGGCGTTGCCGGGACCAATTTGTAGCGGTTTAGGTTGTCAATGGGATTCTATTGGTTTTGAGGGATCAGTGGAGATAACGAGATGAAGTAGATAGATATTTACACCATCTAAATAGCGAGCAGATTCCAATTTTGCGGCCTCATTCCTCAACGATAGACATTTGGCTTTGCGGAATACCCATTTTCCCACTTGGTGACATGAGGAAATAAAGCGTAAATACGTTGAATAATTTTGTTCGTCTACGTTAGAATACTGTGCGTTTTTGAGGAACATGACTTTGAATATACAAATGTGATGATCATAGTACAAAAAAAGATCCTATGTGTTTAAGGGAGAATAAGATTATTCAGGTACGGTTCTTCCCACAGCCAGGTGGAGGGAGAAAAGGAATTACTTACTGATATTAAATAACAACTACAGTATTCTCGACCTGATGAGGCACCCTAGTCATGTTATCCGCGGTAATAGGAGACGGTTTGCGGGGTCTCGGCTTTTCGGGGTAATACCAGCGCGGTGCGGATGAGGAGACTCGGACCCATATTTCAATACACTCCGCCCGTATTGCGATTGCGATTACGATTGCTATTCGACACCTGTTTGTACAGCAATCGCATAATGGAAGAGGACGGTCCAGACCAATCCGCTTATGCTGATGACATCTCCCGAACCCCGGAGGGGGGCCTCGCTTGCAACTCATGTCGAAGGCGTAAGCTTCGCTGCTCGAGAGAAGCTCCCAGCTGCCAGCATTGTCGCAAGACCGGAAGCGAATGCGTCTATGAAGTAAAGAGGGCAAAGCCGGGAATGAAGACTGGAGCAATAGAGAATCTCCATAGAAGACTCGGTAAGCATTGATATCCTCCTATGTTCTTCCTTATCGAGCTGACATATAGCCCCGTGTAGACACCCTAGAAAGGTCGGTTGCGAGACAACAGACCTCGCTTGATTGCCTCCAAGCGGAAGCGGAAGCGCCCCGCCAACAGCCCCAGGATCCAAGCACTCGTAGTATTTTGTCGTTACTTGCCACCGAACTTCAGAAATTCAATGCCACGCCTTCTTCCCCTGCGCAATCAACCCCTCGACACGAACAAAATGGAGCTTCAGCAAAGAGACGCAGACTCAATGACGACCGAGCCTGCGAACAACGTATTCTTGCCAACGGCATCCCCAAATTAGCCGATGGAAGAGAGTTGGAAGAGGTGCTTAAGTCATACTTCAACCATGTGCATCCCTGGATCCCAATAATTCACGAAGGTCGCTTCCGAAGACGCTTGGACGATGACGCGGAACGGGACAAGATGCATCTTGTTCTGCAATCGATGATACTTGTTGCCTCAAGATATATTGGTGACGAAGACACATCCAACTCTCTTCTGAGGTCGGCAGAAGAGTCAGAGAACTACCGAGACTGGGTAGTATCCAAAGCTATGAAGCATCTCTCGGTGGAAAATTTACAAGCACTCCTCATCATTGCCTTCAATGATGTACGTCCCCCACCACAAGATCTCACATTGAAGACTAACACATCTACTAGATTGGAAACGGGCAGGCATCTCAAGCTTGGCCACTGGTTGGCTCGCTTACCCGTATGGCCGAGTACCTTCAACTCACAGTGGAGCACGACGAAGCCGAGCGACCCTCCTTCTCACAACCCTACAAGTCCTTATCCGCAGCGAAGGATTGGACAGAAGCTGAGGAACGACGAAGGGTCTTCTGGAACGTCTTCTCCCTCGACCGTTTCTGCTCTGTGAGTATGGGGTGGAATACGAGTCTCACCTCAGACGATGTCAATCGTCGACTGCCTTGTGACGGAATCACTTGGCGCAAAGAAATCCCCGTCACTACGCCATACTTTGGCATCTGGGATAAGTCGGCCGGCCGCATTGGGAACCCCATTGCCTTTTTCCCAACACATCCTGTTCCACTGCAGACGAATGGCGAGGACGAAGGGCAGACTCCTTCCGAGGCGGGCACGTCACCGGAAGTTACAGGGACGCACGTCGACATGTCAACCATTGGAGCATTCGCTTATTGCATAGAGGCAACCGAGTCGTTGAGCCGTGTGACGAGTTACTTTTTACAACAAAAGGTCAATATCAGAGACCAGAGAGACCTTGGCGATTGGCTCACTCGATTCAAAGAGCTTGACCTCCGCCTTGTCCACTGGAAAATGCTCCTGCCGCAGAAATGGAAAGTCAATACCGCACAAGACTCGCCATCACGGATGGATCCCAACCTGACTCTTGCACACGTTATACACAACGCATCTATGATCCTTCTCCACCAGCCAATCGCGTTTCCCCCTCCAGACTGGCCGTTCAAAACTCGATTGCCAAGTCTCTGCAGCATTGACACTTGTCAGGCTGCTGCAATTGAGATTGCAACCATCACGGACCGTTACCTAAACCGCGCTCCTTCTAAATCTCTACTAAGCAGTCAGTTCTCTTTCTGTGTTTACATTGCTGCTCGGGTGCTTCTTTTGCATTGGCGAAATGGCTCCGTGGTGGGCCTCACAGCCGAGTTTTGGCTCTTGATCGAGAGCCTCAAAACTATGTCAAAACGGTGGGCAGGAGCTCATGACACCCAATACCTCCAAAACAATCTGGCTGCGAAATACGCCTCATTCCTGGTTGAGCTACACTCTCGATGCGCCCAAGATGAATCCTTTTCCATTAATGTGCCTGGTTATACAACAGAGGTAAAGCATTCAAATACGAACTCGCAGTCGCCGGTTGGTTGCTTCGACACTAAACAAAAGCAATGGCCAAAGTGTGCTTCCAGCCCAGCAGTCATCACACGACGGACTGAATCGAAATTCGGCAATATTGTTCTCAAATGGAGACGCAGGGAATCCCAACAATCCGCAAATGAGCACTCAGCAAGTCACCTTTGCCCCTCAAAGCGTAGCGACTACGATAACGCCAAGCCCGTATTCAGTCCAGATCACAGCTCCTATGGAATCCAATAACATGACCAACTTGATTCAACCTGAATCATATCATAGAGGCAGTGTGGGTACTGGCGACTTGACGGCAATATCACAAATGTTGCTAGATCAACAATTTGCGGATATGGATCGAATCATTAGTTATGATGATGGGATGTTTGTAGCAGAATACGAGGGAGGAGGTTGGTGAATTACTTAGCTATATCGGTGGATTTGCTTCAATCCTAAAGAAGATGAGGAGGACAATGCTGTTTCAATATGAAAGTCCACATAACCCGGCCTCGAGGTTGATTGGTGAGTGTTGAGTGTCAATGGCCAGTTGAACAATTGGCCACAGTTGTAACAGCTTCATGTATGGATAGTACTAAGAAGTAGAGGATAATTGAAGCACGCTAATTCAAGACTGAGATATTCAGGCCGAGTAACAGTATCCGTTTTGCATTTCTCAAACTCTAGATGTAACATGCGCGTCTCTTATGTCTATATTAATCCGAGGTCCAACAAACGATTGCCAATCTCCACCATGTAATAGTCGCCGTACACCAAACCATGATCAAAGTACCGCCTCCGTGCATTTTCGTTGTTGTTTGCAGTCCCATGCTTGAGCAAAGCCTCGAAGCAATGTCCAGGTTTGACATCCTCAATTGCAAGACCACCATTTCCACTGTTGCAAAACTGTGCAGTCTCCTTTGCCAAACTCACGTCAAGGACATCGTGTGCAATATTGAGGGCAGCCTCTCGGAATCGTCTCGCCAGCTTTGTATCGTGGATCCCATTCAATGCCTGAGAGAGGATAAGCATGCCATTGGCTGCAATAGCACCCGCAGAAGAGTCCCGGAGCGGGTTTTCATCGTTGACTGGTGCATCGAAGTCCCAAAGAGGAGTAAATCTTCCCCTTTGGAAGGATTTGCTGAACTCTTTACCGCAATTAGGATCTTGGGAGCGTGTGGCCATCTCAACACTTTGCGGAGAATTCTCAAGTCGTTGAAGGAAATACTCGGCTGTACCGCAAGACGCCTCTAAAAAGTCTCTATCCTTAGTCCACATATAAGTCTGCGCATAGCCAAGGATCGCCCAGGCTTGACCCCGGGCCCAAGTCGAATCGTCTGAATATCCCTGGGCGGTGCGACGCCACTTCAGTGCACCAGAAGCTGGGTCGAGGTTTGCAACGTGGCAGGTGGAATAAAGCTGACCTCTATATCTACCTTTGGCCAGACTTGTAGCTGCCTCTGGCCGCAAGTGCGTCCTGAGCATGGTGCGAGCATGGCCAGCTGCCACTGAACTGAGTGTGCCATCTCCGCTGTGCGCCGAGGCGTAGAACAACAAATCTAGATTGCACAGACTATCGATTATAACAAGGAGATTCTCGTCCATGTCTGTAATCGTTATGTCTTTCTTCAGGAGACAATCCCAGCTGCGGATAGCTCCAGCTGAAGGAACGTATCTGGTAGCCAAGCTTCTCGCTGCTTGAATAATGGACTGCAGGCTCCGCTCATCGCCTGTCAATTCCCATTCTCGTTTCAGAGCCGGCATTATAATGAAGCCGATGTCATGTGTGTCGGTCCGTTTTGCCATGCTGTGTAGCGGCCATGACCACGTTTTGCTTAGCGTTGCAAGCTGTGCGCGAAGCTTGACAAGACTCTGATTTGGCTGTGGGCCATCCAGTCCCATCATATGCGGATACTTCATGCTTCTTTCCAAGAGACCGTATAATGTCCCGGGAAAGAAGCCACAAGTCCAGAAATCCGCGTCGCGTAGCTCCCATTGACCCGCTAAAGGCCCTTCTTGTGGCACTATTTCTGGGAACGCTTGCGGTATTTCTAGTGACCCATTTGAGCCACTGGTTGCATGCAAATACTTGGTACCGGTTCTGCAAACCTTGGCGGCTATGTTTTCGCTAAACAACTCCGAGAGCATGCCCCGGAGCGTTTCGGTTCGAAGATCCGGATGATGTGCTTCAGGGTGGCCTGCATCGTCAGACCAGGACGTATCACTCGCAGTTCGACACCGATTTGGGCTTGGATCTTGCTGTACAGATTCTGATGCTATGCTTGGATTGGACGAAGCAGGGTTCGTGGTGATGGCTGGGTCCATTTTGAATCGGGCGCTTGTGTTTGCGAATTTGGATTCTAACACTGCTTTAAGGCGACAAAAGTGGCGTAAATAAATGCCGATGGACTTTATGGAAATTGGCTAAATTGAAGGGGCGGGTTGTTTACTTTATCCCAATGTTTTCACATGCGCAATTGTCAGTGGATCGCTTCGTCATTTCTTGGTCTGATGGGCTCGCCTCGGGTCAAGATTAGGCCGTTATGCGTGATATATTAACCGAACCAATTTCTTGACGCGATTGACCTGTTCATGAATTCTATTGGTCGGAACAGGTGTTACCCCGAGCCCGTTACCCTTGGTCCGATTTCCGCAGGGACCTAGACGCAAAGTCACCGCAGATGTTCTCCGTCTTGACACCACAAGCCAGTTTTCCCCTACGCCGAGATCCGGTTCAACCAGCGGCCGAGAATGTTATTTATCCAGTTGTCAGTAATTGAATTCTCAATTCGGAGCCCTGCTTTCCGATGTAATTCATCATTATTGTCTTAAGCATTCACGGTCCCGCTCGAATAGACTGGATCAACCAATTGATTCAACCACCTCCCTCCGTCATGGCTGGACTTACTGGCTTCACGGATAATCCGTTCCAATCTCGCTCCGACCTTTCTCGCGCAGCTACGGCATTGATACAACCACTTATTCCATACAGGTCAGCGACCGGTGCCCGTGTGAAGATCAGACCAGCCACCTTTGCGGCTTTTGACGATGTTGCCGCACAGCTTGAGGGGTTTGCGCGCCCTCTCTGGGCCATTACTGCTATTCTTGAGAATTCAACCTCGGATGCTCCAGGCCTCGTATCATGGCTAAGCGGGCTTCAGGCTGGTGTTGATCCCGAAAGTCCTGATTTTTGGGGCGATGTTGGACCTTGCGACCAGCGCATGGTTGAGATGGAGTCGATTGCCTTTGCACTTCTGACCGCTCCAGAAGATGTGACAGCCGGGCTGAGTGAAACGTCGAAGGAAAACCTCAAGAGATGGCTTTTACAGATTAACCACCACGCTATGCCGAAGAACAATTGGCGCTGGTTCCGAATCCTCGTCAATCTGGCCTTATCCAAGGTGCTTGGGGTGCCCACAGAGCGAGCTCAAACAAAGAACTGACCAAGACTTTGCTCTTCTCGACCAGTTCTATCTTGGAGAAGGGTGGTCCTCGGATGGAGTGTGGGGAGACGAAAGGAAGCAGGCCGACTACTACTCTGGCAGCTTTGCGATACAATTTGCTCAGCTACTCTACGTGTGTTTCGCACAGGGAGATGAGGAGAGGGTCGAGCGGTATCGTCAGCAGGCAAGGGAATTTTCGACTCGATTTTGGCGGTATTTTGATGTAAATGGTATGGATACTGTCACCTTTTACGCATGTTCTCATAGGACATGATCTGACTCCTCACAGGCGCCGCAATCCCTCACGGACGCAGCATGACATACAGGTTTGCCTTTGCTGCCTTCTGGGCCGCCGTCGCCCTGGCAGATATTCAACTCCCGGCCCCAATGGATAGCCCTGGATCCATTAAAGGAATGCTTTTGCGACACCTTCGATGGTGGGCTAGGCATCCCGACATCTTCAACTCAGATGGCACTCTGAATATTGGCTTTACGTATCCGAACATGTACCTCGCCGAGGACTATAACTCGCCGCAGTCCGTGTATTGGTGCCTCAAGAGCTTTGTGGTTCTTGGTGTCCCTGAATCCCATCCATTCTGGACTTGCGAGGAGCAGCCACATCCAATGGCGGCTCTCACTGTCCCCAAACAGCTGCAAGCGCAGGCGCTGAGTCTGGTACAAGTAAACTGGCCCCCGAGACACATTTTATGCACTTCTCCAGAGCACCATTTCCTCATATCTTCAGGCCAGATGACCACAAAAGGTTTTAAGGCGAGGGAAGCCAAGTATGGAAAGCTTGCGTACTCGTCGGCGTTTGCCTTTAGCGTACCGACCGGTCCATCCTTGCACCAAATGGCCCCCGATAGCACATTGAGCTTGAGTCTTGATGATGGCGAGACGTGGAGAGTCAGATGGAAGCCATTAGATGTTCGAATCGAACCATTGTCCTTCGATATGGGCCAGGGGATACAGGAGACAGTACCATCACTTGTGAGTGTGTGGAAACCGTTCACCTACCTTAACCTCGAGATTGAGACCACTCTCATCCCAGTGGTGCAACACTTCCCGGGCTGGCACATCCGAGTACATGAAATACGAGGCCTGGAATCGTTAGCGGACGTGCCGTGGTGCACAAATGTTCAGGTCGTCGATGCATCCTTCGCGGTCTCAGCACTCACTCCAGCTGGATATCATGTCCCTCAACTACCCGGCCCCCCATCAAAGGATGCCTGTGATGGGTGGTGGAATGACCAGTCAAGTACTTTGGTCATGTCAAAAGCTGGAACAAGCGGCATCATAGATTTGACAAGTCCTGATTTCTGCTCAAACTCCAACCTTGGAGGGGCCATCCTGCCGCTAGCGAAGAGTAAAGGGTTTCTTATCGAGGCAGATCCAAACACCAACTTGATCTCACAAAGAACCTTTATTCCATCCATAAAGCATTGTTTTGAACTGGATTACAAAGCTGCGACAGAAAATACTAACAAAAGAGAGAGGCCAAGTCGAGTCGTGGTATCAGGAGTATTCGCAGCGTCGTCTTGTAACCTACAGCAATCGCAAATCAACCACCTGTGGAATCGAAGACCTCAAATGACATGGGACAACCTGGGGAAATGGAGCATTGCAGTTGAATAAAATACTAGCTGTGTTGTAATTCAAGTTCAGGGGATAGCCCTGACAGAAAGAAACCCAAGTTACTGGGCCTGGCTAAATAACGATCCTCGTTTTGCTAGCCAGATGTAGTGTCCAAAAGAAGTCCCCGAAAACACTCTGTGGGTCATTTTCTATAACTTGATTACCAAATATGCCAGCAACGTCCAAGTTTGACCAGTCGGAAAAATCATTAACAAAGTCGGTATTGTCAAGTGACACCCAAGTGGAGCTTTGGCCAGAAAGATTAAGACCATTAACAGACCCCGGTACGGTATTGGTAGAATAAGAAGGCATCGAGAGAGTCTCTTGGCCGAATTCAGTAGTGGTCTGGACGGGTTCACGTTGATGCCAAGTTCTATCGTTGGTTTTTGATACGTCATGACCGCTCCTAGCAACTTCTGAGCCTCGGCGATCTGGAGGATTGTTGGATCGCATTGGCAACGCTATGGCTATCCGCCAACGTTGAGCCAGCTGTTGCAAACTCAAGACTGCTTGTTTCGCTCTTGACCACCTCATTCTCATGGCTTCTAATGCTAGTAAACATACCCGGAAACGGCTGATGGACTGACTGCGAACTGCGGGGCTTGTTGAGGTCGCAGTTAAGAGGAGTGTGATGGCGGCCGTATGAATGCTGTGTACCACGAACGGTGGGACTTTGTCGAGGGACTGCATCTTTTCCTAGGCTCGGATCAGGCTCACCATGGCAGAGGCTGCCGTGGCCATTGACCTAACGGACAGGCGATGTGCATTACTCTGTGGTGGCTCGTTCAGGTATGGGCGATGTATCAACATCTGCGACATGTTGTATGACATGTGAAAAAAGATGACCGTCGGTGGACTCTTGCCCTTGTGGAACTGTAATTGTTCTTCTAGCGAGCGATAGAAAGAAAAGAGTTGCTCCCTGGCTTCAATGTGCATTTGAAGACGCTTTGTACCGTCGATCGCGTCAAAGTCGAAAGAATATCTGCCAACTTGTTAGCAATACTCAAAATAAGAGTGGGCGGAGGGAATGAGTAATACATCAGTTCCATGTGCTGATCATGCAGGAACCACAGCCTGCAGTGGTTATCAAAGACAACCTCATCTAGGCTCGGTAGCGATCTTGCAACCTCGAGGAAGGCTGGAACTTTAACGCGATGCGATGGCGTCACGCAATTTCGACCCAAGAGAGAAGTTGTTATCCTATGAGAAGTGAGCCCAATGCAGATAATGAGTTGGCATATATACTGACCTATCCAGAAACAAAGCGGCCCACGGCGCCCTTAGACGGAGTGATATGGACTCTGAAGTCATGGTGTTGTTCTTGCCTCCCACTGAGTCCTCACTTAAGTTCTTCAAGGAGCTCACAGTTAGTCCAAGATGCAACGCCAAGCTCGCTGCCATGGCTTGTGGTAATTGTCAGCCGATGGGAACGTAATATAAATATTAGAGATCATACACTTACAATTATACATCCAAACTATGTTTCTATTATCTAACCCCAGCTCTCGCCAGCACATGATTGATAGACCTTGCACTATTTCTGGACAGGGGTATTGACGGGAGATGCTTAAAGCTTCAGCCTCGACATAAGATGCCGCATCAAGACCGAGAGCCTTGCTATCTGAGTCATCAGAGAATAGCGCACCGGCTGCCAACACGGCACATCTGAGGAAGTTAAGCGGTGGAGATGATGCTCCCACTATAATCGTAAACATATCGTTGCTGATAAACTGTTGAACGGGGTTGATGAATTGGAAAAAGGTATCAATAAGCTGGTGGATGTTCCTCGTCGTAGCATGGTCCGATATCCAAGGTTGCCTATGAATGGCATCACCTTTAGGTATAGTGACCCCCCGACCATCATTAAGCGACTGATGCTGTGTGACTGGAAAGCAAAAGTTTCCAGAAGGCCCAACTAGAGTGGTGCCACCGCCGTCGTCGATGGTCAGTCGCCACATGAGCGAGCTTACATCGCTAATGGCAGTTGACCCGTCCTGGGGAAGTGGCAGTTCTTGTGGAAGATCGGGGCATTGACCGAATCGCTGATATCAAATCCAATGCTCACATCCGAAGTCAGATTCGTCTTCGGGTCGGAGCCAGGATTCTTTAATCGGAAAAGCTCCTCTCTCAGCAGCTCAACTTGAGTTTCTAAGCCAACGATATAATCGGCGTCGTGTTTTCTCCTGAGGCCATGAAGGTTAGTTTAACCACAGCGGATCCGAGCGGAGATTCCACACACTTCTTTGGCCTTTCCTCCACATACTGACATTCAGCATTTTTGGTGATACACCAAGAACATTTGGGCTTCAAGCCGTCGCACTAAGACGTCACCGGAGTTTATGCCTTTATTATCTGCAGTGCCAGTACTGTATGTAGCTCTCCGTTCCAGCTGATAACAAATTGATAGCTGGGAGATTTACCCTCATAGAAACTCACTATCTTGTCCTGTAGGAATAAGAACGGTGGTCTTTCTCACTATTTAGGTTACGGTGGGTTCTAATCCAATCATTTTTATGCAACTTCCACCTCCCAGGCACTTTTCACAATGGCTAGCACCTCAAAACTCTTCACCCCACTCAAAATTGCCAATGAGCGAATTAAGCTTCAACATCGGGTCATCATGGCTCCCATGACCATAAATCGAGGAGTGCCATTACGTGAAAGCACTGCCGAGGAACCAAACCGCATCTGGCTGGCAGATGATCTTTTGGCCCTCTATTATTCCCAAAGAGCTTCCCAAGGAGGGCTGCTAATCACAGAAGGCATACCGCCATCTATTGAGGCGAGTGGCATGCCTAACGTGCCAGATTTGTTCCACGAGTCCCAGATTTCCGGATGGGAGCAGGTTGTCTAGGCCGTACAGGCCAAAGGCGGCTTCATATATGCGCAGCTCTGGCATGCTGACCGCATGACGATTCTACAGATGACTGGTTTGGATCCTGTCAGTTCCTCTTCCACTCCTTTGGATAGCGATGAAAAATACCCTTTCCGTACCCTTGTTACAAAAGAGAAAATTGCCTACAGGGAGAATCTCCCTATTTCCATGCCGCAAAAGCACATACAAAGAACGATAGCCGACTATGTAGTGGCATCCAGGAGGGCTATGGAGATCAGATTTTATAGGATCGAGATCAATGGTGGTAATGGAAATTGTACCCTGCTGCCATACACGGGAGGTGTTGCAAGCGGCAATGATGATGCGGATGCTCGGGAATTCGGTGATTTAATCCAAAGGTTTGTTGAAACCTTGGGTTTGAATTCGACCTTGTCCAGGCTTGGTGTTTCTAAAGATCAAGTTGCGTTTATTTGTGAGCGAATTGGAGCACAGCATAGTAAAACAATGAGCTTTTCGACTTCTGAAATTGAGGGCATATCAAATCTTATAGAAAGCTTATTTTAAAATACAATAGCGATTCGTCTTCCAGCTATCCCCTGAATAGGGACCCAATACTTGCATTATCTATAGAACTAACGGGAAGCCACAGTCCTAGAGCACACAACATGGCACACCGCTTCAGGAACCTATCTCAAGAACTCCGGAGCAAATGGGTGACCGATCTTCTGTGAGAATCGTATGGCCGTGGAGGTGGAACGAGCCATATTTGTTTGGAGGGCCATGTGGTGGCAATTCCGCTGGCTAGAGTAGGCCTCTAGAGCCAAGATGCGGAGTCGACATACTCCGAGGCCCACCATAATTCCTCCGCGATCGATACTCCGAGGCCGTTTTCCCGAACAGCGATCCCAAGCAGGCGGCCCAAAACAGTTCTAGATAGCCTTGGCATCGCCAGGATGGTGCTCCAACTACAGCCTGACTAGGGATTGCGGGGGAACGCGGGGAAGACTCTCGTACGTCGTATCGCGCTGTAGCTGTTGCATCACCCCGGACGAGAGCTGTGGAGCCCCGCAAACGCGAGCAATGAGGTTTTGAAGATCAATCTTTATTAACACACCATCTCGTCCCACCGCTGGCTTTCTTCTTGGACCATCAGCGATCATCGCCAACCCAAACTTTGGGTCCCTTTCTCTTGTTCGCGTCAGAAGAAGAAAGGAAGCCACTCAGCCATCCCGACCTAGCAACGGTGGAGAAGTGTCAAGATGACGACTGAACCACCCAAGACGAACGATGACATCGCCATCCAAGCTGCCCGAGTCCCAACGCAGGAGACCCCACCGCAACCGCCGATCGAAGACGATACGAATATTGGCCGGGAGCAGGTCATCAAGAACGGCGTCGTGGTGAGCTCAGCGTCCAAGCCGCCCAAGAGGGATTTCCGACTCGCCTGGCTCTACGTCTTCGATTGGTACCCCAGTCATTACAGCAAGCAAGAAATCGCCCTTCTCAAGAAACAAGACCGTATCATTCTTCCTCTCATGTACGTTTTCACAACGAGCTAGTCAAGCCAGATAGCCCTTCAACTTGCACAGAATGCTAACGGAGAAACAGTTGCTTTCTCTGTAGGTTTTACTCATCGGCGTGGAGTGCTAAACTCCGATAATCTGACATTTTATAGTCTTCATCAAATGGCTCGATCAGTCCAACATCAGCAATGCTTACAACTCGGGGATGAAGGAGGACCTGAACATTGAGGGAATCGAGTACAACTTGTTCAGCACCTTTTACAACATCGGCTATCTCGTTCTCGAGATTCCCTCCATGATGATCATCTCCCGCCCCAAGCTGTCGCGATGGTACCTCCCGATCTGCGAGACCCTGTGGTCCATCATCACATTTATCCAATGCCGCAACAACAGCAGTGAGATGATTTACGGTATGCGATTCCTCATGGGCCTTTTCGAGACGCCTGCCGCCACCGGTTCGCTCTACATCCTCGCGTCTTGGTACCGGGCCGATGAAGTCTTCAAGCGCGCTGGCGTCTGGTACGTCTCCAGCAATATTGGGGCCATGTTCGCTGGCTATATGCAGGCCGCGGCCCACGCTGGCCTTGATGGAAAGCTTGGTATGCAAGGATGGCAAGTTCTCGCTCCCTTTATTTTTGCTCAGGCATATTAATCTGATATTTCCCGTCTTCCAGGCGCTGGGTGTTCATTGTAGATGGTATCATCAGCCTCCCTATTGCCATTGCCGGTTTCTTCCTCTTTCCAGGTCTGCCCACCAGCCCCCGCATCTGGTGGCTCAAAGAGGAGGAGCAGAAGCTCGCCCTTGCACGCATGCAAGACGACGGCGTCAGGAAAAGCTCCAAGATTGGCAAACGTATGCTTAAGCGTGTCTTCACCCACTGGCACTTCTACTTCGCCGTGGTTACCTACGTCTGGTGAGTTGTCGCGCATGGATCCCGGAGACGTGTTCATACTAATGGCCCTCGCCTGGCAGCTTTCAGTGCACTACGTGGGTTACTGGCCAGATGGGTATCTGGGTCAAGGATACTGGAAAGTATTCAGTCGAGTTGATCAACATCCTGCCCACAGGTACCCAAGCTGTAGCTATTTTATGTGGAAGTATTATTCCGCAATTCGTCATGTAAGTCTCAGTCCACTTCTTTTATGCTGGGTTCACCAGGTGGCAGCTTTTAACGCAACACGGCCGACTAACTTTGCTACCCTTGCAGGGTGTACCCGATATGGATGCCAGTCATATTCTCCGGTAGCATCTTGATCTTCTCCAATATCTGCCTTCGGATCTGGTATATTCCTGATGGTTTGAAGTTCGCGACCTGGTTTCTTTTGGGGTTGAACTCTTGCGTTACCCCAATACTCTTCCCTTTCATCCATCTTATCATGAAGGACGATAACGAAGCGAAGAGCTTCACCACTGGTGCCATGGTAAGTAGACTCCTTTGGTTCTATGTTTCTCTGGGCCGTTACTGGAGGCGAGAATTCGTAGGCTAATCATGCACGTGCTTTCTACAGATGACTGTTGGTTGGTCTTTCTTTACCTGGTACAACGTCGTTGTGTTCCCCATCACTGAGGGTCCCCAGTGGAAGAGGGGTTTCACTGCTAGTATCTGCCTTTGTGTCGCTTGGGTGTCTCTTTTCATAACCGGATACCTGCTGTGGCAGCGTGACATCAAGAGGGGACTGTACAAGCATGCCATCGAAGAGGAGGAGAACGAGGAAATACTGAACGAGAAAGTCGAGCAGATTCAAGCCGAGTCCGCCCACCTCGAGGAGAAGGAGAAGGATAAAGAGCTGAAATAGAGAGGCATATGCTGTGGCTTATGCAATATGCTGTAGATACCGGGGCCGGTTTGGCGCTTTCTGGTGCTTTGAAGACAGACAGTCCCGGTGCTCTGGGCTCTCAATTCAGAGCTGCTGATAGCCTTTCGGATCAATTATTTGGGTCGATAGGAGCACGGTTTAGTGGACAAATGGATAGTCATGCGCACATATTTGGTGTTAATTCGTAGTACCATTATTCATTCCTGCTTTCAAGTGTCTCAAAGTGACATAAGATGTGTTCTATTGTCCGAGTCAGATCACTGGGGTCGGCCGATGGAGTAATCAGCGCAGCACGCAAAAGCTGAATGTTCAAGGCAAAGTCACGCTCGATTCAAGATGTGTGTGTGTGGTTATGAAACACTTCGGCAAATGCCCGTCTGATGTTGTTTGCAGTCACTCAAATGTCAACGTTTAAATATTGACCCCGGTTTGAAGTGTTCATTTGGTGACATCATTATCGTTACTATCAATAATAATGAACCTTGATCCCTTCTACAATTCTTTCGCATCCTCCACAGGGACAGTCTTTTCCTCCGGGGGGTAAACGACTATGCGATCCAGGTCTGCTCCTCTGTAATCAGTGCCATTGTGCAAGCCACTAACCTTGACCGTATTCTTGCCCCTTTTCAACGGGAGCTTCACGGCCGTGGAGAGAATGGTGGCCTTGTGGGTGTCCCTCTGGTAGAGCTTGTAGATTTTATCAGCATCCTCGTTAACAATGACGCTGCTGATGCGGCGAAGCTGCCAGGTACCGCCGATGCGGTCGGGTTGTCCCATAGCTATCCACATTGTTAATGCCGTATCTAAAATTCCAACAGAAGACTTACGCTGATCGCCAAACCCCATGTCATCAGTATCTATCACCAAATTGTCAGTATCATTACTTCTTAACAGCATCCGAGACCCTTACTCTGGTGATAGAAAGAAACCAATTGATCTTCGCCATCGCCATCGACGGTAAACGTAATGGTGCTTTCATTTCCGTAGATCCCGGTGGCAATCACACCGTAGCTAGCAAAATTCTAGTACAAACAGGTCAGGTTCGCTCGGGTTTCCATTTACTGGACACAATGCCGCAGGACTCACAGCTTCTTGGAGGAAAACATCCCCAAAGATCTTGGCATCTTTTGAGTAGTAGGTTTGTCCTTCAATTGGCTTCCACTCTCCGGTTTTCCTGGGCAATAATTAGCCACCTGGTATAGTGACATCATGGACATACTCACACATTTAGATCATACACATCATGCCATAGGAGTTTGACACTTCGCTTCTCCTCGTCAACCTCCAAAGGCAACCAGACGTTGCGACTCTCCGCTAGGGTACACGCGTCCCACTATATTTCTATTATCAGATAACACAACACATTGTTGGAAAGCGGTAAAAACGTACCTGGTCTCCCATATATAGATGGGTCGTCTGCTTCGTTCCATTGATTCGTCAGGAAAACCCAGATTGTGTACTAAAAGTGCGGGTGTACGGCGGAGCAATGAAGAACGGCTGGGACCAAGGGCCACTGAGGGAATCCGCACGCATCGCGATGACATCTTAGAATTGGTTAGTTGGGAACCATTAGACATTTAATGTGAACTCACTGTTTGGGCGGTACCCCGTTTTATGGCTCATAATAGCGAAGTAACTCTGTTCTGTCTGGATAATAGTCGGGGCCTCGAAGTCATACTTGTGGAAGCGATACACCACCTCCTTGATGTCGGTGAGGTCATCATTGAACGCACATATGAAGACGTCACGACCTTCTTGGCCATCACCGCTCGAGTAAAGAGCATACGATTTTCCGTCCTTGTAGTCGGTAAAAATGCCAAAGTCCTGTGAATCACATTTTTTGGAGAGATCCATTCGTGTCCCTCCTCGGGTTCTGATTTGAGATGAGCATTCCCCACTCGGCATAATTACCGGGTTTCACATTGTCGCGACTGACCTAAAGCAAGGCCATGGGATTTCCAAGTGGCAAGATCATCGGAGCTATAGACAGATATGCCACCGCCTTCGTCCTGGCCCTCAAACTTGTACTCTCCAAACCAATAGAATTTACCGGTGACATGGTCGACAGTTAATCCACCAGCATGTGCGTTGAAAGGGTTTCCATGGGTGTCGAGCCAGGTGGCCCCTAGTACAATCCAGCCCGCTCTCACACGAGCACAGAAAGCCACCAAGATCAGGAAAGCGGGTAAACCCGGAATTTTTGCTCTCATCATTTTGAAAATGGACGTTGATGTCTCAAAGCTCCAACGAGGGCGCGGTTGGTGTGAACAGATCTCATCTTGTTGATGCGACTTCGGCCTCAATTCGGGAAACTCTTCCCGAGCACAGAACTGGCTCCGCATAGAGGGGCACGAACTCGGTTCCAAGCAGAAATGGACTTGGGTGTGCTTGAGCTGCTTCTCCGACTTATTCGGGAATCGGGTCAAGGGCAACGGGCTCGGAGCATATCTGGACCAAGCAGAGATATCCGTGGAAAGACCAATCACGTTCTATCTGTACCACTGCCGACAGCGACTTTAAGGAGTGTGTTTTCAACGACTATCGGTATTTCGATGACCAGAACGTCCCTGTGTGATACCCTTTCAGCTACGGCCCCAGCTGCACCACCTTCGAGTACGACGATGGATGTCACGGTCAATGTGAAGAAAAGTTTGCGCTGACTTCCAAATACCCCACCAGCGACATTGTTCCCGGAGGACAGGCAGACTTGTGGGATGAGGTTCTCACGGTCAAGACCACCGTGCGCAAAGCTGACGATCTGAAGGCCGCAAAGGTCGCAAAGCTCTCCATGAGATTCTCCACGGAGACCGCGCAGCCCATTCGCATCCTAAGAGATTTCCAAAAGCTTACTGTCGCTCCGGGATCGAAGTCTGAAGTCAAGTTTAATCTTCGTAGACGCGATGTTAGCCACTAGGAGGCTACGGCGCAGAAATGGGCAATCGCTAGCGGCTACTATGGATTTGCGACCGGCTCCAGCTCGCGAGGCCTTCATGGTAGCGCAACATTGACTGTTTGATAGGGCAGGTCCCTAGAAGCAATTTTTGCTATCCTATATACGATCTTGGTTTTTCTGAGTATTCATCTGCTACCAGTAAGATGAGACGCATAGTGTACATATCACAAAATCATGGATGTCAGCTGGTCTCGCAACGTCTCGGTACGGGTATCTCTTAATCCGCCAATTACACTTGGTTCATACTCATTACACTGAAATTGTCCATTCATAACCATCATGTTCCGCATTGGTCATTGCCCAACTAATTGGGGCTCTCCACTTCCATCGTCAATGTGGTCCCCAGGCCCTGAGCCTCCCAAAAATCGCAGCAAAGCCTCGGTATCGTCCCACACTCCTGTTTCAAACATCAAATTCGCATCGAACACCTCGTCAATTAGTGTTAAAGGGCCCCACTGGTGATTAAACGGAAGCGCCCCATCACGCCTCGCACCGTCGTTGATGCGAGACGCAGATTTATCTTGAGCTTGCGCCAATGCATGCTGGATAATCGCCGCGGCCTTGGTGGCAACGACGCACTCATCCATTGTGTCGAGAATCTCGATGGCCATCTCTATAAAACCGGATAGAGATTGTACTTCGCTGTCAGACGCGCCCTGGCCGAGGTAGACTAAGATGATGGACGTGGCGAACGAAATGTAGGTGATATTGTAAAACCTGAAAGTACGTTAATGGGGTTCAAGATCAAGAGCCTTATGGAAATAGCCGAGTTTGCGAGTTTCCAGGCGTGGGTTAAAAGTAGACATACCAGGTACGAAAGAAATCGTGATGTTGATATATATGGTAGATGATGTCGATGGTCTGCTTTGCGGAGTCTAGGCACTTTTGAATGCCCTCGGACGCAGATACCGATGCCCGTTCCCCGGGTGATGAGTTGATCAAGAGGGATCCAAACATCAGAATCCTCAGGTTATGGTATCCTACGTTGCTCAGTCTTCATTCACGTACTTGGACAGGTTTGTCTTACGTATCGTCAGTACGAGCCGTTGCCTTTTGGCGTACTGTGCATCTTTAACGCTCTTCAATGACGTCTTGCGAGAAAATGTTCGAGATGGACGAATGGCTTCAGGCACACTGTCCACCCATCGATTGAGGTCTTGTTCCAGTTGGTTGGCCCGTGCCAATAGCTCTGGCAGTGAAAGGTCTGACAGATAAATACCGAGGCAAAGAGCCCTAGTTATTCGTGAGAAATCGACCATGTATTTGATGATGGCACAATGTGGCGGTTCCATGAGTTCCTGTTGTCGTGTGGCAGCGTAGATGAGTCTTGAGTCTCATACGTGACAGGGAGACGACGGTTGTGATAAAGGTCTGAGCCCAGTGTATCAGGTCTTCCCATGGCAAAAGACATTTCCCTGCAATTGTCAGTCTTGTTTTTCTTAACGGGAGGCGTAGGTGCGTACATTTCCAACGAATATAGTCCCCTATTGAACACCAAAGTCAGAATTTACTTTGCTTTGCAGAAAAATAGAGTACTTACCACCACGTTCGCGACTCGGCCTTGAGTGATTCGACATCTCGTTGCAAATGAGCTGGAGGCTCTCGGTTGATTCCTATAGCCAATGCTGTCCTCACGGCCTGTCCTACATACATATATGCCCCTGCCTTTGTTAGCAACGCAACATTGAGATTGTTAAGAGGTAAGAGACTTACAGTGTGGATTTAACTCGTTTTGGCAAATCTTGGCCTATTGATGGACGTAAGTAAGCATCCTGTGGTGGGAGGAAAGATGGTGGCTTACCAGAAAGAAATAGCATTGGACCATTTCTAAATCAGTAACCATGCCGAGGCGATAGCAATGGCTCAGTGACTCGTCGAAGAATTTGCGGCTCCATTGCCGATTAGATATGCCGTCGATTGGTTCTTCTTCCCGGACACTGATGAGGGCCCCGAGTGATAGAATGCTGTAGTACAGCGCGATGAAGCTGCTATTTTGTGACGCATCCGTCTCTGACCAGAGTTGTTCGCACTTTTTGAGAAATCGGTGCTTGTCTAATATCGGGTGTATGTAATGATTTGAAGAAAAAAAGGCGTGGATAAAGACGCTGCATTTGTGGTAATGGATCGAGACACCCGGGGGTCGACGGCGTAGGGTCGGAGTTGATGGATTGCTGAATGCCGTCCATCATGCCCGGTGAGAATCGCGGGTTGTGAAGATTGGAGACGATCGACCCGCTCTCCTGCTCCTTCGCAGGTAGAAACACGTCGCGATCCTCGTTCCTCTGGACTCGCGAGAGCAGCGCGACGGACGACGAGCTGCCGTAGAACTCGACGCTTCGGGTGTGCATATTGACGGCGGAAAACTCCTGGGCGCTCTGCTTTGAGCTGCAGCTGGGTGACGGCACCTGATATCCCCAGTCTCTGCTCTGGCCAACGGAGCCCTGCAGGGATGCGTCGACGCTTGGGGAGGCCTTTGGCGAGGATGGATCGGAGAAGGCGCCGGGAGTCAGGACGGTTCCGGGTGTGGGAGCTGGCATTACACTGGGCGTGTCCGACGAAGACTGCAGCGTCTTGACCTGCTCCTCAAGTTGGCGCACATATCTGTCGCAAAGATGTGAGCAGGCTAAAGAGAGGCAATGATAGTCGCCAAGATGCTTACTCGGGAGTGAACCTTCGCTTGAGGATGGAGCCATTGGATCCTCGGTACGTGCACTCAACGTTGCGTTCTAGATAAATTAGCTACGCGAGTCCAATCGTTACGGGGAGGCCATGTTACGTCGGCAATAGCTGCACGGGTGAGCTTCGTCGCATTTGTTCTTCTTTATCCGACAGAGCTCGCACGCGAGGACGGCACGAGGGCGGCGTGTTTTCGCCCGAGGCTTCTGTATCTCGCCGGGACGATCCATGGTTTCGTTTACTCGGGGATGCAGAGGTGCAGGAAGATGCGCCAGACGCTGGGATTTGCCAATTGGCCTGCGGGCACGAGGAATGGGAAGGGATTTATCAGCGGGTGCGAGACGGCCACAATGGCGCGATTCAATGCGGGGAAATGCGGTCTTAACGCTGTCCTCGGTGGATACTGCGGGGGTTTTAGTGAGAACGAGCATGCTGTGTGGCGAGTCACAGAGGCGTGGAATCGGAAGGGTCTGGCATGTGGTGTGTTGGATGTTTGGAGGGGAACTCAGCTCTAGCATCGATACGGAGGCTTCATTGTAAGGATTGCCCGCTTCAACAGACTATTCAGGTCGTTAACCATGTTCCAGAGCTATTATACAAGAATTAATCCTCCGCAGCGCTCCATTTAGCGTCTTGGGGTTCTCACGATCCTCCTCACGATCCACCCGATAATGGCATATCTTCGCCTCCCGGTCTCTCGGCTGAAAACATGTTTCATACAGGGGCAGTCTCCAAACACCCACATGTCCCTCGTCCAGACCTTTTTATCCCCTCAAATCGCCATCACAAGCCATGCCGTGTTTGCGGGGGTAACCAAACTCCTGGGGCAGCTCGGAAGACTCGGGACCATCTCCACATTCCGGCTTTTCCGGACGCTCCATGTGAGACGAACCTGTGACTAAGCGGCACTTTGGACGCAGTCGCCAATTAGAACTTCCAGACTCTGCTCACCAAGACATCTCGTCCGCGGCGTTGAAGCTGGGGAAGACGCGGGGTGCGTACGGCACGCTGCGAGGCGTCCGACACGTGGACTTCCTTGCCATGGAGACACCAATTGAGTCAGTAGATTGACTGTCTCTTTGCAGACTGACTCGGTCCCGAGCGGGGGAAGCCGACATTCGGCCCTTCCGGCCATGAAGCTAAGGATGAGGCGTTGTCATTATGCATCTGTGTGTCACTTCGGCGATTTCAACTCCGAGCTTTGTGACCCGCAGCCACGTCGATGCTTTCTTGCTAAATTCAGCATGCTGTGACGAATGGCCCCCGCCCCACAGCTGTTTTTTATCTGGAATCTGTCACGCTGTACCTGGGTAGTAAACGCGATTCAGACCGGCGTGGCAGAAGAACACCGCGTTTTATTATGGATTGTCTAGGGTAGGTGATTTACATCGCCTGTTCGTCAGTTAAATCAGGCTCTCTAAAAAGTCGAACCCTTCCCGCTGGAGGTTCCACGTCTGTGATCCAACCTTCATTTTCGCTGCAAACGTATGCCCTTCATCGGGGATTCCCCTCATTCCGCACTTGACACCATTTTTAGACAGTGCTGAGAGCATCCCTTTGCTGAGATACTGGGGTACCATTTTATCCTCATCGCCGTGAACAATAAATGTTGGCGGGAAGCTGCTGGAGATGTTTCTGGACGGGGTCAACCTTATCCCAATCTCCCGACGGGAAAATAGCATCCATCACTCTGCCGTTGGCAATTCGCGTAAAGGCAAACGCTTGGCGCGGATCGCTGAAGTTGGGACCTCCCACCCGCTGGCCCTCCAGCGACACGCCTCCCTCAATGGGTACCGGATCTTCACTGAAGACTTGGTTGATGAAGTCGTCGGACAGATCGGTGGACAACTTTGATTTAATTTCTGTCAATGTCGTCTTCCAGAAAGCGTCCGAAAAGTTGCATGGCCCGTACATGTCGAAAATGCCTGCCACTGGGCGAGGGACGCCAAAGCCCTGGATCATCTTGTCAATCCATATTCTCATTGAACATTCGCACGATGGCAATTCGGCAGTTGACTCACCAAGCTCAGTGCCAATGTGCCACCAGACGACGTGCCAAACGCAAACACATGGTCCAAATCCAGTGCGTAAGGGATATCTGTGTGAGAAGTGATGGCTGCCTTCAACCCGCCGTCGTACACCCAAGTCAGAAGATCGCGACAATCCTGCATTGGCCCATCTAGAAGATTGACCTGCGGGCATAAGCGATGGTTGGGAACAAGGACGATCCATTTCCGGGTCAGACAGTCATCAATCTGGTCCATATTGACCATCTTGGAGGATCCCAGCATAAAAGCTCCGCCATGGATATCAATAACTAGACCAAAAATTGTTAGTTGCATTCACTCTAGAACGCTCAGAACCGTCTACTTGCTAACGGGGTATTGTGAGCTGCTTCCATGTCTCTCCTCCTGGGGAAGGTAAATGTCGACATCAATGTCTTGCTTGTCGACGACCTTGTAGACGCCGCGGAACGAGTCGAGGTTCGCCATGATGCCGTGTGATTCCTGCAGCTGGAGATACAAACGGAGTATAGAGTTGAACAACACGCTGGACCGGCCGTGTTCGCAATCCCAGCTCCCGCCTCCGCACCGCATTGACTGCGGGGGATATTTTGTTGCATTTGTTGGCTCTGTGGGGCGGAAGATCCGAACCCACAGCGGCAATTGCTTCGGGATATTCGCGCTCATGGCCTCTTGGGCTGGATTTGGCTTCACCCCACTTGCCGAGCGTGTCATACATTGCTCCATGTTAGGCAAAGTATAGCCGAGACATCCAGTACTTATATCGACTAGCTAGCGTCCAACATGTCCTTCACTTTCACGACGTACCAACTAAATATCTCTCGTCTCAGCTATCACCTGAGTCATCTCATTATCAACCCTTAATCTCCGGTCGACACATCCAGCATCTTCATCATGAGCATCCCCGTTCAAAAGACGCCTCCCGATGCGCGGGTAAACTACATTATCGACCAGCTCGAGGGCGAGCGCCTCACAATCCCCGGAAGCAAGGGCGCCTTCCGAATCCTAGCATCATCTAAGCAGACTAATGGCGGCATCGCCGTCTTCTCGAGCGGCGCTGTCCTATCTGACGCCCCTGGCTTCCACTGGCATGACGAAGCCCACGACGTCTTCCTCGTCACCAAAGGCTTCCTAAAGCTATGGAACGGAGACAAGTGCCGCATTTTGGGACCCGGCGATTTCGCATATGTCCCCCCTGTGAGTTCTGCTCTATAAATAACCCCAGAAACTGGCTGACCACGGTAGAAAATTATCCACAACCCTGAGCTCCTAGGCCCCCACACCGAGACTCTTGGTCTCGTCGCGCCTGGTGACTGGGTTGACTTTTTCAGATATGTCGCCGAGACATACTCCGGTGTTATTGTACCAGAGAATGATGACCGTGATCTGAAAGCTCTTTTGATTCCCAAGGTTATGGCGGCCAAGGACCGTTTCGACGTCCATTTCAAGCGAGACTACCAGCCCCCAGAGGTTGGCGAGTGGCTTGACACTGAAAACACGCTTCCCGGACCCCTGGAGCCTTATTTCCTCCGTGCCAACACGGGACCCAGGTGGCTTCTCGGCGGTGTGATGTCGCGCCCATTTATCAACGCCTCTCAGTGCAGCGAGAAGTTCGCCATCTCAAGCATCGAGTCGTCAAATGTGTATACCAACTCCCCTCTGTCCAAGTGGCTCAACTTCCCCACGGTTGACCATTGCTTCTGTGTCATGGAGGGCCTGTTGAAGGTCAAGACTAAGGGAGAGGAGGACTGGAACACTGTCCGAGAGGGACAGACCGTGGTGTTGTCCGCTGGACAGTCATTTACTCTGGAGTTTGCCAGTCGATACGTGCGAGTCATCTCCTTTACAAATGGCCGCGGTATCGAGGAGCTGATTCAGACCGCTGGATCCTCATATACCAGTTTTATCCTGCCAGAGGAGGCCCTGGAATGGGATGAGGCTGCTATCCAAACTGTATGCGGAAAACTTGGTGTCAAGGTTGAGGCCTAAGCGACCAATTGCTCTTAACGAAGGAATGTGGAGATGCGTTACCAGAATATGGCCCATGTTACCTATGTATTTATTTTGATGTACTGTAGTTTGATCTAAATCAAACGACACGGGCCCTTGTGCTCGGTGCAGTTCAAATTTATATGCTACTTCTGTGAAGTGAAGTTTGTGAATATGTGTGGTATTTCGGGGAGTTTATGGCTTCGTGTCCAAAATTAATCTCGATTTAGTTGCTTTAAGCACACAATGAAGGCGTCTTCTCTTTTACCTAAGGCCCCATTCATTTCCAAGAACTCTATGCTTACCATTAAATCCGAGTGCTTCTGGATCTGGCTCAACAATGACTTTCTGAGTGGCTAAGGCGTCTCTGGGACGAGGCTAGAAACGGTGCTGATGACGGTATTTGGTCTTCGAAGGTGGCGAGCAAAAGTTCTTTTGAGTAGTCGGTCTATAGGTGCCTCACACCTGCTGGTAAGGTAGCCTCGGGTGACTCTCGTGTCAGTCCAGTGACCGAAACCTTTTATCCAGCCGGGCTATGTTAGTTGATCAGTCAACGTTTCCATTGGCTCCAATATCTAACCCATTTTTTATGGAAGCCATTGCAAGAGGAAATGAATAAACATTAGTTGCTTGTAGCGTGTATTATGTTGCGAGGTGTAGAGTATGTTTGCGAAGATTATCATGGCTGCCCTTGCCCTATTGTCATATCAAGTACGTACACCGATTTTGTTCACCTTGAACATGGTGCGGGTATATAGTGTCATTAGGCTGGTGCTAGTATTAATCATGGGTGAGAAGAGAACCTAATCAAGACGGTAATATAATGCATGTACATGCGCGTTCTATTTCATTTCTTGGGAATCCCAGTCTTACAAGACACCTTTCCTGGCATTACGGCCATTGGCACCAAGACTGTCGTTGAAGGAGTTGCACAACAATATTCACCACAGATCTACGACGGGCTTTGGAAGCAGACATTCCCTACAACTGAGCATGGCACTGGAGTGCCGTTGACGAAGGCTGATTTTTTCTCTCTCCCATCGTCCAACGAGCTTGATCTAGACGGACATGTCCTCAAATTCTTCGACGTTCCGTACGGAGACACTCACGCCAATTCGTTTGTCCATGTACCAGAGCTTGGGCTCGTGGTTGCAGGCGACATTGTCTACAACGGAGATTGCCATCAATGGCTAGGCGAGGCCTCTACGCAAGAGAAACGGGACCAATGGATTGAAGCTCTGTCACACATTGCCGCCTTGAATCCGAAAGTGATTGTACCAGGGCACACATTCACTCCTACGTCGGAACCCAATGAGTCTCTGGCCGCTTCTATGTTAAAGGGTACCAAGGAATATATCAAGGGCTTTGAAGAAGAGCTTGGTATGGCAGCGAGCGAAGAGGACCTATTTGAAAGAATGAAGGCCCGATATTCGAGATGGAATCTTAACCTTCTTGATGGTGGATGTAAGGCTGGCATGTTGGCTAGGCAACCTTAGTTGATGATGAATTATCATGACTGTCAGATTTGAATTCCAGACTGCGATTTAGTGTTCTTAAGTTTTTGAGTGATGTATACGCTAAAAGGTTTCCCCTACATATGAACTAAACAGTACTTATTCTTTGTGAACCTCATATGAACGTAAGTCAGTAGTGCTTCATAGTTACAGGCACGCTCACCTATCATATAACAGTCTGATACTAGTTTGTTATATGCTGTGGGATAAGGTTGCTCAGTGTGTTTAATAGCTGAGGATCATAGTCCAGTGTCATGTACAGCAGGCGCGGATAATATAGGTAGCTCCTCAGTCCACTATGTCGCTGCTTTAGCTGCCTTCCTACGTATCCTGCAAATTATAAATACCGCAGTGTGTAGGAGATCGATTAAGCGCACTGCAGCATTATATAGAGACGCTCGCTCTTGTGCGACAGATCCCAGAACCTACAAGATTACCCCACACTTAATTGTGCGATCATTATATAACACTGTAAAGAAACCTCGTGCTATGAGTATCTTTGAAAGAGGGTGACAGAAGGCAACTGGAAGAGCGCCATATTCTTCCAAAGACGATAATCCTTATCAGCGTGCAAGAGGGCAACCTCGGTAGCTTCACCTTGCACGAATCTTGGGGACAGGGATTGAGGCTAATTATTCTCAGATATCGATCGCTTCGGCGGCAATGCCGAGAAATTCGACCCAGAGTGACATCTCAGCTCGCTTGACCCTCACAACAAGGCCATGTCTGACGGTCTGCCTCATCTTAGCTTCGATACTGAATCCCGAGCTTTCTCAGACTAATTCATTGCTTGGCAACTTTTGTATTCGGTTCTGTTAGCATTTTGACCATGTACAAGATTTTCACAAGTGAGGATGAGCCGCTGAACACAGACTACGTTGAAGGCAATGAGACCAAGACGGACTTGTGTTGGTGAAGTTGCCATTTTTCCCTCAGCAGTGCCTTGTATACTCTCAACAGACTGGCAATGCAAATTAGTTGTTCGATTGAGACGGCGAGTTTCATCTACTGAGGCGCTTGGCTAACGGAGTCGTCACCTCAGAGCTCCCTACCAGAAATCCTTCGTGACTTAGTTTTGCAACAAGCCACCCTTGATCAGAGGCACTCACTCCCAATTGAAATCAATGGCCGCACCTACCAGGCCTCAATTCAAGTTCGGGGCTCTTCCAACGCCATCCGAACACATCCCTGGATAGATTTGTAATCCCCATGTGACCTGTGAAGCGGGGAGGTGACAAGATAACAGTTGGGTCATGTTGCATTTGTGGCGCTTGCAGCAGGCTAGGGCTTATGGCTTGGAGACGCCGGCCTACGAAGCCTGCAGGAGGCGCTTGATGCATTTAAATGGCCTCACTCTTGCCCGGCGGCAAGTTCTGAAGGAAGTCAGAGCACAACCGGAGCAGTACTATACCGTTTTCTGTAGCAGTCGCAATCTCTCGGGCTTTTTTGACCAAACACTCGATCCATGGCGTATGCTCCTTGTTGTTTTTCTTCGGCATATAAAGCCTTTTCATATTCACAGCCGCAGTTGAGGCTGAGAACTAAAGGCATTCGAGGAAGAGGGGAACACTTGAATCAGGCTGTGGAAATTCAATCAGAGACGCAACGTTGATCGTATCCGAGAATAGAGTGGGGGCCGCGGCAAAAGGAATGAAGAGGAGGGTGACGACTGGACAAAATTTCACGATAAGGCATACCGTACGCCGGCCACTGCAATAAAAATCCCAGTTGTTGTCGCTCATGGTGCCGATCAGAGGCACTCTCGGAGTTGGTAGGATTCTTCGCAGTTTGGTACGTGTGTGCGCATAACTAGCAACCAATACTATCCCTGTCAGACCATATTAATCACCTGTCTAACTTATTACAACCCAGCCGTTCTCAGCCTCATGCACGGGGTGGATGTGACATTTGAGAGAGTGGGAAATTTACAGGGAGGACAGAGAGGGGGAAGTAGGGATCCGAACGCCACCAAGGTCCTCTTAATCTTGTCTTTTTGATCTCCAAAACTAAAGCTGAGCTTAATCTCCTATTCATTATTCGATACGGCTTGCGTCAATTGTTTGGCTATCCTTTTTGCCGTATTGACCCGTTGCACTATGGTTTCGTCGAATTGGGTCGAGCATCGGAGTCTCGAACGGAGTGCGCGAGAGCTCAACACGACAGACCAAGATGAAATCAAGGCGTTCATCCGGCACTGGGCCTCAATTACCCATAAGAACAGCCCAAGACATCCTCCGTTGGCTTCCCAGGCAGCCATATTCGACGTGGAGATCGTTCGACGACAAAACGGTTGTTCATGGACCGGTGGCGGCACTTGTAATGCTGGTTATCGATGCTGTGGTTCAGTGGACAACGGATGGTGCTGTCCATCGGATTCGGAATGCTGCGCCGATGGTAGCGGGGCGTGTTGTGATACAGGGACAACTTGCTGTCTACCAAGCGGTGCCCAAAGCTTTGTATGCCTACCTTGAACCAAGGTTCACGCGGAGTTTGTTTGCTCGATCAAGGACTCCTGTTAACTACGTATTGGCAGTGCTGCAATCCTGACCAGGCATGTGACAACACCAATCTAACATGTAAAGATCAAACGTCAGTATATCTTGTTCCCCTTCCGCCTGATGCAACCAAGTCTCGACTACCATTGTTAACAAGAGACTCATATCTCCCAGGGTCACAGAAACATCAACTACGACCGCATGGGAAACCGAAACTGATTGGGAGACGGTCTCCGAAGACGCAACGACGACCGAAGAGACCACGAGCACTTCAGACTCAACAATCCATGTCACGGTGTCCGACGTGAGCACGGGAACGACGACCATTACCACGACAAAAACCATCACGGACTCTGCGGACTCTGCAACCGAGCTATCCAAACGATTTGTGTTTGCGTACCCCCCGAGGACGCAATGGCTCGAAGCTTCGTATACGAGCCAGACCGCGAAATGCACAATGGCCCCGGCGCAAATATTCTACATTAGGCCCGCCCCAAGCCTCAATGCCCTCGCGGAAGCACTGCTTCGCCGCGGAATTGAGGTTCATCGACGCGACACTGTTACGGAGACGGACTGGGTGACCGAGTCGGCAACTACCACGGTCACGGATACAACAACTGAGACCGCGTGGCACACGGAGTGGACCACATCAGTGGAGATTGACGAGGTCACCAAAACGCACTATGCCAAGGCCGAGGAAATGGTTACGATAACCGAAACGGAGACCAAGCACGTTGAATCCTCGGCCTCGGACCCTGGGGCCACGGCATTGAGCGAATCGACAGACTTGAATTCGGACGGCCCATCAACTGGAACAATTGTTGGCGCGGCTGTTGGCGGCGTCGTCGGCATTATCCTGCTTCTAGCTGCCGTCTGGTGGTGGCGTCGTCGCAATCGCACTACAGTTGGACCTCCTGTAGTATCTAGACCCAACAGCGATGGCCAAGTTCAGCCTGTCGTAATGGAGACTCAGAGCCCGAAGCCCGTCGTGCCAATCAACACTCGGCCAGCAGGCTATGGATACACCCCTGTTGATCCATATGAAGTTAATGGAACTGCTGCCGTTGCGTGGACCCAGGAACACCGGCACAGCAACACGGGATCCTGGGGCTCGTCTCCTCCGCCAACATACCCGAGAAATACGCCGCTTGAATTGTCTGGGTCACCGTCGCCCTATGCCGAACATGCGGAACTCCCCTCGTCACCCCGAATGTATTCACATGAAATGGAAAGCCAACAAGGTTATTATCCGGCAGGTTATAGCAGATAATAGTCATCAGTAGCGGAATGAAAAGAGACGACTAATGGATATGCGGAGATTGGGATTAGTTATCGTCAAATGTTTTATATACCCGGGGCCAATGTTGAAGTCGTTCCACGAGGTGGGCACGTCGGCGAGGACCTTGGGCTCCGCGTCGCGCGGCACGGGGTAGCCGTTCTCGTCGATCTCGAAACTGTAGACGCCACCGGTGTCCTGGTTGACCCAGAAGAGGGTGTTGCCGCGGATCTTGATGCCGTTGATGCCGACACCTGGGCCTCGTAGGTACGTGGTGTCCATGGCGGTGTAGTTGCCCATGACGACCTCCTTCTCGCCCGTCAGCGTGTCGAGGCGCCAAATCTGACCCCGGGATGGCTTCCGGTCCACCTGCTCGTACCGCCCGCGCAGGACGTACTGGTCCGAGATGAGCACAGTGGTGGGTTTCCAGGGTAGGGCGGCCACGCCCTGGAGGAGGATGGCGTCGGGGAACCAGGCGATCAGCCGGGCTTCGAGCTTCTCCTTGTTCTTGCTGAAGTCGAGCTCCATCGCGCAGAAGGTGCGGTCGACATGGCTGGAGAAAGGCCCGGGGTTGTAGAAGCGGGAGCCAACGACCACGAACGTATCGGGCGTGGTCTGGCCGATGCCGATGAGACGGTCGGCCCACTCATCGAAGTTGTACACGAGCACGGTCTCGGGGTTTTCCTTCCACGGCTCCTTTACCTCCCAGACGGTGGCACTGAGTGTAGAGGTGCTGATGAGAAGATTCCCGTTGGGCCGAACCGCGATGTTCTCGATCCACCAACCATCGGGCCACTGATGCAGAAGACGGTTCGGCAGTGGTTTGGGTGTGGACTCGTCAGGCTTTTCACTGGCAGCACCGTAGTTTGCGAGGATGTCCGAGTTGAACACGGCACCGATGTTGGCCTGCCAGACCCCATCGTCGGCCTCCGGCTGACCGTTGAACACGATCTGCTCCGAGAGGCCAGGGGTGCAGGCCAAAAGGCCGAGCACTACGGCCGAGACGAAGGAGCGTATTGTGAAAGTCCGAGGCGATGCTCGGTGAAACGTTTCCCGTTTTATCTCCCTGTGTGTCCGGCCCGAGATGAGATCTAAGCCTTACAGATGTTGGGCTACGGCTTCTGAGCACAATATATAACCAATACAGACTGCTTTGATCGGTAGGTAATGCTTTGCTTGCATTGGGGTATAGGTGTAACAGGCACCCTCAACAGCCGCCCCGAGTTCCTCCCGCGAGCGCGCAAGAAACTAGCGGCGGTTGTTATTCTCGGAAAGTAGCCGGATTTTTCTGTGGCCCATGGTACCGACGCAGTTTTTTCCTTGTTCATTTTTCGCCCTTTCCAAAATCCTTGCCAGCAGCAAAGAACCGCTCGCCTAAAGTTGGGCAGCAAGTACTTTCTAGGAGGCGCCTGTAGGCTTACCGGAGATAACATTTACGCTCATGCAAATCCACGCTTCAATTGCCCTTGGAAATTCTCCGAAAAAAAGGTCCTGGCATTCTGTATGCGGACTTGACGCGCCAGCGCCCGGCCCGGACGCTTTCATTCCGCTTATCAATTCCCCAGTATACTACCCGCCCTGTGTAAGTACAGGTGAGTATGCTCCAGTGAGATTCTGACAATGACACTAGCATACCATCTGACATTTAGACTCCGGCGGAGAGATGAATGTCATGACCTTCTTCAGTTTCATCAATTCTGGACCCGTCTTAGCGGTGGCGACGATTACTCCTGCTCTACATGCGCAGCCGCTGGAGAGCATCGACCCCCACGGTGCCAATCGACTTGGATATCTGGCTCTAGGCTGGCATGCAGCTGCCTCAGATCTGGTGAAAAGCGAGCTTTGAACGGCCGAGTACTAAGTAGAGTTCCTTTACACTCTTTTCGTCGGCAAGTATGTGTGGCTTGTAAACCTCCTCTTGCTTGCCCTGCCAACAACACCTAGACGAATGTCCGCTCACACTCCTCGCTCATTCAAACACCCATTAGTTCCTAGCTGTGATAGCATCGAGCCCACTATACCTCTCCACAGCCCAAGACAAGATGCCGGCCTCGTCAGCTCCAAGAGGCAAGACGACGACGAAGGAGATGTGGGAGGCTATGAAGGAGTACTTTGGTGACGGCCATGTCGTCGGATCGTCTCCCCTGCGCTACAACCTGCACATGTGCGACATGGAAGGGCTATCGGCCGGTACCAATGGCAGCACTCCCGCAACCCGCTACGGGGTGGAGATCATCGAGGAAGCCATGCCCTTGTACTCGATCTTGAGTAGCACGAGCCCGCCGCCTTGCACCTGCTTCGACATGGCCCTCATCGTGCAGCATATTGATGACTTCCTCGCCACGACGTCCGATGCCGACGCCGGCTCCCACTCGGAGGACTATGTCATCGCCAGCGGCAAGGACGACGGCGGTATCGACGAGACCTGCCTGTATATTATGCGCGACACACTCAGCTGGTGGGTTCACTGGACCGGATCGCTGCGCCCCGGCGACTACAGGAAGCAGATCTACGTCGCCTTCGCCGCCATCCCGGATGACCTGCAAGTCCCCCCGGCCGACTTCCTGGACGGCTCGTTCCGCTTCCTCGGCCATTCGTGGGATGACTGCCGCCAGGGCCTCCTGGCCGAGGGCGTAAGCCCCGCCCAGGTCGAGTTCGCCGAGATGTGCCTCTGGCGACAGATGCTCACGCAGTACCTGGAGAAGGTCGACATAGGCCTGCTCCCGATGCTCCGGGGCAAGACATCCGTGATGACGCAGTACCGCGTGCACACGGGCAACACGCTGGGGTGCGCCGCGCTGGTGCTGGCCTCGGAGGGCATCGAGTCGCGCCGTGTGGAGGACAACGAGCTGGAGGCCGCGTCCATCGCGCAGTGCCTGAGCATGGATATGGCCAAGGAGGCGCTCGGCATCCTCCAGGGCGAGAGGACCGAGACCGTGGCCGGCCACCGGACCCAGCTGAAGCGCGAGCTGCGCTGGGTATACGTCCGCTGCATGGACTACCTCAACTCCGGGCGCAACGCGCACATCCTACGTCGCTTCTCCTCGGCCGGATTGACAAGGAGCGGTTTGTCAACATCAAGATGAACGGTGCCGAGCCGATCGGTGAGACAGCTTAGGTCTTCTTTTTTTCCTTTGACGAATCACAAGTCGGCTGTTTGTTTTCTTATATGTCACTCGATAGCCCCGCCATTGTTAGCTTTGATTGGTATTGGGTAAGTACTTAGGTAGGCAGGTGTAATGAGTCTAAGCAGTCTTCCCGGGTTGGATGTTGCAGAGAGATGAGGCCGCGACGGCATCAAGGCAACGTGCACACTGTAAATGTGGATTTGTCAGGCTGTCCAGATCTTTCGGACAGATACCTCGTTCAATTCTGTCTAGCATAGAAAGAAAATCGCAGTCTCCCGATTGGCACCTGGTAGAGATAGTCCATGGGCATCTGAACTTGCCCACATACTGGTAAACAAGTGCTATAGCGGAAGATGACGACGTCCATCGACCAAGCATCAACAAAATATCTTTGCCCCTTACAAATACGTGGCTATGATAGTAACCACTAGAGCACCAAGAAGATATAAAAACGGTATCCTTGCCACTTACCACTTGCCACTTGCCACTTGCTACATCGACAAGAATTGAATACTAGCCCGGTTCGTCAACCACAAACCTTCGATCCATTGCCTTTGTCACTTTGCCTCCAATACTATCAGACAGCCAGACAGCTAGACAATCAAGGAACATAGGAATAGCTAGCCCACTGAGAACCCGTCAAATGCGGCAAGAAAGGTTCCCAATCCCTATCCAGCCCAGACCGGCCGGCATCAAACTCCTGGGCGAGTCCTGGATCAGCACCAGGCGTCGTCGCTACTGACACCGCCCGCGCATTGGCGGCCCTGGCAGCCAGAATGTCGTGGCAGAAGCCCAGGCTCTCTTTCGCGGCTCGCGCGACCTGCAGCTCAACCGGCCCATCCGCCTCGAGGGCCTCTACCTGTGCGAGGATCATACTGAGGAACATATGGCTCTTGACGTTTGTCTCGCCCAGCTGGATGCGCTCGGCTGACAGCGCGATCATGTCCTGAACGGTCCGCTTCAGCACATCGCGATGCTGACCGGTACGGTGCAGCGTGCCGTCTTGACGCTGCACCTCGACCAGCGAGAGCAGCTCGTGGCCGATGGTCATGATAGCGCAGCGGATGCCCTCGCGGAAGAGCCCGGCGCCGGTGACCATCAGTCGGTGAAACGCGGCGTCTGGCTCCGGCGTCACCGTGGCCATTGCCGCGTCGAAGCTGATCTTGAGCGAGTAATGGAACAGCGGATTCTCTTGCGCCTGGTTGCTGAAGGAGAGGTGCAGCGGAATCATGAACCGGCGGACGAGGTAATCGAGCAGGTTTCGGTGAAAGACGGTGCACTTGCCGTTGCTGTCCCGCACCAGGCTGCTGCATCTGCGCAGTGCCTCGCTCAGCTCAGAGCTCAGGGCGAGTACTTTGGGGTAAGAGATGTCCGAGTGCATGCCGTTGAGAAGCTGGACGATGCGCAGGCGGACCGGCAGCGAGGCGAGGATCGCGAGCTGGATCGAGGTTGCGGTAAAGGTGTCCTGGGGGTGTGGCAGGAGTGTCATGGTTGACCTGTCCATATCTTCGTCGTTTACGTTGGAGGGCGGTTTGGTGTTGAACTCGTCCAAGGATATCCTCGTTGGCATCCACGAGTCCAGGGATGATTGCACGGCCAATTCGAGAATGGTGGCCCAGAGCCTCCGGCGGACTTCGGCCTGCAAGACCGACATGGCCGGCAGATGATCAGGATCGCGGTTTAGACCCATCTGCATTGCTTCATGGACAAGCGAGCCCATGGACACCCATATCAGGTCCCCGCCGATGGAGAAAATCTGCCGCGCTAAAATGGTCAAGCAGTATATCTGCAGCCCGGCGATGGTGAGGCGGTCCTTCTCCAGCGGCCCGGCAAGCCATGTTTGAGCGGCGAATATCCACTGTTGGACCATCTCGACATTGCAAAGTGCGGCATCCCTATCCCCGTGGTCCTGTAGACTTGATCCTATGCCGATGACAAGAAGAACCTGATGGCGCATGTCCATTGGCGCACTCCCCGGTTGGTTCCAGAATCCGTCGTATTGCATCCGAAAAGTCGGGCCGTGGAGTATCCGGTGTGTGGATTCGAAGGATGCGAAGTAGAGGTTGACCATGGCATCGGCCACCTCACGGGATAGAGGTAAGATGCCGAGATGGGTGGCGGGGGAAGACCTGCTGGGCCGGCCGACCTTGATAGTCTTTGCGCCATCCTTGCACTTCCGGAGAAGCTCTCCAGCTTGGGTATGAAGCAGGGAGGTTTCCGTGGCTTGGATCATGGCATTGTCAACGTCTGTGTTGACTATGCCCTTATAACAGGAAAGGATGGCCGAGAACGTCTGAGCCGAGCCCATCCACCGGCTCTTACCCAAATCCCTCGACTTGTTCAGTACGATTTGCCATTCTTGGGGTCCGGCCGGCGGCGGACGCGTGACGCTTTCCCGATCAGCCTCAGAAAACGCCCGGGCAGAAGCCTGTTCGCCGAGCCGAGGCGCGGACTCCTCCTCCAGTCGCCGGATCCGGTGCAGAATCTCATGGATGTCGGCTCCGCCATTGCCCGCCAGAGACCGAGTTCCGCTATGGCCTATGGAAACCGGAGTGGGCACATCGCGCGCCGCTGCTGCTGCTGTTGTTGCCACGATGGTCCGAGACCCGGACTGGTGGTTGCCATGAAGGTCTATGTTGGATTCATGGACATCGTTTGTCAAGGCAGCACCCGGTGTGTTCTGTTGGCCAGCGTGGATCTGGGTTTGTTTTTTGACCCGAGGCCGGAGCTGGGCTGCGGAGTGGCCGCTGGCTCGCTGTCGACTCCCGTTCACTGCTCGGGCCAGGACGATTGCGGGGTTGAGCGAAGATACACTGGGCATTCTGCCGCACACAATGCGCGCAAGGGTTTGTTGTGGTCACATCTGATCTTTCGCCGGCGGCACTCCGAGCACGAGAGGGCCGGCCGCCGCCGTCGTCGGGGCTGTGGCGTCATCTGTCGCTCCATCAGGCGGCTGTCTTGTCCAGGCTTTTCGGCTGAGTCAACATGCCGCATAAGGGAAAAGAGGCATGAGGAATGATTGCTGAGGATTTGGGTAACTCGACGAATAAGAACTACTCGTGGCCCAGGCAGGCCCAGAGGGGGTCGTCGTATGCCAGGGGCAGAGCGTCCAGGATGCTGCATGGAGCGGTTCCACGACACTAGTTGCCCTAGCGAGTCCTACCAAACGTCGGATCATTCGTCAGATCAGTCCACGGTCAGGGGCGTCATGTGGGAGGAATAAACCGGAAGACGGATAAAGGGAGGGAAATGAATGGGAGCCCTGCCTAATTATTCGCACAATTGCTCGGCCGTAATCAATCTGTTTCGGGCGACGCGAGGGCGCTGATTGGCCACGCAGAGCTCCTCGGCCGACCGGATATAATTAGCGCTTGGACATCTTTTGAGTGCCTCTTTGATGGGTCCACATCGCCTAGGAGCCCATCAAACACGACACGGGCTGCAGACATGCCCATATCACTTAGGATATCACCGTTACAATTTCTCTCAAACTACTTTTCGAAACCAGAATATCCGAGAGATATAGGAGCTAAGGAATCAAGGGCAGCAAAGATAGGCCAAGAATTACGGGCGCTAACACAGAACCTCACAAAGGTCACTCTTAGTCGGTCTCCATACGCTAATAATAAGCATAAAAGCCAAATTCGTGCATGTTTTAGACAATTTTCGGATCCGATACGGTCAATTCAATCAGTGCGCCTAGACTGCATACATATGTACCTAGGTGGCTCTGGGTTCTACCCACCGCCCTTATAATTAACTGAAGCTCGTAAAAAAAATTTGGTCTCAGAAATGACCGTTTTGACGTTTACAGTTCCACAAATGTATCCATGACTGCCAACCAGCTCTGTCCAGGAGGCGATATCCAGATTTTATATCGCGTGTCTTACCAATACCGTGCCTCTATTCATACGCATCTCTATTGATAGCCTCAAGCATCTGCATCAGTTTGTCCAGCGCCGACGAAATCGTATTGTTCACGGTCCCCGCCTTGGCCACTGTTCCCGAGGCAGGGCGATCCAGGGACCACTGCTGGGGTTGGGTAGACCTCTTCGGGGACGATGTGCTCTGCCAGTTGTAACCTCCCTCCATAGCAGTCTCGCTAGGAGGCGTCATGACGACCGGGTTCCTGGTGTTGTTGGAGAGGTTGATCAGCGCCATGGTGATGCTCTGCTGCGTGCGCCGGATGAGCACGTCGATGACCTCGGCTCTCGCGTCGCCCTTTAGCTCAAACCCGCCCACGGAGACTGCGGTATCTGGCAAGGAGTACGACGCCTCGGCTTTGTTGGCCTGGAGAGATTGATTGCTGAGCTTCTGGACCGAGGACAGCAGACCGTGGACACTCATGGCAAACAGAAGGAATGCCTCCCTGTGGTTGTGATTGGTAGGCGGCGCACTGCAGCGAATCAGGTTGTTTCACAGAGTCTCGGCCAGCTGGACGCCTCGGAGCACCGAGTCGACTGAGGATCCCAGATGCAGGTGCTCCAGGTCATAAAGCAGCCTGGCCAGCAGCTGGAGGCACGAGCAGCCCGTCGTGATGGAGGATCGCGACCCGGGTCGGCTCATAGGAGCGACGAAGCCGGAGAACTCGACGCTCAAGGGGCTGATCAAAGAGTTGGAGGACAGGTTGCTGGAGCGCTCACCCTGTAAAGGGGTCTGTGTCATGGTGCCGCTCCGGTCTGGCTCGGATCTCAGGATATCCTCAAGAGTTGATGTTTCCGAATTCTGACGAGGAAGAAAAAAGGTTGGTAGGGGCTACTATGAAGCGAAGAAGTGGAGTAGCCGTCGGGCCACGTGAGTATTTACATGGGATATAAACGATTGGCCGAGCATCAAGTCGCTGTGTCCTCCAACGTCAGTGACGTTCTTGTTCCATTCGCCAGCGCTCCACTCAAAGCCGCCATTGGCGTCGAATAAATGGTCCAAGCCGAGATCAAAGGTAATTGAATTCACCGAGGGCGAAGGTGGAGTTGGCTGTGGCTTTTGGTGCTGTGCTTGCTGTTGGTCCCGCTCCTGCTGCTGTTGTTGTTGCTCCCGTGGTCCCGAGTCTCCCCGCTGGGGGAGTTCGGCGGTAGTTCTGTTGGCGGAGTCACCTCGCCCATGCTGTATTTCTGACCGCTGCTCCTGGTCGTTAATGCTCTCCAACTGTTGCATCAAAGTTCGTCTGTTTTTGCTGCCCTTCGGCCGTCCGAGACGCCCGCCGTGGCTGTAGTCGCAGCGGACTTGTGACAACTGACAGTTGTAGCATGGGTTTCCTCCGAGACACTTGGTTTTGGCATGGTGGCAGCCATCACAAGCAGAACGCAGCCGGCTTGTTGGTTTGGTGACTTCGTCCTGCCCGGACCCCGAGGCTGGTGTTGTTGTTGGTCGGCCTTGTTCACTAGCGGTTGCATAAAACCAGCCATTACACGGGCCTTGCGTCGGCTGCGACATGATTTGGGTAACCTAAGTCCCGGCAGACACCTGAGGAAACCCATAGTTCAATCGTTGGGTCAGCAGCTATATACGCCGTACGCGAACGACCGGCTGGCGCTCTGCCACTTGGATAGGCTCAATCTTCTGCTCCCGCAGCCGCATATCGGTTATCCTAAGGCGGCTTTGAAATCGCCTGAGTTCCTGGGGTTGGGCGGCGCAGCGTAGCCGGATTACGTCCGCGAAGACCAGCCACCAATCAGCTCGTCCGATATACAGCCAAGACGTGCCATCGAGGACTCGGCAGAGCAGGCATGCATGCAATAAGACGTGTGCTTACGTATAGAACTCAATTATAATCACTGTAGGATTCGATACGATGTGGAGCCCAAAGATGATGTTCTTGACCTTTTTCAGTAACCTTTGCATGAAGTTGGTCGTCACCATTTCAAACGGTTGAAGCGGAACCCCTGTTGTGGACCGATTCAACCAATCGTACTAGTAATTACTAGGGTCTGGTCTGGACCCTGGCATATTCCGCTGGCCGTCGGGCTTTTCGGTCCCGCCCTCGGCCGAGAGCTTATAATTACACGACACGCGTAAACACACAGGAGTAGAAACAAAGATATAAATATCATTCCGGATCTCAACAATGCCAATACTAGGGCCATCGACCGAGAAGAGCTTGAGACGGAGGCATCCAATGTTATGAGAATCTGAGCTTCGGATCTGGGACACGCCAACTGCATCATCTTTGGGCCAAGTACAATCCACCAAGTACAATACACCATGGCACTGGAGGAGGCGAAGCATTCGCAGCCCTCTATCGTCCAGGAGCTTGCTAGCGATTTCGTCAGGCCCAAGACCGAGGACTCCAATGACGAGCCTGTCTTCGGCAGCACCGATCCCGACTCTCCCCTGAATCCTTCCGGAAGCAATTTCAGTGCCCGGGAGTGGACGGCGAACCTCGTGAGTCTGGCCACAAAGCAAGGCCAGGACTTTCGTCATGTCGGCTTGTGTTTCCAGCATCTCAGCGTTTTCGGCTATCACACACCGAGCGATTTCCAGAAGACCGTTGCCAATATATGGCTGGCCCTGCCTGGAATCATCGCTCGTCAGCTGCTGCCCAAGAGCACCACATCGGGCCAATTGCGAGTCGACATCCTCCGCGGCTTCAACGGTCTCATCCGCCCCGGCGAGATTTGCGTAGTCCTTGGCCCGCCGGGCTCTGGCTGCAGCACGTTCCTCAAGACCATCTCGGGCGATCGGAATGGCATCTTCGTGAATGACAAGGCCTACTTCAACTACCAGGGCATCCCCGACGAGGAGATGCACTCTTCGCACCGCGGGGATGCCATATACACGGCCGAGGTTGACGTCCACTTTCCAAATCTCACGGTTGGTGAGACGTTGGCGTTTGCCTCGCGCGCACGCTGCCCACGGGAGCTTCCATATGGCGTCTCGCAAGATGAGTGAGTTGCCCCAGTCCAGTCCAGTCATCCGCAACCATCACTCCTCCTCCTCCTCCTCCTCCTCCCCAGAACGCCACGAGAGTAACTGACACGGGATTATTTCCTCAGGTACTGTCGGCATCTCCGCGACGTTGTGATGGCCATGTACGGCATCAGTCACACCGTCCACACCAAGGTGGGAGACGACATGATAAGAGGGATTTCGGGGGGCGAACGCAAACGTGTCACCATCGCCGAAGCTACTCTTTCGAACGCCCCTTTCCAGTGTTGGGATAAGTGAGTGACTGCTCCCGATGGCCGGGTACACTTTTGTACAAGCCGTGTAGACAACTGCTAACTATCATCTCTTCCCTCCTCAAGTTCCACACGTGGTCTAGATTCAGCAAACGCCATCGAATTTTGCAAGACCCTTCGCCTCCAGTCGGAGTTGCTCGGCCACACCTGCGTCGTGTCGATGTATCAAGCGCCACAAGCCGCCTACGATCTGTTCGACAAGGTGCTTGTCATCTATGAGGGACGCCAGATCTACTTTGGGCCTGCGTCCCAGGCCAAAGACTACTTCGTCAATCTCGGATTCGATTGCCCTGCACGCCAGACAACGCCCGACTTCCTTACATCCATGACATTTGCGTCGGAGCGCGTCATCCGTCCGGGCTGCCACCCCCGCGAACGCCAGACGAATTTGCGGCGGCCTGGAAAGCCAGTTCCGAGTCCATGACGCTTCAGGCCGAGATCGAAGCATACAAGGCGCAGCATCCGCTCCAGGGCCCAGATGCTCAGACCTACAGGCAGCTTAAGAAGGCACACACCAGGCCAAGGGGCAGCGCCTCAGCTCCGCGTACACTCTTACCTACTCTCAACAGGTGCAGCTCTGCATGTGGCGCGGCTTGCGGCGATTCCTGGCAGACCCCGGCCCGCCGTTGGTCGTCATGGGTGGCAACGTCGTCTTGGCCTTTATCATGTCGTCCCTATTCTACAATCTGCAGCAGACCACCGAGTCGTTCTACGGCCGTGCTATAGTTCTCTTCATGGCCGTCCTGTTTGATTCCTTCGCATCCGTCCTCGAGATCATGACGTTGTATGCCCAGCGTCCAATCGTCGAGAAGCACTCCCGCTACGCCTTCTACCACCCGTCTGCCGAGGCGTACGCTTCGGTCCTGGTAGACCTGCCTCTGAAGATAGCCGGCTGTATCTCGTTCAACTTGGTGTTTTACTTCATGACCAACTTGAATCGCACACCCGGAAACTTCTTCTTCTACCTGCTGACCGTCTTCCTGCTTGTCCTAGCCATGTCTGGCATCTTCAGATTCATGTCAGTTGTTCTTTGCCTTCCGCCGAGCGCATAATGTCGCCGGGAAATACGGCTAACAAATTTATTCCAGCGGCGCATTCTCGCGAACCAAGCAGCAGGCAATGGTGCCAGCCTCGGTCCTGATGCTCGCCTTGCTCGTGTTCAACGGTTTCGTTGTCCCTATCGACTACATGCTTCCTTGGTGTCGGTGGATCAACTACGTGAACCCGGCTGCCTATGGTTACGAGGCACTGATGGTGAACGAATACTCGGGCCGAAATTTCGAATGCTCCTCCTACATTCCGAGCTACGGCATTCCTGGAACTACCAACATCGCCTGCGCAGCCATTGGTGCTGTCCCTGGCCAGACGTCCGTTACCGGAGATGCATATATCGGCTCCGCGTACAGCTATTACAGCTCCCACAAGTGGCGAAACATTGGCATCCTCATCGCCATGACTATCTTCAACCATTTTTTATACGTTCTGGCTAGCGAGTATGTCACGGCAAAGAAGTCAAAGGGCGAGATTCTCGTTTTCCCCCGGGGTGTCACGCCCAAGGTTTCCGGCCGGGGACGCGATGATGTTGAGGCCGGGTCTACGGGTGCGATCCTGGAGAAACCAGGTTCTGGGTCACCGCGCAAGGGGAACTTCCAAGGCTCCACTAGCGTTTTTCACTGGAACAATGTATGCTACGACATCTCCATCAAGAAGAAGACGCGGCGCATTCTGGATAATGTTGATGGCTGGGTCAAGCCCGGTACCCTCACGGCCTTGATGGGTGTTTCCGGGGCCGGAAAGACAACGCTGCTGGACTGTCTGGCAGATCGGACGACAGGCATCGGCATTCTCACTGGCGAAATGTTAGTCGATGGCAAGCTGCGCGACGAGTGCTTCCAGCGCAAGACCGGCTACTCACAGCAGCAAGATCTTGCCCTTGAAACGAGCACTGTGCGAGAGGTATTCTCAATCCCTCATTCCATTACACCCTCCAAGCCGTCCACTAACCTACGTTTACAAAATGATAGGCGTTGAAACTTCTCCGCATTGCTCCGCCAGCCCCACAGGGTCCCCGAGGCGGAGAAGCTGGCATACGTCGATGAGGTGATCCGGATGCTTGACATGCAAGACTACGCCGAAGCAGTCATTGGCGTTCTTGGTGAGGGTCTCAATGTCGAGCAGCGCAAGCGCCTGAACCTTGGCGTTGAACTCGCTGCAAAGCCACCGCTACTTCTCTTCGTGGACGAGCCCACTTCTGGTCTCGACTCCCAGACAAGCTGGGCCGTGTTGGACCTGTTGGAGCAGCTTTCCAATGCAGGACAGTCAATTCTCTGCACCATCCACCAGCCTTCGGGGATGCTGTTTCAACGATTTGACCGTCTTCTTCTACTCGCAGAGGGAGGAAAGACGGTTTACTTTGGTGAGTCCCGTCCTCTCCGCCCGCCCCATGACTCCCTTTCTCGACATTTGTTGCTACTGAGGTCCATATTACTCTCCTGCGGTGCTTTGAATCCTTTGCACTGCTGACCTATGCTTCCTGGCGACAGGTGATATTGGCGAGAACTCCAAGACACTCACGGACTACTTCGAGCGCAACGGGGCCAACCCTTGCCCTCCCAGCGCCAACCCAGCGGAGTGGATGCTGGAAGCTATCGGCGCCATCCCAGGCAACAAATCGGAAGTAGACTGGCAACAAACCTGGCGCACCAGTCCAGAATACCGCCTGGTTCAGGACGAGCTTGCCCGTCTCAAGTCCGAGGGAGCAGCCCGGCCGTCTTTCGACGAGAAGCTCGACCCAACCTCCTATGACGAGTTCGCCACACCCCTATGGTACCAGTTCCGAGTTGTTGCGCAGCGCGTCTTCCAGCAGACGTGGCGGACTCCCTCCTATATCTACTCCAAGCTTGTCCTCTGCACCGTAACCAGCCTCTTCATCGGCCTGGTCTTCCTCGACTCGCCGCGCAGCATCCAGGGCCTGAAGAACCAAATGTTTGCCATCTTTGAGATGATGAGCATTACCGGCCAATTGATCGAACAACAGATACCGGCTTATATGGAGCAGCGTGCGTTGTACGAGATCCGTGAGCGGCCGGCTAAGACGTATAGCTGGAAGGTCTTCATAACTAGCCAGATCGTATCCGAGATCCCCTGGTACACTATCGCCTCGCTACCCATGTGGGCGCTCTTCTACTTCCCGATCGGCTTTAATCACAATGCGGCGGCTGCCGATCAGGAAACCGAGCGCGGCGCACTAATGTTCCTGCTCTTCTGGGTTTTCCTACTCTGGGTGTCCACGTTTACGCACTTCAGTGTCTCGTTTTCGAACACAGCCGAGAACGCTGGCAACACTGCCAACTTCATGTTCATCCTGTCCTTCTTCTTCTGCGGCGTGCTGGCGAGTCCGGACCAGATGCCTCGCTTCTGGATCTTTCTGTACCGCGCCTCGCCGCTGTCCTACTATGTCTCGGCTGTCCTGTCTACCGGCGTAGCCAATGTCGATGTGGTGTGCGCGAGCAACGAGTTCACCACACTTATACCTCCCGACGGACAGACGTGCCGCGAGTACATGGCTGAGTACGTCAACACTGCAGGTGGATACCTACGGGATCCCGGGTCGACAACCTTCTGTGAGTACTGCAGCATCAAGGAGACCAACGTGTTCCTGCAAGGAGTCAGCTCCAGCTACGACACCCGCTGGCGCAACTTTGGCCTCATGTGTGTCTACATCGTCTTCAACATCGCCGCAGCCGTGGGGTTGTACTGGCTTGCGAGGATGCCCAAGGGGAAGAAAAAGTTGTGAGCGAGATTAACCCCCGTCTAAGGATTGAGTATCCGTGAATCTCATCAGCCATGCGCATTCGGCGCGCTGTGGAGCGTCCCGGCTACGCTCCTGGCAGATTGGCGTTGAAAACTGAACAACATCATCCATTCTCTTCATTCGATAGCATACTTCTTTGTTGACCAGGCATATGGCCGCGGCCTGAGTTTTAATTCTTGCATGCATGATTTAGACAGAAGGTCGCATTAGAGCGCGAATAATATTTCCCCACTCAATATAATCTGTCCAGTCTGATACTCATGCATTCCGTGCCTAGTTGTGTTCAGAGCATGTTGTTCAATAGAAAAGAGTAGCTTGTAATAATTTCAATACCCACAAAACACGTTTCTAGTTCATGGTACCTGTTACTGAATTCCGATTCACCGATAGCCACGGTTTGAGGTTACACATGTACACGTAGTAAACATCTTCCAGTCCAGCCACAAGATCCACCGTGTTCCCCCCTTTGCTCTTAGCCATCGCCTCAGTCATTGCGTGACTATGCCTCTTCGCAGACACAATGACGAGAACCACCTAGAGACGTTGACCGTACGTACTAGACGTCAGTGCTTCGGGATGCCTCCGCCACGCATCCGGCGGAAGAAGGACCGACAAAAGCAGCATGCTGGCGTTCAGGCCCAAGAGGAAGGCCAAACCGGCCGCCCAGGTACGCAAGAAGACCGCCCCCATGCTGGAGCTGCTTAGCACGGCGTGCCCGATGAAAGTCCCGAAAATAAAGCTCAGGGACCCGAACACCGACTCCCAGCCGTAGCTGTCTAGCCGGATGACACGGTCATAGGCCAAGCTAAGCAGGCCGGCAATACTGACAGTTACTGCCGCTGCTACAAAGCTTGTCATGATGCCGGTTAGGACTGTTCTCGCTTGTCGGTATGTAGCTGGCTATTCTTGTTCCGAGAATACAGCTTAAGGCCGGAAAGGAATGAAGCGTATGATCACGTGGTAATTTTAGAGTAGAGGTTTTTGTCAAATAATATTTCCTGTCTTGGCTCCCCTCATTATAGTCTCACTTGGCAAAGGTCTATTTATAATCTGCATAACGGCTCAAACAAGGGTTACTGTGTAAGCACATCGTTGCATAATCTAAACCATTACAATTGCCGTATTAACGATGTACCGATTTAGGGACCGAAGTCCTCAAGTGCTTACTTAGAATATTACTTACTTATGATATGCTCACAGAGGATACCCTCCTAGTGGTTGAGAGTAGTAATCCCGCGAAATCTATCTTGCTAATAGGGTCCTGTTGGATCCGATACGGTCAATTCAAACAGGGACCTCGTGTTCAAGACGATGTGGAGCCCAAAGATGATGATATTGATGGCTTTTTCTTGCCTTGACCCCTCTTTTCCAGTTAGGGGTTTCTAGGTCAATCTCACGCCCTGGATAAGATCAGGATATGATGTATCAGAGGTTTGTGCCTATCCGGCCCTTATTCCGCCTCCCGAAGGTCAACCTAACAGATCCTAAATGTCGCGGAGTATCCCGGCTATGTTCATGCATGTATATTCGCCGGGATTTTTCGCTTCCCCGCCGCGGAGTATTGATACGTTTTTTCGGGGACTAAATATTTGTGTACGGGTCCCGCCCGGGTAAAATTACATCGGGCCATGCATAAACTCGACCTGCCGAATCGAGCCTGTCAGAACTACCTGCGCAGGGTAGGGTGACATTGTGAATCGAGAATGCGGGTTTTCTTTTCAGGTGGTGGGGCATCATATGCAGTTACTCGTTCCGCCTTCGGTTCGGACTTCCAATACTACAGGGCAAGACTTCAGGGCCGAATATTCGAGACCTTCAGTTCTGTGGTTTTGAGACGGGTAAATTTCCTGCATGTATGACAAATCCGATATGGAGATAACTTAGAAGCGTGCAGGTGCAGCGTCACGATGAATGCGCCCAGTCGGCGATCGTGAGTGCCCGAGCGTTGTCTCAAAGGGCGTACGACAGTAAATGGCACAGGCAGTGTGGGCAGACCTGGAAAGGGAGGAGTTCAGCATTTTCAGTGCATATTGGGTTTACGGATGGCGATGGCTTTGCCAGTTAATGATGGAGCGTGGTGACCCTAATTGGGTTTGCTGCGAAGTACAATCAAAGTGAACCTGAACTTCCCCTGGTAGAGAGCTAAACCCACACCTAGTTCAGCCGTTTTCCAGCTCACGACTTGACGGAAATCAGACATGAAAACCACAGATGTTATATTTAATACGCCTCTTAGAGTCAAATCAGACACGCACGGCGGTGAGAGTCTCGCGCTGAAGCTGCTTCCCAGTCTCCCCCATAGTCTCGATCAGGCGGCCCCGGATGTGCTCGCCAACCACCGTCTCGACCCCAGACCCGTCCAAGGCCGTGACGTTGAGCTTGAGATTCCCGTTGAGGAAGAAGGCGACGCTGTGGCGGTGGGCGTCGCGGTTGGTTTGTACGCGGTGGCGAGCGCTGCGGTAGTAGCCGCTCGTGTACTTCTGCATCATGTCGCCCATATTGATGACGTAGGCGTCCTCGACCACTGGAACGGACACCCAAGACTCCGTGGGCGGATAGAAAACCTCCAGGCCCGTCGTGTTAGGCTCCTGGAGTAGGATGGTCACGCATCCGAAGTCGGTGTGGTCGGCAACTAATAAGAAGGAGGAAGGTTGGTATTCACGCAATGAGGGCAGGGGACATGGCAATCATTCACCAGGGGAAGCAACTTACCTCCAAACTTCAGAGGGTCTGGGTCCGACACGGGGGCGTAGTGCAGGAACCGCATCGGGATGGACGCTTTGTCCAGGAGGGAATCGAATACATCTGCGGAACATCCCCATTCTTTGGGAAGACCGAGTGCGAGAATTGTAAGGAGCGTCTTCACTAGCTTGAGCATTCTGCCCTGGTACTCCATGATGTGATCTTGAAACCTCGCCTTGGGGAGGCTAGAGGGCCACAGGTTGGGGCCAGTCGAGAAGGTGCCGCAGTCCACGTCGTCTTCCGGGACCTCCCTGCCGACCATGAAAGTCTGGTGGGCGTTTAGTTTCAAAAGTATCAAGTATGAGAGCACTGACTGCGAACCTCTTTGGTGTCGGGCATCAGCCCCTTGTGGTGCGTCTGGATTCCAGGCGGCTCGTAGCCTCTGAACGATCGGCCAACGGACTTGTTGATCCAGACCTCCATCTTCTTTTCCTCCGGAAGGGCGAAGAACATCTTGTTGACGTCAAATATCTCGCGCAGGACATCTTTAGGAACGCCGTGCCCAGTGAGGCTGAAAAAGCCGTATGTGTGGCAGGCGTGGCTCATAGATTCGACAACGGCGCGCTTGTCAGATCTGGACGAGGTCTCGTCAAGGAAGGCGCTGATATCGACAGTCGGAATCGCTGTCTCCATGGTGCTATTCATTTTACCGGTTATTCAGTTATTTAATGGAGTCGTAGGCCAGGTTGGAAGTATGTTAATTCACTGCCACTTAGGGGTAGGCCGGGTGTTGGACGTGGGTTTCAAGTGCAGGCCTTTTCTCTGTGTTTCTTTATACACAGTTGGAATTCAGTCTAGGAACTCGGCCAACCTTGACCGAGGAAGATCAGCTCACTCGTAGCATCACGTCAGGTCATTCGACTTTATCCGGAGCATTCACTGATTCGGTACCTGCAGAGGGGCTGCGCTGCAATGTATGTAAGCAGATTAAATAAGTGTTCCAATTGAATTACTTTCCGAGTGGTATACGGCGGCATCCGCCCATACAAGAACCGTAATGAAACTTGACAGTGACACCATTATCATAATCCCTGTGACTCACCATGGCTGTAGGTGATCCCTTCTCAACACCTTTGGGGGCCAAGCCTCCTCGTCCCTCTTACCCTCGATCACATCCGCACAGAATGCCGCACCAACCGCAGGATCAATAGCCCCCAAGGCACCCTTGTCGATCCGGTCACCCGTAGCCCTATCATCCCCCAACCCCGTGGCCAGAAACCCCGGGGAGATGTTGAACACGGCGACGCCGTCGTTCTTCAGCAGCCGCGCCCACTCGACCATAACCAGGTTCATGGCGCTCTTGCTCACCCTGTACGCAAGCCACCGACTCGCGGGCTTGTTCCAGTCGCCCGCTGGCGCGAGTGCGTAGCCATGGCTAGTCCCGGCCGCATGCTCCGTGACGGACGAAAGCCCGCTGGTGATGAATAACAAGCGGGGTGGCTGAGCTTTCGATGCAAGTAGGAGAGGCGCGATGGCGTGGGTGAAGAGGTACGTGCCAGTGACATTGACGTCGTAGGTCTGGTTCCAGCCCTCGCGAGGCTTGATGCGGCCAGAGGAAATGGCTCGGTCGTGTGCCGCACCTGTACAGTTGTGCATGTTGTTAGTAAAGTATTTTCCAGTCTGTTTCCGAGTCTTTCCCTTGTCGCACAAAGATTCCAGTGCCCAGCGCTCGGCAACGTACCAGCATTATTCACCAGAATATCGACATGGCCAATCTTGGCTCTGACTTGATCAACGGCGGCGGTGATGGACTCGTCCGATGTGATATCGATGCTTAATGGTTCCGCTGTAGAAGTGCTGTTGGGGAAGAGCTGCTGTAGCGTTGCAATGACATCGCTTGCCCGGGAGATGTCTCCTCGACACCCAACGAAGATGTGATAGGGTGCTGGGCGTTGAAAAAGGGCCTTGGTTACTTCAAAACCTGAAGCGAGAAAAATAGTGTGTGGTTTAGTTTCAAACACAATTTCAATCTACCTGTAAATGAGGATCGGACGTCTTACCCAGGCCAGTGTTGGCACCCGTAATAAGGACTATAGTCTTGGACTCGAGTGATGTCATTGCAGCGATGTTTACGTGTGAAGAGGTACTCGAGATGATAGATTGGGAACAAGATATGACTGGCAGCAAATCATCGTGGCAGCAAGGCACAGCATAGGTAACTCCAGGAGTTCTGGTTGGGCCGCAATATAAATGGGTAGGTTCTGGGCTCAGAATTCATGCGCAACACGAGGATATCTAGGAGCAGGGATTGCACCCGAGAATTATGTCAGCCAATCAGATATTGGCCGAGTTACTGACTGGGATATTTTTACAGGAAGATTACTCGCGAACCTCGACGAAGTGCCGGGTTGGTCTGACCCACTCCGGGCTGAAGCGGAGGTCGTCTCGGAGATGACTTATTCCGATCATCGACTACGTGTACTATCAAGGGGCCGGTAGTTAAGCCATCAGAACGTAGCAGATAGACTAGCAGAAGCCTGTCGAAATCTACAGCACATAGCCATCACTTTGCATGCTCGTCTTCGCACGACCGTTGGTGCCCTGGGCACGGAGTCGTTGAAACTCGCCCGCAGTCCGTTCCACCATATCATCGATGTCAAAGTCCCAGATCTTGTACGATCGGTCCCGGATCTCCTCGAAACACGTTCCCGCCTTGATCCATTTCGCGGGATCGGCCCACTCAGCCTGATGGTACAAATCACACACACGCCGGCTGCTGTTCACAAGCCACTGCGTGCGTGGTCGGCGCACCGTATCGAAGGCCTCAAATGTGGCCTCGACGAGACCCTGAGCTGGGGTACCGGCCTTGAGACCCTGGCGCACTTGGGCCAAGAGGATACTAAGGCAGAGCGCATCCTCGACCTTTAATGAATCATGGCAGAGCCTCTTTGTTAGTGAGCGTATACTTGGATCAGTTTGACCCTGCAGTTTGACCCTGCATCATCATGGGAGAAGACTCACCCCGGCACTCGCCCCAGCACCATGATGGGGGCTCGAGGCATGTGCCGCGTCCCCGGCGAGGCACACCGGCCCGTCATTGTAAGCCGCTATGGGATATTCGCCCATGTCGAACAACGCCCAGGTAATCAACTTGTCGGGCAGGAGTTCCACCAGCCCCAAGACGGTCGGATGCCATCCATCGAGGGCCGCCTTGACCTCATCCCGCGTCCCCTCGGCCACCAGGCTCTTGGTGTCGGGCCACGGCTTCGGATCGGATAGGAACACGACCACATTGAGCGCCTTGCCCTCGGCCACCGGGTAGTGAGTCAGGTGCGCGCCGGGGCCAACGTGGTGGTGGAAGTTCTTGGCCTTCCAAGGTCCGAGGACATCAAGCGCACGGCTCATGGACACGAGGCCACGGTAGGCCACCTTGTGGGTGTATTGGGGCTTGGAGGCTGGGTGGGATGCGCCCAAGAGGTTGGCGCGAACGCTGGATTTGACGCCATCGCAGCCGATGACTGCAAGAGAGGGAGAGGCTTGTGTCAACAACGGCTGAGCAGCAAGGGAATAGGGGTGGCAGCAGGAATTGAGACGTACCAGCGTGAGCTTCAGCCTTCGTCCCGTCGGCAAACTTCATGACGACAATACCATCCTCTTCTCTCTTCTCCAAGCACTCTAGGCGCTTGCCAAACGCAACCGAACCAGGAGGCAAGTTCTTGGCGAGCTCTTGGAGGAACTGGTCCCTCCGACACCCCCTGAATCCTGCACCGCCAATCTCGGACAACGGCTTTTGGTAGCTTGGGTCGTCGGGGCAGCGCTGGTTGTATCCGTCGATCCAACGCAAGAAGCCGTCCTCGCCGTCCTCGTCAGACACGGGCACAGCGCCGCAACGCTTCAGCGCCGAGTTGATGGCTGGGTTCACGAGATGCACTGCAAGTTGTTGTTTCTGTCAGAATCGGGAGATCGGCTCCGAGACCGAAAGTCGCTTTTCCTTTGCGGATAACCCCTTCCGCACCTCCTCAGACGCGGGCATCAAGGGACGCAAGTGGTTCGCCAACCTCATATCGGGCCACGGCCAATTCGACCACCGCTTCTTCCGCAAGAGCGCGCGGGAGAGCGCAGCCATGGATCCGCAGCGGGCACATGCTGCAGGTGTCGTATCAGGCTGTCGAGATGAGCGGGTATTTCCAACGTGCGGAGCTAGGGCGGGAGGCCGGCTGCTTCATCGGCCTCTGCCTCTGCGACTACGAGAACAACGTAGCCTGCCACCCCGCCGGCGCCTTTACGGCAACGGGCAATCTGCAGGGCTTCGTCTCGGGCAAGGTGTCGCACTTCTTTGGCTGGACTGGGCCGGCGCTGACCATCAATACCGCCTGCAGCAGCTCGCTGGTCGCCGTGCACCAAGCCTGCCGCGCGATCCAGAGCGGCGAGTGCGAGGCGGCGCTGGGCGGGCGGAACACACATCATGACTTCGGCCGAGTGGTTCCAGAACCTGGCGGGCGGTTCGTTCCTGAGCCCGACGGGGCAGTGCAAGCCGTTCGATGCCCGCGCAGATGGCTATTGTCGGGGCGAAGGGGTCGGCGCAGTCTTCCTGAAGAGCATGAGCCGCGCCATTGCGGACGGGGATCAAATTCTCGGTGTCATCGCCGCCACAGCGGTCCAGCAAAACCAGAACTGTACGCCGGTGTTTGTCCCCAACCAGCCCTCACTGAGTCATCTCTTCAGAACGGTCGTAGCTCAGGCCCGCGTGAGACCGTCGCAGATCTCCGTCGTGGAAGCCCACGGCACCGGGACTCCGGTGGGCGACCCGGTAGAATACGCCAGCATCCGGTCCGGCCCTCGGAGGGCCGACCCGGGGCGGGGCCGGAGCGGGGCCGCTGATGGTCAGCTCCGTCAAGGGGCTTGTCGGCCACGCCGAGTGCGCCTCGGGCATCATCAGCCTGATCAAGGTGCTGCTGATGATGAACAGGGGCGTGCTGCCACCTCAGGCGAGCTTCGAGATCCAGAAGCCGGCGCTGAACGCTGCTTCATCCGACCGCATGTTCATCCCTACTCGGCCACAGCCGTGGGAGGTTCCAGAGTGCGGTTTTCGCGCCGCGCTCATCAACAACTACGGCGCCTCCGGGTCGAATGCATCGGCTGTTATCCTCCAACCTCGGTCGACTTCAAACACGGCGACCGAGATTCCATCCGGCGCCAAGCATCCATTCTGGCTCAGCGGTCTCGACGAGAAGAGCCTGCACCGCCAAGTCCGGGCGCTACGGACTTACCTCGATCGTTGGGCAAAAGGCGCGTCCATTGCCAACATCTCCTTGAAGCTTGCTCGCCAGAGCAACCGCACGCTGGAGTCGCGTCTGCTCCTGAGCGCCTGCTCCGTTGACGAGCTGAAACAGACTCTCTCTGCCGTTGAGAGGGGCGAAGCAACTCCAGACGCTACCATCCAATCCCCGTGGGCATGTTCTACCGGCGCCCCAGCCGTTGTCCTCGTTTTCGGAGGACAAGTTTCTACGCACATTGGCCTTGACAGGCAGCTCTACCACTCAGTCGCCCTCCTCCGGCATCACCTCAACGCCGTCGACGGAGTCGTCCAGTCCCTCGGGTTCCTCAGCATTTTCCCGGCCATCTTCGAGCGCAGCAGCCCAGCAGTGGTGGATACGGTCCAGCTCCAGGCCATGCTGTTCGCCACGCAGTACGCCTTTGCGCGGTGCTGGATCGACTCGGGCGTGAAGCCGGCTGCGCTGGTGGGCCACAGCTTCGGCGAGCTGACGGCGCTATGCGTTGCTGGGGTTCTCGGGCTCGAGGATGCCGTCAAAATGTTCACCCGACGGGCCGCCGTCGTGCGCGATGCTTAGGAGGATGACAAGGGCGCCATGATAGCCGTCGAGGCAGACCTCGCCGATGTGGAGCAGCTGTTGGCCGACGCCAACGACAAACACTCGAATAGTCCGGCTAGTATTGCGTGCTACAACGGTGAAAGAAGCTTCACTCTTGCGGGTCCGACGGCGGCCATCGACGCCATTGCTTCCCAGTTGGCGATGCTCCACAGCAAAGGACAGAAGAAGACGATCAAGTATAAGAGGCTGGACGTCACCAATGCTTCCATTCCGTGCTCGTCGACCCTCTTCTCGATTCTCTGAAGCAGCGCTTCCAGGGCTTGACCTTCGGCAAAGCCGACATCCCAATCGAGCTGGCCACTGAGAAGAGCGAGCCGGAAACCAAGTTCACGGCGCGCTTCGTCGCAGACCACATGCGACGGCCGGTGCACTTCTACCACGCCGTCTCGCGCCTGGCCCGGCGGTACTACTACTCCTCCTCTTCCTCCCCCCCTCGAGCAATTGCGTCTTCCTCGAAGCCGGCACCAACTCCACCGTCACGTCCATCGCCGCTCGTGCTCTGGCTAACGCCGACGGTGCACACACGAGGACCTTCCACGGCCTCAACGTGGCCAACTGCGACGACGGATGGAGCAGACTGACCGATGCCACCGTGGGCCTCTGGAAGTCGGGGCTCCCTGTGCAGCACTGGGCGCACCACGCGCTACAGACGAGGATGGAGGAGTACGCCAAACCGCTGCTTCTTCCTCCGTACCAGTTTGATCCTGCAGCGCAACATTGGCTGGAGTTAAAGGACCTGCCAGTCGCACCTGCAGCCCGTGAGGACAAGATGGACGATGGGGCCAAGCGGGACGAGGACAAACCTCAGGAGCCCCTGATCTTCTGCGGATGGTTCCACCCCCAGCAGCAGCAACATGGCCAGGAAGAGTCCGCTGGGAAGACAGCACGGTTTCGCATAAACACGTCTACGGACAAGTACAAGCAACTTCTTGCCGGCCACATCACAATCCAGACGGCACCGATCCTGTCCGCCACGCTGCAGATGAGCTTCGTGATCGATGCCGTCACAAGCATCCGTCCCAAGTATCTTGCCGACCCTGCGCGATTTCAACCCCAGATTCAAGATGTCAAGTACCACTCGCCCGTCTGTGCCAACTCGGCGCGTGCCCTGTGGATTGATGTGGCCGACGTCGCTGCTGAGTGGCAGTTTGAAGTATTCAGCACCGCGGCATCTAGTCCTCACCACCAAGCTCAGGACCCATCTCGGGTGGTCCACACAACAGGCTCCATTACGCTTCGCAGCCCTGACGAGCCGTCGCTGCGCCGCCAGTTCGTCCCTTCGAAGCGTCTGTTCAGCCACGCCCGCGTCTCGGCACTGCTGCAGAGCGAGATACCCGACGCAGCCGAAGAGATCCTCGCCAACCGCACCATCTACCGTATCTTCTCCGAGATCGTCTCGTACGGACCTGAGTTTCGTGGGCTGCAGAAGATGGTGGTGGCCGGGCCGGGTAGAGGCCGTGGCGGTAGTGAGACGGCTGGTCAGGTCGTCCGGCTCAATCACGACCCGGCCATGGCGCATCGCTTTGACGCGCACCTCGCCGACACATTCTGCCAGCTCGGTGGGCTCTGGGTCAACTGTATGAGTGACCGCGAACCGGGATACGTCTATCTTGCCAATGGAATCGACTCCTGGATCAGGGCACATCCCGTGGATAGGCAGATTGAAGAGTTCCATGTATTTGCGGTGCATCAGCGATCGTCAGACAAGCTGTCCATGACGGATGTCTTTGTGTTTGATGCGGCCGATGGGACGCTGGTCGAGGTCATTCTAGGCATTGCTTATGTCAAGATCCCGAAGTTGGCGATGGAGAAGCAGCTTGCCCGTCTAACGGAGCCAGAGTGGATGACGGCCATATCCAAAACCAATATCTCCAGAAGGGCAATGGGGATTGACTTGGAGATGGTGACTTCACCTTCTCCTGCTCCCCCCGATTGCTTTTACGCCTACCCACAATAACATGGGTCTGGACCGCAACAATAACATTCACCAGACTGTGTCCCATCCCTCCAAGCTTCTGGTGCAAGCGCAACCCATCAAGCCCGCCGTGGAAGCGGAGCTGAAGCCTCCAGCGCAGAATTCAAACGAGCACTTGATCCAAAGCATTACAGCCAAGGTCATGGCGGCGATTGTGGACCTCTCGGGCCTGGAGCTCGCCGAGATCAAAGATGACAGTCATCTCGCCGACTTGGGCATCGACTCGCTCGCCGGCATGGAGATGGTGCACCAGATTGAGTCGGACCTGAACGTCAAGCTCCCAGACCGGGAGATCTTCATGGTTACCGACATGCCGGGTCTAATGAAATGCGTAGCCGGTGCTGCTGGTGTTGTGATGGTGGACAATCAGGCTCCCTACCCAGACAGCGACGCAACCACATCTTCAAGCTCATCGTCTGACGCCGCGGATACTACTACTACTACACCTTCGACTAGACCAAACTCGCACGGCGCAGAGGATAACCCCCAGGCGTCCCAGCTTCCCATATCGGCAGTCCTGGAAGCCTTCAGCGAAACCAAGCATTTGACGGACTGCCGCATCACGGCTATGAAGCAGTCCAACTACAGCGCCGAGGCACTTCCGCTGCAAAACTCCCTCGCTGTGGCCCTTACCCTCGAAGCCTTCGAAGTTCTCGGCGCCGGCATCCTCTCCGCTCGTCCCGGCGACCGAATTGCTCGCATCCGGCACGCCCCGCAGCACGACCGCTTCGTTAGCCACCTGTACACGATGCTCCAGGACGAGACGCAGATGATCAAGGTGGACGACGGCGGCCGCGTCATCACCCGTACCGCCGTGCCTCCGCCCTCGCGCAGCAGTGCAGAGCTGGCCGAGACTTGCATCGCCGCGCACCCGGACAAGAGCAGCACCGTTCGACTGACGCTCTACGCCGGCGCCAGCCTCGCAAAGGTCCTTTCCGGAGAGCTGGAGGCGGTGCATCTCATCTTCGGGTGCACTGAGGGCCGTGACTTGGTCGGGGACTGGTATGCCAACTGGCCGCTCAACCGGGTGCTCATCTCACAAATGGAGGACTTCGTCGAGCAGGTCGTGTCGAGATTCCACGCCAGCACGGCGAGCCCAGGGACGACGCTGCGCATCCTCGAGATGGGTGCCGGCACCGGCGGCACGACTAAACGGCTGCTCCCTCTGCTTGCGTGGCTGGGTGCGCCAGTCGAGTATACCTTCACAGACCTGGCGCCATCGCTGGTGGCCGCTGCACGCAAACGCTGGGCCGCCGAGTACCCTTGGATGCGGTTCCGGGTTCACGATATCGAGCGGGAGCCCGAGGAAGATCTGGTCGGCTCGCAGCACATCGTCGTGGCCAGCAACGCCGTGCACGCTACCAAGTCGCTGCGACGAAGCACCGCGGCTATCCATCAGTTCCTAAGGCCCGACGGCTTTCTCGTCATGATGGAAATGACGCGACCCCTGCCATGGGTCGATCTGATCTTCGGCCTGTTCGAGGGCTGGTGGCTGTTTGACGATGGACGCAACCATGCGCTGACCCATGAGGAGAGATGGGATGAAGAGCTCAAGGCAGCTGGATATGGTGTGGTGGACTGGACCGAGGGCCAGAGGCAGGAGAGCGAGATCCAGAAGGTGATCCTGGCTACTGCTGCCGGTTTGAAGCATCTTGACAGCAGGTAAGTGTGTGGCTGTCCTTTATTTCATTTCTTGTGCTTGGTCCTATTGTTGGTCCCTGTCGGCTCGTTGCGTTTCTGATACCTCGTGCGAGTAGGTAGACACAAATGTACAGGCGTATTTGTATAGTCATCGTTCGACTTCCCCACGCGCACGCCCTTCCTCCATGTTCAACGCAACTCAACCAGATTGGAATCTAATGCCGAGATTTTCTCCTCCATCTACAGACTTGAGCGCCACCAGAAGCCACCTCGGCAGATCTCTTCAGCCGACTGCGCTGCACGCGAAGAGGTTGTAGCGAAATATGTCCGCGACATGACACACGGTTTTGATGAGATACTCACGCGAACATCATCTCATGACTCCGTGAGCAAATCTCCATCTTTTGCTTCACTGACGGGCAATTGTATCCTCGTTACCGGCTGCACAGGCGGCCTCGGCGCCAATCTCGTGGCCGAAGCCGCCGTCTCACCAGATGTTAAACGGGTCATATGCCTCAACCGCCCCTGCGAGGGGAAGGGACATGTCGGGCTCAAAGCAAGACCCGCGAGAGCGACAGATGGCAGCATTAGCCAAGAAAGGCCTTCACCTCCCACCAGATGCAAGGGCCAAAATACAAGTTCTCGAAACCGACCTCTCCAGTTCCCAACTCGGCCTCTCCTCCGCCGACTACCACTCCATCCTCAGCTCCGTCACGCACATCATACACAACGCATGGCTTATGCACTCCAAATGGCCCGTGGAGCGCTTTGAGCCACAGCTGCGCATCATGGCGAACATGATTCGCTTGGCCGGCGACATCTCTGCCGTCCGCAGCCCTGCCGTCAAGTCCCCAGTAACATTCATCTTCGTTTCATCCATTGCCACCGTCGGCCACCACCCCTTGCACACCGGCCGCCCGGTTGTTCCCGAGGAGCGCGTCTCCATCGAGAGCGTCCTGCCGACAGGTTACGGCGACGCCAAGGACATCTGCGAGCGCATGCTCGACACGACACTGCACCGGTTCCCAGACCGCTTCCGTGCCGCGGCCGCGCTCCTAGGTCAGATCGCCGGCAACTCCACTAATGGCCATTGGAACCCGGCCGAGCACGTCTCGTTCCTGATCAAGTCGTCGCAGACCCTTGGCGTGCTACCCGAGCTGCCCGGCACTCTGGGATGGACGCCGGGCGACCGTATCGCCGCCACGCTGGTCGAGATCGCCCAGCTGCAGGACAATGTAGCGCTGTATCCTATCTACCACATTGATAATCCCGTCCGCCAACCCTGGGCCGGGGCCATGGCCGTACTGGCTGGCGCTGCGGGGATCCGTGGCGGGACAGTTCCGCTGCGAGAGTGGCTACATCGCGTGCGCGAGTGGCCGCAGAGGGAGGACAACGGCCCTGAGGGAGCGAACCCGGCGTACCTACTGGTCGACTTTCTGGAGAGTAATTTCGTTAGGATGAGCTGCGGCGGGCTGCTGATGGGGACCGCCAGGGCTAGGGAGCACTCTTCGACCTTGGCTAGGCAGGGAGCCGTGAGTGATGAACGGATTCAGATGTATGTAAAGAGTTGGAGGGATATGGGCTTTTTAGTGTAATTTGTAGGTACAAGTAGAGGTTAGGAGTTAGAGAGTTCAGGAGGTTATACTTACTCTCCCTCGATAAGGGAGCCTTATTTTAATTAACTGTATCTTTATTGTGTATATTATAGTTACTAGAGCCTCTATTTTCATTTTAAGCTGTTTTGTTTCTACCTGCTAGAATACTCTTTAACATTTTTATTAAATAACTAATCTAAAAGTAGTAAAAGGTTATTAATACTATTAATAGAGTAATATTTAACTTTGAGTTTAAAAAGCTCTTATGTTATATGCACAATATATAGCAAGAGTATAAGCTAAAGAAAAGAATTTAAATAAAAGTTAATATATATACTAGAGACGTTCCCTTATCGAGGGGAGGTACCGATATAATAGTGGATTTTAAAGCTCGTACTGTAAAGACAACAGTAAAATGTAACGGCCCGTGTTTACTCTATACTGACGGTCTAGGGTAGGCAGGGATCGTGGGATTCTGGTCCTAGTATGGACCAGGACGCAGAGTGTGAGCGGTTGGCAGTTACTGTCTTGTAACGTTAGCAGTACGGGGGTCGTTGTACGGGGTCATGTCTGGTAATAATTAACAGGTACAGTGAGGTAGGTAACCAAGTTGTATTGATAGCTGAGGGGCTGATGTCCTAGTGACGGCCAGTTCTTCGAATTAATATACTCGACGATCCAAGCTGGATTGTGAGGCGCGTGGGATCGTGACAATCCTGGGGGAGGCACGCTCCTTACTTGATAGGACGAAAATAGTAGGGCAGGTGCGCCACGCCTGTTGACCGTGCATATGAGTGCACGTTTAGTCCCAGGCCGTGACATAAAAGCCGACGGATAATTATATCACCTCGGGTGCCATTCTCTCTGTTAGGGAAAGTAATAGTTTCCAAATATAATACTTATATATAATTTGTACATAGAAACAATATTATACGTATAGTTGCTATAAAAGGGGTTTCGGCGATCATATCCTGGAGTGAACGGAGATATGTTATTCCTATCCGGCTCCTCTCATGCTGTGTACGCAGCCTCGTCCTCATCTACCAACTGGATGGGCGAATTTGATACATAGAATTGCTGTTAGTCATGTGAGTTTCGGTAGGGCCGAGACCTTATCTTATATTTCCCCGCACCTCAGTTGAAGTTGAAAAACGCATTTTGTTCAATTTATTCCCTCAATCTATCTCGTCTGTGTCTCAATGTCTGCCGTCACTTAGTCGATCTGATTCAATACCAACCCAAATCTACCTTTCACTTGCATAAAATCTCAAATACATGTTGATTTGCGCTACTAGCTATCACATAATTCTTGTCGGTACTGCCTTTACTTAGCGCACAATGACTAGCAGTCAAGACGCATGCGCATACTCGTGCGATGAAACACCAGGAGAGCTCGAGCCGTATGGTGACATCGCAGGCCTAGGTGTACGTAAGACGCCGAATATATACTCGAATTTATAAACTAACGTGAAGGAAATACAGGTCATCCTCAGCTTTTTGATTACTTCCTTTATGGTAGTCACCTTTCTCACGATATTCTATCTCGTCTTCCACAACCCAGACTTGGATCCTTTTCGCCCGATGAATGATATGACGACTGAAACCCAATACCCGAATCCAGTTGATCGCGCATTTCTTTACACCTTTCGCAGGGGAACTTCCTTGCAAGTTATCTCGTCAAGATTTGCTGGCTCTCGGGCAAGCCAGCTTGAGTCTACGCTCAACAAGGTCGATAGTCACAGCTTCATACTTTTTTTATTCTGGTTGCTTATCATTCGCAGTGTATTTTGATGTTTGCAGACATCCTGATTTTCACAGGTATAGCTATTCTAGTGAGTGGCTATACCACCCTTCAATGCCGGTTATCTGAATATCATTGGCAAATTATCGTTCACCTCGCCTGGTTTGCCTCAGTCACACACCTTGCGGCACTTACATTTCTACGGCACTACCTTCATAATCATCCAACTGAGAAAACCTGGAGAGTAGTAGCAATGCTCATTATGTTGGTCTTGTTGATTGTAGCCATGATCCCAACGTCACACTTTACATGGGCAAACGGCTATGATCAACAGGACGAAAAGTACGAATTGGTTAACACAGCCAATAACTACGCAGTCTGTTCTTATAGACCAGGGGTGGATAGAGACACGTTTGCATTTCAGTCCATGCTGATTTCTGTACTCCTCTTGATTTACGGATACTTGATTCGTTTAGCTAAGATGCAGTCTGGTCTCGCAAACAGCCTGCGTGGAATGGCCTCTACACTTAAGAAAAAGTCAACATCTCGTTTAGAGAATTGGAACCCTGACCTTAGCCAGTCAGTACTAAGGATAATGCTCAGTATTACCCTGGGACCTATTTCAATCGCCGCGTTCCAGGTCCTCCACGTACAACTGGATCTTCTTACTTACCTATTTTCAGAGGTGAGCCCAAGGAAATCTACACAATGTATCCTACAACTAACAGCGTCGGTAAATAGGTGTTATGGCTAGTGTTTTCTGCGGGATGGGAAACCAACAAGATGTTCTCTACTCGAGGTCACAGTCCCGGTGGCGAAAACACCTGGACATTTAGCCAAGTACTTCCCTTAGTGCTACTGATCGCACCGCTGTTGTCGATGGTGGTACATATCATGGACTATTTCACAGGTCGAAACCAGCCTGACTCTAACTCTGGTATGGCATCTTTAGTCAAGACAAATTGTGTTCGATTTAGCTACCGATTCTGACTGAACCTACTTTAAAGTGGTCTGCTAACTACATCAAAGGTGTTCATCAGGTGAATCATGAGCTTGCAGAGATGCATACTGCCAACACACATGGTAGAACAGAAGGCATTGAATACACACAAAGTAAGTCCTCAGGCGCATTAATCAAAACCAACACATCTATGAATGTTGTATCTCGCATCTTATCGTTCAGACACCAATCCAACATAGCATTCAGATGTGTCTTGCTGTGCTCTCACCCACTTTCTCCTCGTTAAGTTTCTATCTAGATTGATTGCATCTAACTAGTGATTCAGATGACTCCCAACCGAATGACATACATTCCGAATCTCATCAGGGTATCTCTGTAGATGCAACTAGAGTTCAATATGAAAACTCCAGTTCTTTTCAAGGTGTAGTCTTTCTCGCGGCCTGGTCATATTTCAACTTTGGTATATTTATTGTTTCTTTGGGCTTGGGGTAAACTCAGCTCACTTGCATCATCATTAGCACTTGAAGCTTTTGTCTTTCAACCCCTATTTCAGCTTCTGTGGGCACTATTATGTTTATGGCTAGCAAAGTTAAAGTTGCAGAAGTGGATATCATCTTCTCTTCACTTTTTGGTTTTCCTTGCGATTCTTAAAACGCAAACACATCAATTTCTCAGAGACCGTTTAAAAGAAAAAAGGCTTCCTATTTTTTTCGTCGTCTACATACTTCTTGTCATCTTGTCTGTCTTTAATCTGCCTGGGCAGCATACCTCAGTCAGTGTTAAGCCTGTCAAGCTGCTAGTGGCAGCCATTATACAACTTATGGTAAGTGCTATAAGTATTGGCGGAAGTATAGGTGTACTGTTTTTATTTTTTAATTTGGATTGGGTTCATGGCATTTTCCAGAACACTGGCATTTGGTTTGGTTTTATCACTTGTTGTCAGATGGTTTGGTTTCTTATAGAATTATGGTTTGAAAATCGGTCTACTCCTATATTACGTCAAAGACGGATAAAGGTTACTGTTTTCTTTATATGGTGGTTTGCCTTACTTCCGACGAAGTATTTTATCCCAATCATCTATGAGCCTCTTTTAACATACTTATTAAGTTTCTTTTGTATTTCTTTCTTTTGGAGTATTCATAGTCTTATAGTGTACTTGGTATAATAGTACTGGGATACATTCCTTAGTCCCGCTTCAAACTAGCGTCTATTTCAACTTTGACTCTAACCTTGAGACTTGAAGGCGCAAACGGGGATTCGGTTGACAGGGTGGAGCCAAAGCAGCACGAGGACCTTACAACGATTTACCACACTAGTACAGTGATAATGAGTTGTAGCTTCACTCTGCTGCAACTTGCTTGTAGCCAAACTTTAACTGTACTAGATTAAATATCAAATGAAAAAAGACATCTTGGTTAATGCTATCTACCATGAATGAAATATTGGGCACCGTGCAAACTATTTTAATATACCATTTACACCACATTAGGGCACCTCATGCAGAGAACACTCTTGGCCAAGTCTGATGGAATATCTGCTCTAATGTGGTAGTTAGCATCAACGTTTCGCCAAGCTTGGAAATGAAGGGGTATGCTTACGAAGTTCCGGCGTCGACATTCAGGAAGAAATTACCCACGCATCCATTGGTGGCGTCGAAAGCTGTGAAAAGAGCACACGAAGCAAGTCCGGTGTTGCTATCGATGGTGATGGTGCGGATGTCCTGGGTGTCAGACAATGGGTTGATAGGAGTATCATCGGAGTTTGCTCCAGAATTGAAGAGGCTAGACTGAGAGCCATCGCTATAGGTAACAGTTCCGACCTTGGGGCGACTGCCATCGTTTCCGTTGATGTTGCCCTGGTTGTTTCCGGTGGTAAGAACGAGGCAGTCATCAAAGATAGGGGTGCTGGTGCTGAAGATGTTCTTCGCGTTGGGCTGATCAGCGGCAGATCCGAAGCCGCCAAAGATGTTGAGCTCAACGCCAACGTTGACATCAAGCTCCACACCAGCAATGGCATTGCTATTACCGCACACGCCGCCAGCACTTGAAGCCGAGGCAGTCAGTGTAGCGTCGAGCTTCGGGGCGGCGAGGCCGAGACCAGCAACGAGACCCTTGCCGAAGACCGTGGCAGCAATGTCGAAGGTGACGACAGGGCCCAGGCTGGCGGTGACCTGCACTGAGGCGCTGATGGTGGGACCAATCTTGTTGAACTGCGGGTTGATGGCGTCGGAGTCACCTCCAACGCGGAGAGTAGTGCCGTCGGGGATAACCATGGCGACGCCAAAGTCAGCTGTAACCTGACCAGAAACAGCCGAGAGGCCGGCCACGGCATCAACATTGATCTCAGGACCAAAGGTAGCAACTCCGGCAATTGAAATGGGAGTCAGAGGGAGGTTGAGGAGTCTGATGGAAGCGATATCGACGGGGGAGGTGAGTTCTCCAGAAGCCGTGACTCCGAGGCCAACGCTGGCACCAAGACCGTTCCTAGCAACTATGGACCCGGTGAGGCCATCAAAGAGGCCAATTTGGAAGTCAAAGTCGATGGATCCAGTGGTAGCGCAGTGGGCGCAGTCCACGCTGAGCGTGACACCACCGAAGTCTTGAGAGAACAGGTTCTTGGAAAAGTCATTGGCGATGCTGATAGAACCGCTGCCGCCAATTCGTTTCACCAAACTCTTGTCGTCTTCATCAAAAGCTCCGGACTTGACTCTCAGGGTGTAGTCTTCGACAAAGTCGTCCCAGGTAGTTGGGTTGCTGCAAAAGGTGGCCGTGGGATTGGAGCTATCATAGTTGATGCTGGAGACTGCGTACTGCTTTCTGCCGTCGGGGCCGCCGCAATCGCCTCCATCGACAACCAAGACCATGGTGTGCGCTTTCTTCTCATCAACCCACTTCCAATCATGTTTGGCGGATTCCTTTGCCGCCATGTCCTTGAAGGTCATGGTCAGCTCTCCGGGGTTCGAGCAGTCCAATGCCTGGACATTATCGCCCATTCGGGCAACATTGAGCATCTTGTGGTTTTTGCCACCGGAGCAGGTCAAGTTCGCCACGACATCTAGTGATTATTAGTAATAGCATGAATAAGTGATTTAGATTCTCCTTACTTCCATTGGACCAGTAAAAGACGTCATAGTCATACAGCTCGGCATTTGGATCGGCGCCAATACCGCCCCAGTTGGTCATGGGAGACAGGACCGCCATGGCGGTATCACGAGCCACAAGGGACTCGGTGACAGCCTGAAATGGACGAGCAGTGACAACGCCGATGAGGCTCGAGAGGCCAGCCAGTGAGGCCACCGCAGGAGTAAAAATCTTGGCGAACATGCTTGCGAAAAGAGTAATCGATAAAGTAAAGAGACAAGAAAGAACAGTATGTGGAAGAGGGAGGTGATTGTGTGGATCTGTGATCTGTTGAAGGACTGCAAAGGAAAGGATAAGCAATTGTTTATATACGCAACTTTAGTCGACTCTCAACATGACTTAGACTAGACGATGGCAAGAACTCATAGCGTCTGTCGGGTGCTTTCAATCCCGCGAGTGAGATTTAAGTGTCTGACATGAACTCCCAGAGGCGTTGAGGCGATAGCAGTAAGCATCACACTGGGGCCGCCACAGCATGGCTGCCCGGAACCACCGAGATAGCTTCTCGCGACGCCGTTAGATGCCCACGAGGTAGCAATAGAATTTGGGGGCGCTGCACTGACAAATATGAAGGAGAACTAGCAGTGGTGCAGGCGGGGCCTGAAAGTGTGCTAAGATCGGGGACCTCAGCCGCCGTTCTTGAATAACGCTGCTGAAAAAAGTAATAGGTGATCCTGGCCTTGCAAAAGACCCTTTGAAAACTTAATATTCAGTTCAACTACAAGATATTTCGACATTTACTGTTTGACATAATGAGCACAGTCCGTGAAGAGGAATGTTGAAGCCAGTGAAGACCGCCAAGTTCAAGCTGGCTCGCCGTGACAAAGGCTTGGGACTCATAACTTGGAGTAGACCCAGTACAGACTAGTCGCTTTCTTGTTTAATTTGAGCAGATTGATTTGCGGGTCTTCTATGAAGAACACAAATCCGAAGGAGCGTAAGCTGACCGTGGCCCAATCGCTTACGCTGACAGCAACTTTGGCTAAGGCTGAGCCCCGACAATCCGGTTCTTACATTGGTCGCCGAGGAGGCCTCTTACATCCAGACAAGGTTATTGGGTAGCCTTAAATTTTGCCATAGCTGAGATTATGCACCTGTCAGAAAGAACGCGGCTTGGCCGGCATCTCAGTGCCGAGAAGGGTGCAGGTCTCGTCTAGGCTTCTTCATCTTACCGTGATGGGAACTGAGATGCCACGGTCTGGCGTACTTAGGTCGGTGATACTATGTTCTTATAGAATTCAAGCTGAAATATGTTTTGGTTAGTAGAAGCAAGCACCAGGTTAATTGAGAAGTTGAAAAGCCGCAGGGAAAGGAAACACCAGAGTGTCACTAGCCGTGAATTAAAGTGCTGACTAACTTCACTACACGTTTTTCACAGCCACCTTTGGGAGCTAGTTCCAGGCTTACAGAGAACGCTGGCATTTCTAAATATAGTTATTTGATCCCAGAAATTAAATCCTTTAACATATGCATAGATAGATTTATAATGTGCCCCATTGATGTATCTTTGTCAGAGTCGGAAGGCGGGCCGAGACTGAGGGTTTTTTTTTTTTTACTTAAGCATACGAAGTAGACTACTCTTAAGCAATTCACTAGCTAGCTAAGCTAAACTGTACTCAAACTGGCGAGCACGTTCAGTCATTTTCTCCTGAATTGTCGCCTGAATTGTCCTATACCCATTCAAAATCTTGTTGACCTTGAAGCTACAACCCGCTGTGTCATCAGAGGTCGTTCCTTACCATCTCCTTGATTCTAGAGCCTCCCCGCACAGGTGTGCGACTGTCGCCATTTTGGGAGAGGGCTTGACGGTACAGCTCTCCACATGTGCACTCAGTGTCTTTTCAAAAATACATTCATGCAGCCTCATCCCAGATAATTCCAAACCACCACCGACCCCTATTCCTCTTCCCATATTATGTAGGCAAGTTTTATCCCAGAAGTATACAGTTTATCAGGATTGGTATTTACCAAAGCCCCTCATCCCACATGCACGATGAGGGAATCCAATGTGTCTCTCCCACGTCACTTTGCTGTTTTCAGGACCAGCCCTTGACTTAAATTAGCCTTCAGGTTTCGTCACCTTAGTTTCAGCCTAAGAAGCTCTTCCACCAATCCACAAGCTACCTTCCCCCCATGTTTCAACGTAGTGTCGGTAATTAAAACAGTCCGTACGCGGACAAGGTGGCGTCGATTGGCACTAGCGGAGTACGTACTCCTAACGAGCTCCACATAAGCATGGCATGGAAAGCTTGTTCACCACACGCGACGAACGCTTAATATCGACGCTAGTACGGATGGATGTCAAGAACGTCAGGAGAAGGGAGGTTGTGTACATCACGCCGTTCCTGCAGGATAAGTAAAGTTGAGGGGGCAGAGTGGGTATTGCAAGCTGCACAGGAAGCAGAATATGCACCACTTGTGGAGATGGCAGTAAGCTCAGGGGATGTCGAGATAGCATCCGTACAGTAACCAACCACAAGATTAATCCTCTATCAATCAGATCATCTCACTAGGCCCAAGGAAGATATTTGTGGTCGCTCCTTTGATCATGATCTCATCAATTGCTGACAGGTCGTCGCAGCCTTGACTTGGATCCAGGACTGCCCCCCGAGATACTCCACATTGACCACAATACCCTCTGTTTAAAAGCAACGCCGCGTCATTGAATCGGCCTGTACGCGGACGCAGCGGTGTCTATACCCTGAACAGCGTAGCACCACGCTGCCCCACAGTTTGGAAGCGAAGGACCTGCATCGGCCAGGCGATCTCTCCAGAATGCCCAATAGAACGCGTAAACTGGACGGTTATTCGTGGTTTATTAAAGACCGGCTAGCACAAGCGCCATTGCCATCGCCATCGTGGGACACGCGCCGCACGCCTTGAAACAGATGAAAAGAGGGAAATGATGCCAAGGGGCAGTGGAAACGTGGTTTTGGGGCCACTGCCCCATGGCCGCCATCCCGCTCGAGCCGGTATCCCGGAACAAATAGTGGAGCTCCGGTGCCGAGTTCCGTGCAGCTTCATCGAGAGCTGATGAGTTGATATATCTGATATCATCGTCTCGAGACGGAAACGGCCTTTGTTTGTTCTTCAGTATTGCCTTTTCTGGTTCTTTCGTTTGCCATTCATTCGTTCGTTCACATTCTTTCGCCTTACCGCATTCCTTCTTTTTATCGCTCTTTTTCACCATGAAGGCTTGCTACCTCGTCTCAGCGGCTGTGCCGTCTGTTCTGGGCTGCTCCAACTGGCGCACCCATGCCTGTGCTGGATCATTTGTTTCCTCGTCTGCCGATGCCGCGAGCTTCTGTGCTACTTTCACTGCCGCCGTAGTCACCGCCACCGACGCCGTCCCGACTGGCTTCCTGTCTGCTTGTGATGGTAGCATCGGCCACCTGTCGAGCGCCTGCTCTTGCTACGGCGGAGCTGCCGTCGAGACTCCTACTGCTGCTGTTTCGACTCCTGTTGTCGTTGCCACCTCAGTTGTCACCCCCGTGAACGAGCCCGCTTCCATCTCGACTCCGGTTTCTTTGCCGGCCGTGCCTTCGACGCTCGTTACCTTTGTCACTTCAACCACCCCAGCTGCTGTTGTTGAAACCTCCGTCGCTGCTGTTGAGACTTCTGTCGCTGCTGTTGAGACTTCTGTCGCTGCTGTTGAGACTTCTGTCGCTGCTGTAGAGACTTCTGCCGCCGCCGTTGAAACTTCGGCCGCTGCCATTGCCGACACCACCGCCGTCGTAGATGCCAATGCCTGCACCGTCACCGAGTACGCGCAGCTTTCCTCGGCCGTCGCCAGCTGCACCAACATTGTCCTCGACAACCTTTCCATGCCCGCTTCTTCGACCCTGGATCTCGAGAGCCTCCAGACCGGCGCTGTTGTCACCTTCTCGGGAACCACCACCTTCGGAACCACTGTCGACTCCGATTTTGACCCCATCGTCATCTCTGGTGACGACATCACCATCACTGGAACTTCTGACCACGTCATTGAGGGCAACGGCGCTGCCTACTGGGATGGCCAGGGCTCCAATGGCGGAAGTGACAAGCCCAACCACTTCATCGTTGTCAAGCACACCAACAACGCCAAGGTCACCGGCCTGAACATCAAGAACTGGCCTGTCCACTGCTTCTACATGCAGTACAACTACGACATGGAGGTTAGCGACATTACTCTGGATAACTCTGCCGGTGACGAAGCGAACGACAGCAGCGATGGAGAGGCCGCTGCCCACAACTCCGATGGATTCGACATCTCAGCTTCCGACACCGTCACCATGTCCAACATCTGGGTGCACAACCAGGACGACTGTGTCGCCGTGACTTCCGGCTCCAACATTGTCATTGATGGCATCTACTGCTATGGTGGCCACGGCCTGAGCATTGGCTCCATTGGCGGAAAGAGCAACAACACCGTCGACACCGTCACCTTTGCCAATGCCCAGATCGTCGACAGCCAAAACGGCGCCCGCATCAAGAGCAACAGTGGCGAGACTGGCTCCGTCACAAACATCACCTACCGCAACGTCACCATGTCCGGAATCACCAAGTACGGCATTGATGTCCAGCAGGACTACCTCAACGGCGGCCCCACTGGCAAGCCTACCAACGGCGTCACCATCTCTGGCATTACTTTCGAGGATGTCACTGGTACTACCACCGGAAGCGCTTACAACTACTACGTTCTCTGTGGCTCTGACTCGTGCTCTGACTTCACTTACACTGGTGTCAGCATCACCGGAGGAAGCTCTGGTGGCAGCTGCAACTACCCTTCCTCGGGCTGCCCTTCTTAGGGAATTGATGAACATTCAACGAAGAGATGGATTTGCGGTAATTGGCTTTAAACTTTCATGTATCATAGATTTTGTAACGAGGCTTGCAGTGCTGCCTTGAGCAAATGAGTTTTATGGCATAGATTGCCAAAACGCTGCACTCTAAAAAGCACCTGCGAATTGAATTGATTGGTGAACATTGTCCCTTTGGTCACTTTTCCCGTCATCAGACACCCCAACGCTGTCAAAGGCTCATGGATTCTTAGTCCTAACTGAGGTGGTGTACATGTTCTTAGAACTTTACCAAGGTGAGATGGAATAAATGAAAGGAATATTTGCACGTGTTTCATTCCTTAAAATCACATAAGCCTATAATCAGTCTCAATTTAACGTATCGCTTGATTCTATCCCGATCAGTTGGTAAGTAGGTGGAAACAATGGCAGAAAGAAGACTACCCTAGACCCTAAATCATTTGGCCAGGAAAAATGGACTTATTCCTAAGGGATGCTTTTCTCCAACTCAGATGGAAACCAATCAGTGTTTTCTCTATATTATATACAAGAAATGGGATGTACGTAGGAAGACGAATACCAACACCCGTAGCTTCATTGTATGTACAACCGAAGTTAGCTCTCCTTTGATTTACATAATCGGGAGAGAAAGAGTGAAAGAGTCAAACATAGCGCAAATCAACCTAGCTTAAATCAGCGCTTCGTACCAGGGAGTGAGGTGATAATCCTATAATTACAAGTAGAACATGATGTTTTATCATTCGGCGTCTCGGGGTAGTGGTCCTGGTTGTACGTCGAGTTCAGTGACACTGATCCCACAGTGTTGCCCGACTCCAGTTGGATCCACGTATCGACAGCCAAATCTTTGAGCTTAGATTCTGAGACTAGGACCTGTCGCGCGCCGCGGATCCAGTTCCCGTAGCCGCCATAGACAGAATGCTGGCCGAAGCACATGTTGATGCCATTGCCTTTGACTGTCATGCCGGGGACGAGAGAGTCCCACTTGTAGCACCACGTGTCTCCGTGGTCGTGGCCGGAGAAGAGCGCCATCAACCCGGTCGTTTCGGTTATGGCCTGCATGAATGCAGTGTCCTGCCCGCCGTACGAGCAGCTGCCATCGTTGCGGCCATCCGGACACCAGCCTTGGGCCTGTGGCGCGAGGGGATAGTCGTCGTTGATACCGGGCTGACGGTTGCCGTCGATGCCGGATTTGGTCTGTAGCATGAGGGATGCATAGGTTGGGATATGCACAAAAGCCAAGGAAGGGATGACTTTTCCATACTGGGCGACCAAGTTCGAGTTGGTCTGCCGGAACCAATCAACCACGCTCGTGTCAACCCAGTTTGGCTGGCCTACTTCCGAGCCATCGTCGTTCCACTCCTGGAAATAGAAGCCACCTCGGCTATCAAAGAACCAGAGCAGCAGCTCCGGCGCGCACTTGGTAGTTTCAGTGCAATTCGAAGGATAGACAGGGAGGTAATAATTTGACACGCCAGCCTCGCGACCGAAGACCATCTGGCTAGTCCGCGCATTCGGCCATCGGCGTTCGCGTTCGAGGATGGTCTTGCCTGTCACATTGACCTGGTAATCGTGATTGCCATAGGTCGAGGCCCAGGTCAGCCCACGGTCTACCATAGGGCCGACAATCATGTCGAGATAGTCGGTGCTATTCTCCAGGTAGGTGTTTTCTCCGGTAATCAGATCGCCATTAAGGACTACCAAATCGGGCCTATCAAAGTCAAGCACCTTGTTCAAGACTTGGACGGAATTGATATCCTGCTGAGGACCCCATTGGTCCCATGCGTCTGCTTGTGTGTCAGCTGGGAACATAACGGAGACAGTAGGGCAACTAGGCATCGTACTTTCGCCAAAGTGCAGGTCCTCAAAGATCGACAGCTGGAACGTGCCATCGGATTTGAACTTTAGGGGCGCAGAGTGGTTGAATCGGGAGAGGGGAGCCTGGCTTGACAGGCCTGCGAACAGGTAGCCGACTAGCAGGTGTCGCAGCATTTCAAAAGCTTGGATGCCGAGGCAAATACACACAATCAAGATACAAACAGCCCCGTTCCGTTTGGGCCTCTTCCATCGCGGCCCATCTTCATTGCTCGCCGCCATGGCTGGAGGTGAGTTATATATCTGTATTTGTCTGGTGGTCGGTGTTTTTCTGGGCCGCCAGGCGGAATGCAGCAGCCCCTTTCGTGCTCGCACCGCCCACTGATGCAGGGGAGCAAAGACAAAAAAAGTCCAAGCAGCCAGTCAGGTTGTGTCTACGAGCCACCTGCAGACTTGTCACCGGAATCCAGTTGCATCATGGCGGTAGATCGGGAGTGTACTAGTTCGTAATTTCGGCTTTATCTTCCGTGAAGAGTTGAGAGGCCGCATTGGAGCTGCGATGGGTGGAAAATCAGGGAGCTGGGCGTAAAACCCCACGTGGTTCAGATTGAAGTGTTGACTCGCCCTTCTTGAGTCTTACATAAGCAGAAGGAGTTTCGGAGTATCTTCAAAGTCGATCCCTGGACATTTGAAATCTAGAGTTAAATGCCTCCTCGTTTATTGTGTCATCAAAATTAGCCTCAAGTTAGTTATTGCAACGAAAAAAACTCTTGTCCACTGTTTTCAACAAAAAACTTCTTTTCAACGGCGCATGTCGCTCCAGCCAGTGAGCCTTGGTCTCACGTTCAGTCGTTGAGGAATGAAATAACTCCGTCTTCTCCAACATAAGGAGCCAATATGTCGTCAAACTCAAGGCTGCTCAGCTGTTCGCCGTGATACTCGAACTCCGGCACGACATCCTCGGAGAACACATATGGCTCTTTTCCCGCAACCATCGGGGTAGCTGTAGCTTGTGCTCCAGTAGGGTGCTCTAGCTGAGCAGCGTCCACCATCTTGGCGACACTTTTGCGCAAATCCTCGATGACGAGCCGTATCGACCCATATACTGGGGAGTGGGCGCCCTCGAGGTGCCGATCGTAAAGCTCCATCGATGCCATGACTAGCTGCAAATCTTGAGATTCAGACCCCTGCGCTGGTTGATTGAGGATGTTGGAGAGAATGATGATGAGGCTGGAGAAGTGAGCGCAGGTGTTTTTTGCCTGCGACGATTATTAGAATTCGCTCTGTGTACAACGTAGTAGAGTCTTACCACATCAAGCACGGTGTTAGAGGTGTCTCATGGAACAACCTCAAAGAACTTCGACTGACATGCACACAGTGATTCCACGCATCCACATGAGGTGGATCCTGTGTTTCAATGCATGTAGCAACCTTTGGTCCGTATACAGCCGTCGCAAAGTCCTCAATCGCAGCTCTGCCCAATGAGCCGATCCTTCGCATCCATTCTGCCCGACTGCTCCAAATTCCATGTATAGAAACCAGGCACGAGAGATAGATATGGTATAAATGCGTTAGCTGAAGCAGTTCCGCATCTCCCATGGCGGTCGAGACATTTTCGATCGTGAAGGCTGGCGGAATACGCTCATACCAATGATCTAGCATCTTTTGCAGGACTTCAACTCGGCTTTGGCGCTCCAGAGTGTCGAGTTTCATGGACTGACTCGAATATAGGAGGTCATAGACCTTACCTTCGATGCGGGCAAGTTCCAAGCGATGGTGGAATATGTTGAGCTGACTACGGCCGTCTGATGACCTGATAATGCCAGTTTTGTTGGATGATGAGTGAGGGTCGAATGGGATACTGATGTCGGCGTCTGATAGCATGGACGGTACTTTTGTTTTGAGACTAAAGTCCTGCATCTGTTCAGCCTGGACTGTCGTCAGCTGAGGGTTAGACGTACCTTATCAACCATATAAGTGATCCAGAATACATTTGACCTCTCCAAAGCCTCGTCGGCAGTGAAGACTTGTACTGAATTTTCGAAATGCAGCTGCATTCGATGTGCTAATCTCACCGCCATACCAAGAAGAATACCTGATGGCCTGATGTCGAAAGCATTCCGAAACAGCATGGCCAGCGCCACCAAGACCTGGATCCCCAGCAAGTCCTCATCTCTCACTACGAGCTCAGAAACAGCCGATTGCGCGTTACGCATGCAGTAGTCGGTCCAGTCTCTGCTCTCAATGGATCCGAAACGGGAATCGTGACCGGGAATTGGTGACTGCAAACCTAGACCTACGACGACGAGAATCGCTGCCCATGAGACCGTGTCATGCTTGGAACCAAGACTGACCCACTTGACGACCATCCTCATGAATGATGATTGATTGAAAAGAGGGATCGATGGGTTGATGCAGTTGAAATAATGATCGATCATGGGCATAATTTCCTGGTCGAGTTAGTATGCTATTGAACATGGCCGAGGCAGTCAAGCGTGGGCGCGACGTACATCAAGCGATGGTAGAGAAAGGTGTTTATCGGGAGGGCCATAATGTAACCTCGGAGTGATGGGGTCGAATTTCCATGGGTGGTTTGCACCGGATCGAGCTTTGGTAGCATCGCTAGTGTTGTTTAAACCATCTCCGGGCGATATGGATGTGTCAGGTGCCTGGGCATGTGCCATGTCGGTATCTTCTGTAACGACTTGGGGTGAATGATCGAAAGCTTCCAGGCCGGAGCTTAAGGATTCATTATTCCTGTGATTGAGTAAGCCCATGAGCTTTGGATGAGTTAAGCGACGGTCATTGACACACGGTTGCACATTTGCGGTACGTCTGGCCGCGGATCTCGGATTGGGTGGGTTAGCCCTGTGCCGAGAGATGGTTCGGCGGCATTCTGCCTTGTAAAGCAAGCAATTAGAGCATCGAGGCTCGCGCGAGTCGCATTTGATCTTTTTAGTGAAGCAAAGGTCGCAAGCTATCGACACGGTCAGCTTAGTGATGGGAATGAGTGGCGAGGCGATGTTATGGCCTGTCACCTTTCTTGCGTCGGCTTCGGAGCTGCCTCTGAGCGCTTGGAGACATGGTGAACTCCGGGTCGATTAAACGTGCACACACGCCCTCGTATTTTCGAATAGCAGGAGAATCTACGGTGGATTGTAGCAACTCACACTTGGTTCACGCCATGGTATCTTGGGAGCGGGGATGATGACAAATCCAAAATCGACGGCAGAGTGGCAAGGCCGTTATTCCCCTTAAGTTGACTACTAGGGGGGTCACGAACGGGGGGTTGAGCTGTAGTGAAATGACGAGACCCCCCTAGTAGAAGGAAAATGCGGATTTGGCTCCCCCAGGATGGCCTGAGGTGAGCTGCCACACCCGTCGCGCGACCCTGGGTGAGCGCTGAATCCTGAACCAACATTCACATTTCAGAAATCAAAGCACAGACGAGATGACGGGCGCGACGCGGATAACGATGCGCGGCCATTCAATTGTTCAAATGCGTGTGTATCCCATGCGCTGGCGCTATGGATTTTCCCATCTCCCATCCACCTTCATTATTTCATGAACGATGCCTGAGCAGAAGATGCAGCTTGAGTAAATTAATTGGCAACCATTGAAGCACGACTACACACATTTGGGCGACTTTAAGGGCCGCTGCCGATTAACTCAGGACTCGCCAGCCCCACTCGGCCACGGCCTCGGTCTCCGCACCGTTGAGAGCTTTTCGGTAAGTTCCCCAGTCCATTCATACGTGAGTGAGGCTGCGAACACTCATAGCTGTCTTGGTTTGTTAACAAGCCCCTGATCCCACCTTTGAAGCAGCAGGATAGCAAGCAGCTTCGAATAATCAAGGGAGGATCCTTTCGTTCCGAAAGGCATTTTAAGGTCTGTGAGAGGATTGAGGGAGGACGTGGATGGAAGAACCTGTCGTTCTGAAAGGCAAAGTGGCGCGGGGATCGTGGTGAAGGGTTTGTGGTGCAGGCATCTCGCACGGATCGTTTTGTGGTCCGAGCTTAATGCTTGGACCTCCAGGAGGGCACGGAAGGAAGAACCTTTCGTTCCTCAAGGCATTACCTCGCTCCTTCAATCGCAATACGTGCAGGTCGCACAAGTGCAACATGTCAACGAAGACCCCAAACCTCGACTCCTACAACATCTCGCGCGCAAATGGTGCCGGCGTGAGAGCCAAGGACCACCTTAGGAAAGCTCTCTCCGAGGTCGATAGACTCTTCGTCGGGCTAACCTACCTCGACGAAACGGAGCCCTCGATCCCAGGGGTTGATAATGGACTATCCGACGATTTGGAGCGAGAGCTCAATGATCTCGTAATCCAGGGGTCTCATAGGGTTGTAACCGAGCCCAATCATGACAACAATACCACAGAGACGTCGTCAGAGTCTCAGAGACGGGACTGGTCGTCAATACGAAATGTTCGAGACGGAATGGAGGATTTCTGGAAACAATTCGACAAATTAGCAACGGAGCTTAACACCAAGACCATCATCGACCTTCGGGAAGGCTATCGCAACGCCAAAGGCCTGCGCGAAACTGGCGTCTTTGCATTCCACAGCACCATAACAGGTCCAACTCCAAACAGCTTGAGAAGCATATTCGCCATCACGAGCCTGTCATACGTTGTGTCGTGCCTTCTCCACAATCGAAAGAGGCTGCCTGAAGAAAGTGTCTTGGCTGGCGTCGAGATCTGGATGAATGCTATCCAAGACCGTGGTGAACGAGACGCATTCGCCACCCTCGCTAGACGTCTCTGGCCAGAGGCCAGGAACCACATTCACTTTCTTGATTTCGGGATCACCGAGAAAGCAAGTCAAGTGGGAGAGGTGCTTCGCGGAGACCAGTGGGCGAGTGCCCGCGGCGCCGTCCTGGGATTAGGTTCCGATACTTTTTTATCTCAGCACATGCCTCTTGAGAACCTCATTTCTTCAACAATACCTTTGGCCGATCAGTACGTCAAGATTTGGGACGCGGCGACGGGGGCGCTGCAGCACACGCTCCAGGGCCATCGCGGCTTTGGGGGTCACGTCGGTCGCGTTCTCAGCCGACGGCAGGCTGCTCGCGTCGGGGTCGGACGACGAGAACCCTCGATCTTCTACGTTTGACCACGATGTCTCCAGTAAAGGGACCCGTCCGTCGACCATTCCCACGTCGCATCCCAGCACGAAGGCCCAGATGCCTCTCCAAGAGTCGGTGGTTGAACAAATTGAGAACGATTCGGCGTCAGAACAACCGGAAATCGCAGCTGATGTTCCCAAGAATGAAGTAGAGCAGGACAAACCCGCTACTAGGGACTGTGACGTGGGCACCACTTATTCAGTCGACACCCTCTCAGATGACCCAAAACTGCGATATCTTCAAGTCTTTGCGGATCAGCTTGTTAAAGACATCCATTCTTCTGGGGACTTTTGCATCGATAATTTGGTCGACTACCTCGACCCCGTATTAAGGGAATTCGCGTGGAGGTTGTATGGGGAGTCTTCCAATCCTTTCCAATGGGAGGCATCCGTTGTTCTTCATCGCAAGCGGAAGTAAGTGCCATCGCAGAATCTCAGTATACCATTGCGATTGACCTTGCGGTTTTCAGGAACATTATTGACTTACTGGGTCCTCGGCCATTGGATATTGACGTTATAGAAGTCCGGGAGGACGATAGTATCACGAGTGAGAATGATGAGAATGAGGAGGAAGACGATGGCTTGTCGAGCCGTGTGCCGTTTATAAAACCCAGGGTCATGGTCATGGAGTGGGTGGGCGACGTTGAGGAATCATCCTCAGCAGCCCAAGAAGCTACAGCATTAACTTCCCACTCCATGAGCGAGGATCCCATTCAAGAGGAAATCAAATTCAACAGAGAACTTGAAGAGCCATTCACAGCCCCCAACCAGGAGGATCTCCCGCAGTTACCACATTACGAGGAGTTTATTCGCGAGTCGGACGCTTACCAATGGCTTCTTACCAAGATTCGTCAGCACGGGCAGCTTACTTTTGGAAACCCCGACGCCATGTCGGCGATAGGGACAAGAATTCGAAAGCTCCTTCGAGCACAGGAACCTCTTCGCAAGATGAGTAGTCGGAAGCCGCCAGCATTAGTCAGGATGACATTCAACCTTGACTGGAACCCTGTTCGCTTTATGCAAGAGGCGGGGTTTGCCGTTCCCTTGGGAGAGACCCTGCTAAGAGTTCTCTGCTTGACGGGCTCGTGGGATGAGGCGCAAGCGACGAAGGTGATTGACTACATGGATCAGACGTGGCCCCGATCCGGACGAGCTCTACTCGCTCTTTTACAAAATTTATTATCAATTGCCGAGGGTGAAGAGTGCTACTGTAAGTTCCTTTCCAATAATCTTTAAATGATGCTCGCGCTAACACTTTCTCTCAGACCAGGTACCTCAACCCAAGTCTAGGATTGGGTCGGCGCACCCGGAGCCCATGGCCACAGAACTCATAGCGAAAATTCAGCCACCGTCTGCATGCACCATCACCGTGAGTGGAAGTCTGTACTTTGTTTCTGAGATAGGTGAGCAAATCGGATGGTTGGCTTCGGCCCTTCGACCTTCTCTAGGAGCCCAAGGCGCCTTGGCTTGTACTCCTCTTGTCCAAGATCTCCAAGTGCATATCCAAGATGGAGAAACCCAAGAAACCACGATTGTTGGATCTCTGACTATGGCTTTTGACTTCCAAAACTCAGAAGCAGGAAACTCAGCTTCGGGTTATTGTTGGGGTCAGCTTTTCTCCAACCCGATCCTCGTCCGTGGCTACCCAATCCTTCGAAGATCGTTGCCTAATACAGGCCTTGAGATATCTCTCAACATCATGAGTACAATCGTTGGGTCTAAACAAGTAGTTCAATGGGGTGAGAGGGTATTCATGAAAGGATTCAATATGCTGATGATCGCAACGCTTGCGGCTGCCGACGTAATCGTATGGCATCTCCTCGTTAGCGATAAGCCCGATGAGCGGATCTCCTACATCGACAAGCGCCTTGACTCAATAGGTGTTGAAACCTCTCAAGGAATCCATCTTCGAATGCTCGAGGCGAGACGTCATGTCATTGGGTGGTGCTCAAAAGCGACAGACTTTTGCGGTAAGCCATGATCTACATAAACATCTTGCATCACTTCTCAAAGATCGGTGCTAACTCTGAACAGGTGACTCAACGGCAAATCAAAATCTCAAGACATCGGGGTTGCAGAAACCGCCAGCCTCCATCGTTATCGATCGTATGTATCTCGAAGCTGGGTCTGATATTGCCGGTGTCAACATATCCTTCAACCAGAAGCAGAAGCCGTTCTGGCTCGAGCGGGAGAAAGACTATCCAAGTATGCTGAAGTGGGTTAGTCTCCAACCTGTTGTCTTCTACGATGTTGAAGATCGCCAGGCCTGGCTTGTTGACGGTGCCTCCGCACTGCTCCATCTCGTCCGTGTGTCCCTTCATCTAGACGAGAATGATCCCGAGTCAACATATGACTGGGTTTTTGACGCTTCGAAGCTCAAGGACAAATGGACCGGTGTTTCCGGACGACTCGGGGCCATAAAGACTCTAAAGAGCTGGGATAATCTTGACTTGAATATCTACATCACTAGTAGGCATCGTCGCGACGATGGCACCTCAGAGACAAAATACTCAACCCTCCGGAAGCGGGTTGAAAAGACACTGCACTCAATCGAGATTCTAATCGACTGGCAGGCCCAAACTGCTTCAAAGGACGGCATCCGAATCTTACAGAAATTGGATCTCCGCCGTGACATGATTGGTTTCGATGTTTTAGACGTCATCACACCACTGGGTCCAATCCACCCTCGTATCAAATATATAGACTCTTGGGGTCCCGGATGGGTCGACTTGATAACCTCGATCGGCATTACCACCATCTTCGGCCACGGCTTCGGTGATTTGATTCGTCCTGACCCAAACGAAGCGGTATGCCAAAACTGGAAATATGTGCCAAAGGGGGTTGAATACCTGGCTACTTCTGTATCGACGTTGCAGATGCTATACGCAAAGCGTCTTCTGAGAACTGAACCAGGTTTATCCGGTGGTGAATTAACGAGCAAGATTGAGTGGAATTCTCATAGCCACCCCTTCAAAATGTGTGGATGCTTACAGAGCAAGGGAGGAAGCAACACCATCAGCAGCAACAGTAATGCAGGGGACAAACACTGCCACATCAATCCGGTGCAGTTTCTAGTTGGCAGGAATTTTTGGAAGCTTCGCGTCATTTCTCGTGGCTTAACGCCCGTAAACCTAAACACACTCGACAAGGAAGGAGCAGTTGTTTTCGGACACCTCCCGCTCCGAGGTCCTAAAGGCGAAGCAAAGAATCCGCCTGGGCAACAGAAGACGGGCGGGAGTACCTCAGCACTTAGCTCCAATGCAAGCAGCCAAGGACTTCTCCAAACACCTGGGGTCAGCTCAGCCGCAAGCATGTCGACCGTCCCAGCAGGGTCAACGGGGACCACTGTGCCCAGTTTGGGGCAGACCAACAGTGGTGAGAAGCAGGATGAAGGAGGTTCTACGAGTAAGGGCAACGAGGGAGAGAAAAGGGAACTCAAAGAGATGGAACGTGTTTGAGCTAGAATTTAAGGGGCTCTGGGCTAGGAAACTTAATAAATAGTACTTTCGGAAGATGTGTATACTTTACGTCAGATCTAATGGGTTAGTTAGTATTATCGTTGCTTATCTGTGTGACAGTTGAGACCTCTCCAGCTTGTATTAATGCGCTTGACAATGATCTTTGTGCTGCGTTCAGTTTTGGGTTTTTCTCGTGAACCACTGCCATCCCTTCGGTCGTTTTTTTATATTTTATTGTGCTTGTACCTTGTCAGGGAGGCATCGCGTCAACGTGCAGTTCATCCCAAGTTCGGCTTCATGGTTGTAACGGGGCGAAAACCGGATGATGTAGTTACAGCTCATGCCATCATGAATTTTCCGAGGTCGAAAGCCATCGACAACTGCGTGTATTGATATACCACTCTGCAAGGTCAGCTTCGCCTGCAGGCAGACGGTAGTTAAGCATAAAGGTTCAGAAGGCAGAGAGTGCATCAGTACAAAGACTCCATCTATCCAGACATCATCAAAGCGAAATCGTCACAGTCTCCGAGATACTCAAAGTTGATGAGAGACTGGAAGCCCTCGCCAAGCCTTGGTGGCTCCATGCTCATCCATACAACCAAACTGTCTGGACTATTTGCCCTTACCAACTTAAAGAGACGCTCAGTGAAATTCGCTACCGGAAGAATCGGGAACAGGCCCAGGGCAGCCAGCTCTAACCACCCTGGGAGTACAATTTTTCTCAAGCCTCAAGGGACTGGAGATAACCTCATCCACCGACCGGCAGCTCATCCGAGGGCATAACTGGTCGGTGCGGTCTGAGTGCAGTTCGTCAGGGCGAGATTCTTTAACGACAGGGCAGGGGAACATAGAGAAGTCCTCGATAAAGTTGATGGAATCGATGTGTCGCTATCCATGCACGTATACCCCTTCCCCCAAACGGATGAGTGGGAGAACCAGTGGTTCATCTTCGACGTTCAGCTCCATCCGTGTCAGCTGCATTTCCGCCGCAGAGTCGAGTCAACTGTTAGGATGTAGGAAGACTCGTACGCAAAGTTCGCCCAGGTCCGTGGACAGATGTGTATTCAACCGTATATTAAAGCCCTGTGTACAAGCACCACTCCAGCAGAACCCCAACCCCAATGAACAATCCGTGGCTAGTTGATAAAAGAGAGGTGAGAGATACCTATTTCTCAGCGAGAAATTGAAGCATAGCTAGTAAGGATGCAAGAGAAGTCGGTGTTCGATGATTGATGGTCCTGGTGAAAGGAATCACTGCTCAAGATAAGGAAGGACGAAGAAGAAGACGAACGATGATGGCGACGCGTTCCAAAACATGCACGCGTCTAGAGGACGCAACCACCGTGACGTGACGGAGAAGCCAATCAAGTGAGGCAATGCGCGATCGCATACATTGATTACGTCTAAGCCTCGGGCCAAGACCTGCGTGGATCACTGGCTCACCCGGCCCCGCTAGGTCGCGCGATTGGCTGGGCCACCAAAGCAAAATGCGCATCTTCACCGTAATCCCTGGTACATAATGACAAGGGGATGATCCTTTCGTTTCGAAGCTTAGATCGCTGGTCCCACAGGGACAAGGCGCGACGTGAGAACAATATTGTCATAGGCCAAGCTTCTTGTGGAAAGGCTCATGGATTTTGATAAAAGACTTAAAGACTGGCTTGTGTGCATATGTCAAATCCTCCCGGATTTTGTCAAAGTACCCGCCTGTCTATGTGAATAGAATTAGTACTCCGATGCATTCTTACTATTAACCAAGACAAGTCGATATCGTGGCTTCCCAGCCTCCAAATCAATAAGAGCCTGGTTCGCATCCTCCATAGGCATCGTCTGAATCCACGGCTTGATTTGCTTCTTCGCAGCCAGATCAAGCATATCCCTAATTTCCTCTGGGGAACCATTGATGCCACCAGCAATATTTAAGCCATTGAATAAGAGGGTCAACGCGCTAAACGGTGGGAACTCACCGCCGGCATGAGCGCTGCGACACCATCACGATTAGCTAGATGGCCGTTGGTAAAGTAAAGGGAGGAGAGGCAAACCCAAGTTAGACAAGAGTGCCCCCGCATTTGAGCAATTCTAGGTACTGGTTGATGGGCATGTTGGGGCTTGAAGCCGTCAGGACAATGACGTCCAGAGACCGGCGATTCTCGGCCCTCCAGTCGCCATCTTCCTCTGTCGCAATGTACTTGTCGGCTCCAAGAGCAAGCGCGTCGTGCCGCTTGGATAACTTCCGCGAAATGGCAACAACTCTGTCGGCCTCGAGCGCCTTGGCAAACAAGATACCAAAATGCCCGAGACCACCAATGCCAACAATGCCGACTTTCTTGCCGGGTCCGCACCCATACTTCTTCAATGGTGCATACATCGTGATACCAGCACAAAGCATAGGTGCCGCCTCCTCTGATGCTAGCCCGTCAGGAATCTTGAAAACAAAACTACTGTTGGTTCGGTTATAGTTGCCAAAACCTCCGTAAGACTTCCCTTCGCCATCAGGATAAACCGCTCCATAAGTGCCTACAGCGCGGGGGCAGTAGTTCATTTGACCAGAAGAACACTCATAGCAATCGGCCCGCTCACAACTGCGGGCCTGCGGACCCACGCCGACACGGTCACCAACTTTGATGTTCTTCACATGGCTGCCGACACGTACGGCTTTGCCCACCAGTTCGTGGCCGACACAGCAGGCTGCAAACTGAAAATTCGCCAATTAATTCCTCACAGATATAACAAGTAGTAACGGCGTTCATGGCTTACGGTAAGGGGTAGGGCTCCAGTCAGAACGAAGAACGTGGATGTCGTTTCGCAAACACCACAATGTGTGACTTGGATATCAACGTCGTTCTCTTGCCACTTCTTCGGTTCAAAAAGTCCCCCATTCCATTTGGCCTTGGGCAGCCTTGGCGCTGTGGCCAAGCCAGCCCTCAAACTTGTATTCGTGAGACATTACTCCAGGCAAGCAGGAGTCTTCGCAAGTAAGTAGTAGCTATTGCCAAGTGCTAGTACTTTCGGCGTTTATCTCTTTTAGTAATGCGGCCGGGGTGAGTGAGCCTACCTGCTTTATGGGCTTCGGTATGCGAAGTCCAGTACTCAATGGTGATCCGCAGGTTAGCCAAAAGGATGTAATTCTACTTATTAAAAGGTAAACAAGCTGGATTATACGACCAGTAATTTATGGCTGGCATACGGTTCAAACATATGCTTCAAAGTCCACGGCATCAGATTCCACGGACGTTAAGTCCACGGATATAAAACTTCCGAAGTGGCCCAGTCCACGGCCGGGTCAAATTGTGACAATCCGAAAACGCTCGTGCATACGCATATGCATGTGCATCCTGAACCCCATTTACCCCTCCAAAAAATAGTGCATTATTGTTGGCACTCTGCGCTCGCATTATCTTTGGACGAAAGAACAACTGGCGTGTACTTATGTAACAGTGGACAACGGGTGAGCCTTAAAGGGAACTCATCAACAATAGACGACCGGGTGTAACGTCATGCCAAATTTTGAGCATTGGAAGGACAGGATTTATACAACGGCAGCAAAGAAAATTACTGACTAGTGGATATAACCTACTAGAGGTTTAGACCGTGCATACATAGCGACACCACTCATGGACGTTGCTCTCTTGGCGCTCACAATGTGTACACCAGCTTCTGACCGCTGACCTTTCCCATTCGCATTTCATCCAAGCCCTTCAAAACTCCCTCCAGACCACTCCCGCCTTTGTTCAAACTGATGTTGATGAACTTGAGATGTCCTTTGTCGAGAAGATCTCGGGCCACTTCCTTGAACATCTGCGCAAACTCCATCTCGTCTACAGGTGGCTGTATCATGGCATTTCGCCATTCATACGG